>CM035114.1:63213901-63813901 GCA_020205505.1 Panax japonicus
TTATTCAAATAATATAAATTATTGGTTTGATAATATAAAATATTGTGCAGCGATAATTATTGAAACAACAATAATATAAAATAATGTGTAATATCGTGTGCTACTGTGCAACAACGCGTATTACTTTACTTTAACCATCGGGTATTTCAACAGTGTTAACGGTAATAACTACGACATTATTTTTAGAAAACTCATTCTTGCCGTTTTTTTCATCCGATAATTTTTCGTTACAGTACCCACAAATGGTTGCGCCGTCGTACGAATATTCCCCGACAACAAGAATATTCCACGACCAAACGAATATTCCCCAACAATAATAAATATTTTATAACCACTTGTTTATTTTGTAAACTTTACATATATCACCCTTAACTTTAACTTCTTTTTTTTTTATCAATTTAACCTATTTACTGAATAATAATTATAAAAAAAATTAATACTTTTATTTCATAAAATTCGGGGTCTTACACATATTTTTTGTTTGATTCATCTATTACATATATTATAATTACGCCAATTTGAATATTTTTTATTCCACCTACTAATTGATGTATTAGCTCAATATGCTCGTAATATAATAGGTCATAAAAGACAAAATAATAATAATTACAATTGATTTGATTCATTAGACATATTATAATTTAATGAATCAAGCATAAGTTTGAACATAATGTAATAACATTACAATGACTAACCAAATAACAAAAATCAATCAAACAAATATGTTGTAATAACTTATTATCATTTTATTACAACTCTATTATATTCTGAAGACTATTATTGTATTGTATCAAATTTCTATTCGGCAACCCAAATTTATATTCTGTCTCAATTTTTGCAATGTCATAGCTAATATATCGACTTTTTACAAAACCTTCACTTTTAATTAATTTTGATAAAAATTAGTAAGACATGTACATGTCATGTGAGTTTTATAAGGGAAAAATAGTTCATTTTTGCACAAAACTATTCTTTATCATAATAGAAGGGTAAATACGTTCTTACAATAATAAAATAGATTCACACATAAATAAAATTATTTTATTTTAACCAAATAAAATAAGTAAAAAGAAATTAATTACAAAACTCAAAGATCCGTTTAAATGAAAATTTAAGTAGAATATTTTGATTAATATAAAAGACAAAATTAAACACTAAACATTAGATTAAATTAAAAGGAAAAATAAATTTTGTTATTAGTTATTCATTTTAACAAATAATTTAATTTATATATATACACACAATATATATATATATATATATATATTAAGTAAATTATTGTGTGTGTATATAAAATAAATTATGAATAACAAATAATTATGAATAAAGTAAATTATTATTTTTGTGTGTGTATATAATGTAAATTATTTGTTTAATGAATAACTATTACTTTTTTCCTTTTTAATTTAATCTAATTTTTAGTGTTTAATTTTGTCATTTACATATAATCAAAATATGCCACTTAAATTTTCATTTAAACAGATCTTCGAGTTTGGTAATTAATTTATTTTATTTTTTTTTTATTTGGTTAAAATAAAATAAATTTATTTATGTGAGAATCTAATTTATTAGTGTAATGACGTATTTACCATTTTATTAGGAGAGAAAATAGTTTTGTACATAAATAAATTATTTTGCCTTTATAAAACTCACATGACATGCACATGTCTTATTAATTTTTAAATTTTGACAAAGATTAGTTAAAGGGGACGATTTTATTAAAAAAATTGAGATATTAGTTATGATATTATAAAAATTAAAACTATTGACGTCTATGTTTTAATTCAGTGTATATATATATATATATGAAAGGATAATTTTTTAATTTGCCCAATAAAACTTATGATGTGTGTTTTTATAGGGAGATCGAATCATCACACTATTATTATAATACTAATTAATATTGTCTCCGTTTATATTAAATGTTCTAATTTCTTTTTTAGAATGTTCCAAAATAAATGTTCTATTTCTATATTAGTAATTATATTTATCATATTCTTCCTCTTATACCCTCATAATCTATTTACTCCCTCTGTTCCTAAAAGATTGTCGTTTTAGAAGATAAAATTTGTTCCAAAAAGTTTGTCGTTTATAACTTTCGAGAAGAATAAATTATTTATTTTTTCTATATTACTAGTTTTCAACTTCTCATAAGGGAATAGTGATGGAATTTCAAACAAATTTACATGGTAAATGGTAATTTCTTAATCCATGTGTAAAAACCTTAAACGATAATCTTTTAGGAATGAAGGTAGTAATATATTTATGGGAATGTGAGAGTTACAAAAAATATATTTAGAGATTTAAATGACATAGAAAGAATAATTATCAGGGTCATATAAAAGTGAAAAAGTAATTATTATGATCATAGAAAATGAAAAAATAATTATTGGAATTGTAAAAAAATAAAAAAATAATTATTGGGGTCATATAAAAGTGAAAAAAATAATTCAATTAATAAGTAATCAAAAAGGGTAATTTAAGTTAAAGAAAACTTTATTAATTAGCGTGCCAAAACTAATTAGGACTTTTATTTTGGAACGAAGAGAGAATTAAAAATAAATTTAAAAAATAAAATTAATTTTAAAAATCTTCATTTAAAAAATCCCATTATAGAACACAAAGTAGTTAGCATAAAGTGAACTTCATGATAAGTTTATTTCATATTTAATACTCCCTCTGTTCCTTAATATAAGTCGTTTTAGAAAAATATTTTTGATTCCTAAATATAAGTCGTTTGAGAATTTCAAGTAAGCATTAATTACTTAGTTTCCTAATATTACCCCACGTAATAAATATAACTTTGGTTCTCTCACTATTTTTTGCCCAATAAGTAGTAATTCTCTTTTTTCAATACAAGGGCAATATAGACAATTGATATTATATTTAATGTTTTACAATCATTTCCTTAATAGTTGTGCACAACTCTAAAATGACTTATATTAAAGAACGGAGGGAGTAACAATATTAACCGATGTCTATCTGTCTATCAGCACTGTACTATTTGATATGAATTAAATTTAATACTATTTCCGTTCCTATTTAAATGACGTTTTAGAATTTTTTATTTGTCTCTAATTAATTGACGTTTGTTCAAATCAAGAAGAATTAATGATAATTTTTCTAAAATTACCTCTCATTATTCTATTTATTTTTTTGGTATTTTAACTCTTATGTTATGATAAATTAATAATTAAAGATATTATAAATAATTGAGTATTATATTTAATAATTTTTAATAATTATTTTAATTTTTATGTTCATCTCTAAAATGTTATTTAAATATGGACCGAGTTAGGACAGAGAAAACGCTAACCTCATCCATAAAACACTACCACTTTGTCGGTAGATATATTTAGAGACAGAAAATGTATGGAGAGAGGAGAGAGAAACTGAACTCCAGAGACAGAAAAAAGAAAATCACATCCTCTCCTTACCCCATCAAGATCAGCAGTAATGGAAATCTAATTATATAAATTTTTTCAGGACCAAAAAGCCCCACAACAAACCACATTAACTTAAGCCCCTCTGCTAACCTAAGCCCCAGTGTGTATATTTAACCACCATGCCACCTCTCAAACTCCCCTTCCTCGTCTCTTCCATTTGCCCCAAAACCCACCCTCAAAATCTCAACCAATTCCTCCGCACCACCGCCGCACAACCGCCGCCGGCGAGGAGGCCGGGGTGGAGGATTACGCCCTGCGCACCGCTCGCTCACTTTTCGCCAGTATCGCACGATAAGGCGCCCCTCTTAATTTGGAAGCTAGGGTTTCGTCAATTTGGTGGGTTGCGATCCTCATCAGAATATAGAGGAGGAGTATTAGGGGGCGAGTCGGGTGGTTCGGGTATATTGGCCGACATGGGGTCCGAGAACAACAACAATAAAGATGAGCAATGGTTAGACAATGATTGCTCTCCCGACTCTGCTTTGCCGTCGCATAATCACCACCAGGATCACCGCAAAAAAACCGCTGTGGCACCGCCGCAACAACCGCATCACCAGTCAACGAAGCTGCTCACATTGCCTACCATCTTAACCATCGGTCGCGTTGGCCGCCGTTCCGCTTCTCGTTTGCAGTACGTTTTGGTTTTTGTTTGGGCAATTCAAATTTTAGGTGAAAAGTCAAATTTTGTTTTTAGGAGGATAGAATTAGGCTCCACCAGAGGTCCAGAACATTAGAAATAATATGATTCATGATTTTTTATAGCAATATATAAGTTGGGTATCAATAGATTTGGTTGGTTTTGGAACTTCTAGGATGATTTAAAAGGTGTCTGATCTTCTTTTTCATGATATTTTATCAATAAATAAGTTGAGGTTCATAGGGATTTTTGTTGGGAAGAGAACAGTAGAAACCAATGGATTTATTCTCAGAGAAAACATTTTTGGGATGAAGCAATAGAAACTCTGGGGAAAAAAATTCATCATGAAAATTCTAAAATTTGGTTGGGTCTGATTGGAAAGTATTCTTAGCACGTGTTGATGATTTGGTCATCAAGCTATAAAAACCACACGTTTTGAAAATTTTGGATGCTGTTCAAGGCTTCAAGCTGTGATTGCTTTGGAAGTATTTTCTTTTTATGATTTTTGTTTGGTTTTCAGCAGTAAAGTAGATATACATCTTACTCTGCTTTGTAAACTTAATGCTTCTGAGTTTAGATATATATGTAGCCAGCGGTGATTATGATCACTCTACATAAAAAAACACACACATGTGTATATCTGTCTAACAAAATATAACTGATTTTGAATTTTCCACTCATCCTAATAAATCATCTGGGCCGTCCAAAGTTTGGGATAAATCCCACCGTTCATTTAGTGCCGGAGGCACGAGACATAGCTAGTATATGTATATATGTTATAATTGAGAAAGACTCAAGCTAAAATTGATGGATGTTCTACTGTAGTTGATTTCTGTTGGTAATCAGAGTATTATTATTTTGGTAAGATGGTCCATCTGCTGTGCAATCGACTATAATATGTTTAGTCGATTTCTTTTGGTAATTAGAGTATTATGATTTTGGTAAGATGGTCCATCTGCTGCTTTAATTTTTCTTGTTGAAGTTTTGAACTGGGTAGCTTCTGTGATTGGAAAGATTTTCAATGCCTGGTATTCTTTTATTTTCAATTGTAATGGAAATTGTCTTTGCATTTTGTGACACTGACCTACTTTTTTCCTTTTTCTTTTTTCACTAGCTTTTTATATGAATAGTTGGTGGGGAACGACTGCTACAACAAGCATCTTCATTACTGCAGCAATTACAGATTGGCTTGATGGTTACCTTGCTCGAAAGGTTTGTGATGCTGTCTTTCTTGAACCTTCTAAAAAAGCATATGATGATTTTCATTTTCAAATTTAGATGACAATTCATCAATTATACATTTTGTTTTGTTGACCAGTTGAAGTTAGGAAGTGCATTTGGTGCATTCTTAGACCCAGTAGCTGATAAGGTTTGTTTTCTTGTCTTCAATATAACTTCTTTTACTTGGTTTGAAGTTTGAACATGTCAAGTCAACCATATTTCTGTAGCCTAAAGAAAGAGGTACATATATACTGTATCTTTCATTTATAGGAAGCATATTAAGAATTTATATTTCCTTATTGTGTTTATTGATTGCAGCTTATGGTTGCTGCTACATTGGTCCTGTTGTGTACAAGACCTCCGGAAGTTGCTATATTTGGACAACTGCCATGGCTACTAACAGTACCTTCAATTGCAATAATCGGTAGAGAGGTTAGATTAAATGACCTTCACTCAACCCTCTGTGGCTAAAAAGTTTTTATTTTTATTTTTATTTTTTATAGCAATTAAAGTGAAAAAATAGCACTCCTAATTGATTCCACTCTTATTTATTTATTTGTTTCTTCTTCTCTTCTTTGTTTAATGACTTTTGCCTGATTTCTGAGTGCGTCTTTCTTTTTGTTCATCATATAGCTTCTTGTAATTAGGAAATGATTGCACCTGCAAAAAACCTTCATTAGGAAGAGAGATGTATTAGTTCAAGATAGTTGAAGAATCTGTCATATGCATATGCCAGAAGCTCCTCAAAACCATCTTAACTATACACTATTTTTTAGGCAATGATGTTCTAATCGCAGGTACCATTCCACGAATTGTTTCCCTGGGATGATGGTATGAAATTATGATAATAGGCTACAAGATGAACAGAGGCGGGGCAAAGATACTTGTTTCTAAGGTTTTGATGTATAAGTAATATATATTTACTAAAGGTGCTCTAAAAACATTGATTATCTTGAGAATTGTGGTGATTGGACACCTGATTAGTACTTTATATCTTAAAACACTGAAAAAGCGAGTTGTTTATATGCTTGGATAAGCTGTCTTTGATTGAGAATGTGTGTCTATTTCGAATTTAGGTGATAAAATATCTTACCGAGGATTACGATATATATTGAGAGAGAGAGAGAGATCAAACCGTTGTTAGCTTAACTAGATAGATTTGTATACTGGTGTTATGGGCTCTTTTCATATTTAGAGAGCTTGAGACAGGAGAATCTTTTTCATTGACCTTTGAATCCATATATAACTGATGTACATGTTGTTTTGGCTTTAAAAACACTGAGAAGTTTGTTTCCCTGCATATATTAGTTTAAACACACTCAGAACCTGTTAACCTGGTTAAGTTCAATTCCACACTGTAGCTGCTTCCTCCATTGTTAGTTTCAAAATGCTTCACAAGGACAGCAGTTGGAGGGTTGTTCTTTTTATAATGGTTAGCAACATCTTTTCAGTGAATTTGATTGTCAACCTTGTCCATTGTTGGTAGACTATAATGTTGAACTTACTTCATATTTGTTTTTATCATTTGTATAACGGCATCAATTAAAATTACAGGCTTAACCACCTGGTGCAATTTTTTTTAATACTTAACTTTTGCAAATGTTCTTATTTGTTGATCACTTATTTTTAGTATCTTTAATGTTCATATGTGTGACTTAAGATTTAGTGAATAGATTACCCTTTAGTTGTTTGATCAACAATTTATGACCGATTTGCAGATCACTATGTCTGCAGTCAGAGAATGGGCCGCTTCTCAGAATAGTAAACTTTCCGAGGTTTATATCCCTATAAAACTTGGAATGTTTTTTGCAGTCTAGTTATATTACCTTCTACTTTAGTTTATACGCGGCAATGGTTAATGTTTTCAGGCAGTCGCTGTAAATAATTTGGGGAAGTGGAAAACAGCCACACAGATGACTGCACTAACCATTCTCCTGGCAACCAGAGACAGCAGGTTTGACCATCCGTATTATTCTTTTTTTACTGTAAAATGTCTTCTTTTTTTTTAATCACCAACTTATTTTTGGCCCTTCCACCCCAAATTCTTTAGCCTTGCAGGGCCAGGGGTTCTTGTAGCTTCTGGTGTTACTTTGCTTTATATCTCAGCATGGCTAGCTGTATGGTCATTAGTTGTGTACATGAAGAAGATATGGAAAGTATTACTGATGTAGAGACTTGATATTTGACTCAGCCTGGCCTTTTACACCCAGTCGCCCCTCATACTGAGAGGCTGCTATGGTTTTTTTTAGCATCTAATACCTATAAAAGTTCAGCAATTGATTCCCCAATATTAGAAATGGGATCTCTTCATACAGAAGTGGATAAACTGTGCCTGCTTACTTTGCTGCAGTTGACACACCCCAATAAAGTTATTTTGGAAGCCATTATTCTCATGGTCTGGGGTTGCTGTTATACCTTTTGGACCTTCATAAAATGAATGTTGATGAAATACCATTACAACTAACATCCTTTTCTCCTTTCAGTTTCCCTTTAAACTATCAAGGTACTGAACATTTGGCATTTATTATTGATCAGCCGTATCAAGTAGATTATACTTTGAATTGCAAAGAGGTGGCAATTATTTAGAGATATGTAAAGAAGAATTAAAATTTCAAGATTTGATTGCAGTTATTGAAAAAAAAAATACTTTATGATCAAATGCACAAGTTTGGTGGTATTACAACCCCTAGAAGCTTTTTATACAGTTCCAACACTGAAATTCTGAATAGCTTCCTAATGTTCTCTGATTATATGATTCATGAATGCACAATTTAGTATATACCCTCCTTGTAGTCAAGTGTGACAGTCAACCTCGCGGCTTGCCTCGGTGGTTTAAGGGATAATTTGGCTTCAGCCGTAAACTCGGAGTTCTTGAGTTTGAGTCCCACTTGAACAAGCGGTCTATAAATTGCTTGCGGCAAAGTCTTGTAATGATTGTGAATCGTGCTTAGTCTTATAATTAGGTTTATAAATATTATTTAATAAAATGAATTTTTATGAATATTATTTTGTGTTATTTAAAGTTTGTATTATGGCTTGGACTTTGTTTACGTGTTAAATGATGCAAATTAGGGTTTCGTAGAATAAATAAAAAAATTCGAGAAAAGGCGTAAAAATACAATTCATGTTTTTACGTTTTTTCAACGTTTTTTTTGACTTTTCAAATTAAGTCATCGCTTTTATATGATGGGGAAAGACATAATTTCTAAATAAAATTTATGAAAGAAAAATTCAATTTTTCGGTTAATCTGAAAGCTAACTAAGAACTAATTTAGTTGTCAAACCTTTGGGGTATGTGAATTGAGAGCCCAATGGAAGAAAATGTAGGAGACCCAAACATGATTAATAGAGGCCCAAACTAAGTGTGACAGAAGTTCCAAAGAAAGGCCCTAACTAAGTCCAATAGTATGGTTAATTGAGGCCCAATTGAATATTGTTTGAAGCCCTAAATGAAGCCTAATGTGTAGTCCAAACCATGACCCAAGTTAAAGTCCAAGAAGCTTGGTCAACATGTCAGCTAAATGTGTATGAAATGAAGATGAAATGGAAGCCAACTGAAGGGAAGGAGGGAGTGAGAATCTGGTCATAGGAGAGGGAGGGGGAGGGGGAGGGGGGGAGGCGGGGGGGGGGGGAATGGAGGACAAAAACTTACCATTTATGATAAGTTTTTATTAAGGTTGGAAACGAATCAAACAGTTCGCGTCTGACTCGAAAAAATATGAGCGAGACTCTGAATCTTTAATAATATTATCCAAATCATAAAAAATAGTTTGAATAAAAATATGAGTAGTGTTAACGTCAATATTCGTCCACGCGCCTCAATCACCAATAGAAACGAAGTTACACGGAGAAACTTGAACAACTTGGGCCGCCGGAGGATAGCTTCCGGTGTGAGAATAAGTACACGCTGAATAAGATTAACAATTGAGATATTAAGCTTTAGTGCTAGAAAATTAATGAGATTCTTGAGAATTAAGATGTAACCTTGTATTTATAGTGATGACACCTCTTTCTACATACTCGTCCCAGTATGGAAATAGAATTACTAATTAGGATAGATACCTTAATGAGACAGAATTGAATCTCCTTAAAGAAAAGAAGTCGAATTTTATCATGTCTCTTTCCTTAGGAATTGGAAATTAAATACAGTTAGGAATCTTAGATTCATTAAAGTTTTCCAACTGCCCAAAACAGATTCTTAAGTGGAGAGACTTCCTCCACGTGGATTATGACCCACTGAAAAATTCGGGCCCAAATAATCATGCCATAACAAGTAGAATCTGGGCAATCTTATACTCGACTCGTTTAAGATTCAAACTACTCGAATTTTCAATACAGATTTGATTAGATACTCGATATATTCTCTTATAATATATATAAAATTAAATCAAATTAGGATAATTAATTATTACTATTTTGTTTTGTTTTTAATTTTAATTTTAATTGTGATTTTATATTTGTAAAGTGTAATAGTAAATATATTTTGTCATTTCTAAGTAAATAACAAATTCAATTTATATTATATTTATTATAAAGCTAATTATTATGCCAAGACTCGAATTTGAGTTTGAATTTGAAGCTTGTGAGTAGTTTGAATATATTTCGATTCGAGTCAGATCGAATTTGAGTAATAAATATTCGAGTCGATTCGAATCGAATCTGAGTAGAAATTTTTAAATATAATTCTAATTCGAGGATGAATTTAACGTTTCGGTCGAATTTGAGTAGCTCACTATTCGCTTCAGTTCGACTCGTTTACACACTTAGTTTTTATATTACAAGTATAACATTACACTTAGTTTTTACACTTAGTTTTTATATTACAAGTATAACATTAAATGCACAAGTATTACAAGTATAACACAAGTATTTTGCAACCATATTCCATGATTGGATGCCTCATAATATGCTACAAACTATGCAGACATGGTAGATGAAGCAACGAGTGTCTGCTTTGTAGACCTCCACGAAATCGCTCCACCAGGCCAACAAGTAAACATAGCCTGAAATGGATCTCATGTTGTCTTGGCATCCAACAAAATCGGAATCGGAATACCCAATGATCTCTAACCGATCCAATCTCCTATATGTGAGCATATAATCCTTTGTTCTCTTTAAATTCCTCATAGCCCGCTTGGCTGCCTTCCAATGATCCATGCCAAGGTTACTTAAATATCTGCCTAACATGTCAACTATGAACACAATATCTGGAAGCATACATACTTGAGCATACATTAGACTCCCTACAGCCGACGTATAGGGAATCTTTTGCTTTTCTTTAATTTCAAGGCTATTCTTCGGGCATTGATTGAGACTAAACTTGTCTCCTTTAGCGACTAGAGTTTCACCTGGGTTGTAATTTTGCATGTCAAACCTATGGAGAACTTTCTCAATATAGTTCCTTTTGACAATCCCAATATACCCCGAGAATGTTCTCGGTGTATCTCAATTCCTAATACAAATGAAGCATTACCAAGATCTTTCATTTCAAAGTTCTTCAATAGAAATCTCTTAGTGTCATACAACATGACTATGTCATTTGTGGCAAGTAATGTCTTCGACATATAAAATCAGGAAAATATGTTTAATACCACTGAATTTATGATACACCTAATCATCAATAATATTCATTTCAAAATCATATGGAACAATGACTTGATGAAATTTGAAGTACCACTGACGAGATGTCTGCTTGAGTCCATAGATGGATTTTAGTCAATTTGCAAACTATATTCTTTGGGATTCCAGACACAAAGTTTTTTGGCTACACCATATAAATTGTTTCTTCAATGTCACCGTTGAGAAACGTTGCTTTGACATCCATTTGATGTAACTCAAGGTCAAAAAGTGCAAGAAGCACCATAATTGTCCTAAAAGAGTCTTTCGTAGAAACCGGAGAGAAAGTCTCTTTAAAGTCAATTCCTTCATTTTGAGTAAAGCCTTTAGCCACAAGACGTGCCTTATACCTCTTTACATTACCATTTGAATCCCTTTTGATTTTAAATATCCATTTATAACCTATGGGTTTCGTACCATTCGGTAATGGGATAAGTTCCCAAACTTTATTGTCTTCCATAGACTTGTCTCTTCATTCATGACTTCAATCCATTTGTGAGAATTGGAACTTTGCATGGCTTGACAGAAATTGATTGGATCATCTTCCGACATTCAACTTTCAACCTGATGTTCTTGAAGATATACGATATATTCGTTTGAAATTACAAATTTCCTTTCTCTTCTGGATCGCCTTAATGGTGCAGATTCTTAAGGTTGTTGAGTTACATGTTTAAAAACCTGCACATTATCAAAAGTAGTAGTAGGAATTGAGATTTCTCCCTCTTCCTCCTAACAGAAAATGTTCCTAATTTGATTTCTTCCCCCAAACTCAACATCCTCAAAGAACGTTGCAGTTCCCGTCTCAAATATTATCCTCCTAGTGGGATCGTAAAACTTGTAACCTCATGAACGTTCTGCATAGCTAATAAAGTAATTGCTTATAGTTTTGGGGTCCAATTTCCTTTCTTGAGGTTTATGAGGCCTCGCTTTAGCAGGACATCCCCAAACACATAAGTGTTTTGGACTAGGCTTTCGCCCAACCCAAAGCTCATACAACGTTTTTGCATCTGCTTTTGTTGGCACCCGATTGAGGATATAAGTTATTGTCTTGAAATCCTCACCCCAGAGTGACTCTGGTAAAGTAGATTGACTTATCATACTTCTTACCATATCCTTAAAATTTCGACTTCGTCTCTCAGATACACCATTCATGCTAGGCGACCT
Source organism: Panax japonicus (assembly GCA_020205505.1). Lineage (NCBI taxonomy): Eukaryota > Viridiplantae > Streptophyta > Magnoliopsida > Apiales > Araliaceae > Panax > Panax japonicus. Next base: position 63,225,986 of record CM035114.1, read on the forward strand.
TGGCATAGTGTATTGTGGGACGATTCCACAATCCTCTAGGTATTTAGCAAATGGTCCCAGACATTTTTCACCTGAGCCGTCGCATCTGCCATAATATTCACCACTACGGTCAGATCTGATGCTCTTTATCCATTTGTTGAGTTGTAGTTCAACTTCGGCCTCAAATGTTTTGAACACATCCAAAGACTGCGATTTTTCATGTATAAGAAATAGGTAACCATATCTAGAATAATCGTCTATGAATGTTATAAAGTATTGTTGACCATTCCAAGAAGCTGTAGGGAATGGACGATAAATATCTGTATGTATTAATTCTAAGACGTCCGTAGTTCGATTGACACCTATTTTCTTCGTTTTAGTCTGTTTTCCCTTGATACACTGAATACAGACATCAAAGTTAAAAAAAATCAAGGGAGTTTAAAATTCCATCAGATACAAGACGCTCAACTCTAGATTTAGAGATGTGACCTATGTGACGCCCCCAAAATAGGTATACATCACCCATCTTGAGTCGCCAAATACATGGTACAAGATTCAAATACAACTTAATTATACAACAGTTGTGTGAAATACGACAAAATATAATCTAAGAGTTTTAATAAGAATATTGTTATTTAGACAATATCCACACTTAATGGATTCCTCATTACATTTATTGTCACACTATTTAACAGAATAGTGAGGACTACTAATGCTATCATCTGGACCGTCACTCCGTTCTCCAACTAGTCCCGGCTACGTTCTCATTTCCTGAAGAGAACAGTGAAAGAAAGGGTGAGCTCAACTAGCAACGGATTAAGCAATCCATTAGAAGAGTCAAGTAGAGCATGATATCTATTATCTTCTATGATTTAAAATGTTTTCATCAATTTTTATCGTTGAGACTCAACTTAATAAATAAATCACATCATCGAGTCATCCCTGCACTGTGGGCCAAGGATATTCATTAAATCATCAATGGTCATGACTATACCGAATAATCCCTGATTATAAGCATACCAAAAGTTGTTCATCAATGCACTACATTCTACTGAGGACTTTTACCACATCATTTATAACATTATAGGTCATGATTATACCGAATAATCCCTGGTCAAAATCATACCAAGTCCATCTATACACGTAAGCCAAAGATGACTTTCATCACAATATAAGCATGAGGATGATGACAATGACATAATAATTCAATAAAATAAGTTCAAGAATAAATTTTAAAGATTTATAAGTTAATTTATCTTGAAATGAATTACGTCCATATTGTCAACATGATACTGCTTTGTGGAGTAAAATTCAAGAATGCTCAGAAGAATATTTACATGAAAAGATACCGGATGAAGCGCAAATATCCAGGATATTCTATTAATTTCATGGAGTATAGAAGCCAAAACTTTAACCAAATGAGTATCATAGAATATATGAAACTGCAAATAGGATTTTCACCCGCTATGCGGATAATCCATGTAGACAAGTCATTTCCATAATTTAATAAGGAATGAATACGAAGGATCATTCACCATGCATGTGATAATCCACATAGACAGGTTATTACAACAAAATAATAAAGAATAGAACCAGGTCATGCGTAATCCGCACAGACTGGATATTCCAACAGAATAATAAAGAATGGAATAACAGAAGAATTCATCATGCATGCGATAGACCGCACAGACAGGTTATTCCAACAGAATAATAAAGAATGGAACCATGTCTAGCGTAATTCGCACAAATTGGATATTCCAACAGAATAATAAAGAATGGAATAACAAAGAATTCACCATGCATGCGATAGACCGCACAGACAGGTTATTCTAACAGAATAATAAAGAATAGAACCAGGTCTAGCTTAATCCGCACAAACAGGATGTTCCAACAGAATAATAAAGAATGAAATAACAGAAGAATTTCACCATGTATGCGGTACTTCGCATAGACAGGTTATTCTAACATAATAATAAAGAATGGAATAACAGAAGAATTTTACCATGTATATGCGGTACTTCGCATAGACATGTTATTCCAACATAATAATAAAGAATAGAATAACAGAAGCTCTCTTCATGAATACGAAAGAAATAATACCCCTTACCTTAGAAAGAAACTGGATACTGGAATAGAGAGGTAGCAGACTTCTCTTCTTCTTTCTCTCAATAATAATTGCTCTATAGCTTTAGTGAATTGGTGAGAAATGAAGGAAGAATGAGCTTCTATTTATAGAAAAAAATAGTTTCGATAATTGCACGTTTTGGGGCTCAAAATATTACAGTACAATACCTCCAAATTTTCTTTCATTTTTAATTTAGTCCTACAAGTATTATCAAACTTACACCACATCCCCTAATAGTAAATAATGTGAATCAATAGTTCAATCATGTGAATCAATAGTTATAATCATGTGAAAATACGAATTACAGTATAGTATCTCCACCTATACCTCCATTTTTAACTTAGTCATGCAAGTATTATCAATCTTGCACCAACTCCCCTAATAGTACAAGAATGTGAATCAATAGTACACACATGTGAACAAATAATTATAATCATGTGAATTAATAGCAATTAATTGCTCATTTATCCAGTTAATTACCCGACTGGTCAGTATAACTTCCATACATCAATTAATATCGAAATAAATATCTATTTTCACTAACACTAATAATTCTAACATAATGAAACTATCAATTTTATCTTTAATCAACACGAACTTATTCATCATTAATATTATAACTCACAATATTTAACAACCAGGTCGTTCTCAGGAAAGAGGGGTGATGAGTGAGTTTTATACACATAAATTGGATACATTCGGGCTTAATTTATTGTTGTTCTCAAGTCTTTTAGGATGTTTTTATGTGTTTGTGTCTATTCAAGCATGTTTTATATTGTTTTGTAGGATTTGGGACAAAAGTTGCATGGATCGACGTTCGGGGTGGCTAGATGCGCGTTTTCGGCTTGTCATTTACACAGCAGTCACTTCAGAGCCAATTTGACTATAGCTCCGGACATTATTTCGAAAAACTTCAAGAATGAAAGTTCTAGATCTACTTCTCCTCTTTCCAGAACATCTTGAATCATCTAAATCGGAGTTCGGACGAAAAAGTTATGGCCGTTTTCCCAAAGGACGTCGGAGCAGAAAATGCTGACTTTTTGACCAGCGCCGGGGCGCCCATTTTCAGTTCATTCCCAGCGCCGGGGCGCTGGGGGACAGACTCTCAGCGTCGTGAACAGTGCTGGGGCGCTGGGGGAAGAGTTTGGTTGGGCCTGGACGCGTTTTGGGCGAATTTTGACACCTTTTAGACTCCAAATAGGATTGGGATTGTTCCTAAACTCAAAATTAAACTTGTAACCTATAAATACATGATGTAAGGCATAAAATAAGAGGGGATTACATAGCTTAGCTTAGAGATTACATAGCTTAGCTTGGAGATTACATAGCTTAGCCTAGATTAAACACTCCTTTAGATTAGAACATAACCCTAGTTCTTATTAATTTTGGAGATTGAAGCAACTTGGAGGCCATTGAAGATCAAGAGCAAGAGCAAGAGTGGAGCATCAGATTTGCTGACAACAGATTCTATTCTCTTCTCTCATCTTACTTTTATCTTTTAATGTCTATTCAGTTGTGGATTCTTGGTTTCCATTCATTAATTATGAACTAATTCTTTTTATTGAGATTTCAATTGAACTTTTTATGGCTATGAATTAGTTATTCATTATATTCCAATTATTTATGTTAAAGTGAGTTGTTTATCTTGACTTGTGCATATTGCTTAATTATCTGATCAGTAATTACTTTGTTACTCTAGAAGGAATTGGAAGAGGAATTCTAGGGTTAGAACTGGGCATGATATCATGTGACTTAGTTATTTGCACAGTGAATAATTAGGTTTGTGAATTGAATGGAAATATCTGTTCACCGCATGTAACACATAAGGAATTGGGATTGGAAGGAGTTTAATTCACTTATTTTGCATAGGAATATAGCAAGATTAATCTGGATTAAATAGAAGGCAATTGATCACTTGGAAAAGGACTTTTGGCATTTGAGAATTCCTGTTAACAATTCAGTAGGCATAATAATTGGGATAATTGGATAATTGATTTATAATTCATAATTGGGGATATTGAAGTCTTAATCTTTATTTATTTGAATTCATTTATAAAGTAACATAGTTTTAATTGTTTAATTTAATTTTCTTAATTAGAAAATTCATAATTTGCAATTGTTTAAATAAAATTGATTTGGTTAAGAGTTAGTATTTGGTAATTTTTATTAAATAATTCCTTGTGGGAACGATACTCTACTTTCACTTTATTACTTGTTGACCGTGTATACTTGCACGTATTCATTGATTGCGAAATCGATCAACAAGTTTTTGGCGCCGTTGCCGGGGAATTAATTTAATAATTATTGTCCAATATTAATTTCAATCAAATTAGTCTTAATTTAAACATTTTTATTTTTATTTTTAATTCTCTTTCTATATTTCTCTCTTTTCCGGTATCATGGATGACTTTGTGTATCAATGGCTATACACGAACATGACTCAACCAAGGGGAGCGGAGATTGACGTCGAGAAACTTTCTGCATTGTCAGCACAGATTGAGACACTTTCGAGGATGTTTGAAGCTTTTGAAGCTCAGCGTCGTCAAAGTAAGGCGGTTACTTGTGATTATTGTGCTGAAAATCATATGAGTCATCAATGCGCCATCAGTTTCGAGCCGGTACAGTATAGTGGTGATTACCCCAATAATTATGTCTATCCCAACAACTATCATCAGGATTGGGGGTATCACCCAGATTTTTTATGGAGTAACAATCAAGCTGCAGCTCAACCACCTAGACAACAACACACCTCCGGATTTCAAAATCCGACTCAACAACCAGAGAGGATATCAAGTTTGGAAGAAGCCTTAGAAAAATTCATTAGAGCTTCTGACAAAAAGAACGAGGAACAAGACAAGAAAATGAATCAAGTAGAGCTGAATTTGCAAAGCCAAGGGGCGTTGATCAAGAATCTGGAAAATCAAGTGGAACAGATAGCACATGCGTTGAACAACCGTCCTCAATACACCTGGCCCTATGACATGGATTCCGAGACTGATGGTGAGCCCGAGCCAAATCTACAACTGGATGAGCCACGAGATGTAAGAGAGGAAACAAGTGGGGATAATGATAACAAGGTCGGTGAAGAACTAATTATGAGAACCAATGATGTTGAGCCAATATTATTTATGCCTCAAGTGCCTTCTCCTCCACAGTTCAAGAGTCTGGTTAGATTTGCAAAACCTTGTCCAATTGGAAGTCATGTCATCGGCAAAGCTCTTGGTAACGTAAGAGCTAGTACAGTTGTGGAGTCATGGTGGGATGAAAAAGAGAAGATAGAGGAAGATTCCATTATGTTTATTAAGCTTCAATGCCCTAATCTGATCATCGACATAATGGAGGAAACACCTAGTGGTTTGCCGTTCTTAATGGGGACCCTATCTACAAAGAGCATGCTAGGTGACTTTAACACAATGTCTATCGTAAATGGGAACCTACCAAAAGCTATATTATTTCCGATGGATGGAGGGTTCCTCAGGTTTCGAAGAGGAATTGGATAACATTGACCAGACAAAGTCAGGCTGAGACTATAAAACAAGCGCTTATTGGGAGGCAACCCAAGTTTAATTTTTATTTTTTTATTTTTAGTATTTATTAAGTTTTATATTAGTAGTTTTGAATTTGCATTTATTTAGGATTTAATAAAATTGCTTCTATCATGGTTTTACTGGTTATTCAAGTCAAATTCAAGTGTGGTGCCCAATTTGTTCCATGTGCTTAGCCTATTCTCCAAACTTAGCGGACAAGGAGGAAGATTGCTATATTTTCAGGGAAGTCCTCTGCTTTAATTTTTTCTATTTCAGTCATTGAGGACAATGTCTAGTTTAAGTTTGGGGGCATTTTAGTGTCGTATTGCATATAGTTAGTTATTTATATTTAGTTTTTGCATTCAGTTTTTTGTTTAAAAAAAAATATTTTAAAAATCGCAAAAATAGTAGTTAGTTTACTATGTTTGTTGCGTTTAGTTTATATTTGCATGATTCCAACTGTTAGATAGTAAAAGTCTATTTTGGCCAATAATGAGACTGGAATTAAGTAGATAAGTATAGTATTGAATATTAAGGCTTTGATGTGATTTCTTGTTATGAATTGAATCTTTTCCTGTTTGAAACTGGTATAATTAAGGTTAGCACGTTAATAACAGCTATGTTGACTGATTAAGTTTAAATTGATACATAATGAATTTTTTAAGGATAATACTAGTGTGAAGGAATGAAAGACATGAATAGGCGGAGATGGCTAAATTTTGATAAAAACTTAAGTTTGGGGGGAAATTTTGGGGTATATAAGCTTTAAAAAAAACATGTTGAGTCTTGTGGTGGGTTGATGAGAAACACTCCCTCATAAACACAAGCGTGAGATGGAGCGTAAAACGCACTCACCAACCATCTATCAAAAAAAAAGAAAAAAAGAAAAAAAAAATTACCCTGGCTAGTTTTGTTTCGGGGCCTTTGTTACTTGAGTAAGTACGCCCTAAGGGGTATCTTAAAACCTAGCGCCCTAAGGTCTTATATGGTCTGGGAGTCGTTGGTCGAAAGCTCGCTAAGGGGTGACACTGTTAGCCTAATGGAATGAGACATTGCACAGTCATGGTTAAAAAAAAAAAAAAAAAACGGGAAAAGAGCAAAAAGCCCCCGTAATGAAAAGTAAAGCATAAGTATCCCAGATTAGACTCTTGAACTTGGTGGATGTTTGAATTTTGTTAGATTTAGCTTATTCGTGAATTTTGTGAGTTTTCACTGTATGATGCCTTCGAAGATATCTATTATGTCTTAAATTTGATTTTATATCAGTTAACATTGTTGTGGAGCACACACACACACACTATATCAGTGATAACAGTCTAAGATTTGATGATTGATTGGGAAATTACTGATTTGTTTTAATATGAAGTATTATCAGGTTTACTTGATTTCTCTAAGGCCGGTTGAATAGACTTGTTTCTGTCATTACTGTTGGATTCGTAGGCATATAGATTAGTTTCATTACATTGCATTGCATAACATTTTGGTGTTTTTGCTTGAGGACAAGCAAATGTTTAAGTTTGGGGGTATTTGATGAGTGAGTTTTATACACATAAATTGGATACATTCGGGCTTAATTTATTGTTGTTCTCAAGTCTTTTAGGATGTTTTTATGTGTTTGTGTCTATTCAAGCATGTTTTATATTGTTTTGTAGGATTTGGGACAAAAGTTGCATGGATCGACGTTCGGGGTGGCTAGATGCGCGTTTTCGGCTTGTTATTTACACAGCAGTCACTTCAGAGCCAATTTGACTATAGCTCCGGATATTATTTCGAAAAACTTCAAGAATGAAAGTTCTAGATCTACTTCTCCTCTTTCCAGAACATCTTGAATCATCTAAATCGGAGTTCGGACGAAAAAGTTATGGCCGTTTTCCCAAAGGACGTCGGAGCAGAAAATGCTGACTTTTTGACCAGCGCCGGGGCGCCCATTTTCAGTTCATTCCCAGCGCCGGGGCGCTGGGGGACAGACTCTCAGCGTCGTGAACAGTGCTGGGGCGCTGGGGGAAGAGTTTGGTTGGGCCTGGACGCGTTTTGGGCGAATTTTGACACCTTTTAGACTCCAAATAGGATTGGGATTGTTCCTAAACTCAAAATTAAACTTGTAACCTATAAATACATGATGTAAGGCATAAAATAAGAGGGGATTACATAGCTTAGCTTAGAGATTACATAGCTTAGCTTGGAGATTACATAGCTTAGCCTAGATTAAACACTCCTTTAGATTAGAACATAACCCTAGTTCTTATTAATTTTGGAGATTGAAGCAACTTGGAGGCCATTGAAGATCAAGAGCAAGAGCAAGAGTGGAGCATCAGATTTGCTGACAACAGATTCTATTCTCTTCTCTCATCTTACTTTTATCTTTTAATGTCTATTCAGTTGTGGATTCTTGGTTTCCATTCATTAATTATGAACTAATTCTTTTTATTGAGATTTCAATTGAACTTTTTATGGCTATGAATTAGTTATTCATTATATTCCAATTATTTATGTTAAAGTGAGTTGTTTATCTTGTCTTGTGCATATTGCTTAATTATCTGATCAGTAATTACTTTGTTACTCTAGAAGGAATTGGAAGAGGAATTCTAGGGTTAGAACTGGGCATGATATCATGTGACTTAGTTATTTGCACAGTGAATAATTAGGTTTGTGAATTGAATGGAAATATCTGTTCACCGCATGTAACACATAAGGAATTGGGATTGGAAGGAGTTTAATTCACTTATTTTGCATAGGAATATAGCAAGATTAATCTGGATTAAATAGAAGGCAATTGATCACTTGGAAAAGGACTTTTGGCATTTGAGAATTCCTGTTAACAATTCAGTAGGCATAATAATTGGGATAATTGGATAATTGATTTATAATTCATAATTGGGGATATTGAAGTCTTAATCTTTATTTATTTGAATTCATTTATAAAGTAACATAGTTTTAATTGTTTAATTTAATTTTCTTAATTAGAAAATTCATAATTTGCAATTGTTTAAATAAAATTGATTTGATTAAGAGTTAGTATTTGGTAAATTTTATTAAATAATTCCTTGTGGGAACGATACTCTACTTTCACTTTATTACTTGTTGACCGTGTATACTTGCACGTATTCATTGATTGCGAAATCGATCAACAAGGGGGCTTTCCGATAAGGATTTCTCCTTATTGACGCGCAATTAGATAACCAAACCTCTCATTGACAGAACTTCTAGACATTGTAAATATTGTAATTTAATAATATAAATAACTTTGTCGTCTCAATTATTGATTTAATAATATAACATATTATGCTAATGATACTGTGACAATAGTTGAATCAATAATATGAGAGATATGATGCAACAATTACTGTAGCAATAATTGAGTATAACTGAGTGACTTCTCATGTAAGCATCAATAACCAATACCGTGTGCTACTATGCAACTATGCATATTACTGTACTTTTACTACCGGGTAGTTCAACAGTTTTAACGGTAACACTTCCGCCGTTAATTTTATAAAAAGATAATTCTGTCATTTTTTTATTACGATAATACTTCCGTTGTGGGGTTCACCAATGATTGTGTCGTCGTACGAATATTCCCCGTTAAAATGAATATTCCCCGACCAATCGAATATTATATAACCACTTGCTTACTTTATAAAATTTATAAATATTACCCACAACTATAACATTATATTATATCCACACCATAATATTCAAAAATATATTTCGACAGAAAATTATTCTTTATTCATAAAAGTTGGGGTCTTACAACCTAGGCGTTTGTGCCATAATGAGGCTGAATTTTCTTTATCTAATTTTCGCTTAGTACCACGTGATTCCATATGCAAGGTTCCATTGTAAGATGAAAAAGTTTCCAACAAATATAGATTATCAAAAACATTAAGTAAATCGATACCAACAACATTCGAATTAGTAGACAAACTGAAATTCTTATTTCCAAAAGAACAATAATATCCAAATTTGTATAATGCAGAAATAAAAACTAAATTTCGTCTAAATGACGGTACAATAAAAGTGTCTTTTAAATCCAAATAGTAACCAGTAATTAACAACAGTCTAAAATGGCATATTTCCTCCACCCCCACTGATTTTCCATCACCCGCATAGATACGTTTTTCAGCATCAATTGGCATTTTGGAGTGCAGGCAACCCTGCATAGAAACACAAATGTGAATAGTAGCACCAGAATCTACCCACCAAGTGTTTCTTGGTAATGAAGCTAAATTGATCTCAGAATAGACCAAAATATGAAATGTACCTTTCTTTTCACGCTAGGTGGCAAATTTAGTGCACTCCTTCTTTTTATGTCTGGGCTTGCCAGAAAAGAAACAACCATTTTCAGTCTTTTATTTCTTTTGCTCTGAACCCTTAGGAACATCAACTTCCTTTCCCTTATCCTTCCTATTGCCCTTGCCTTTAGAGGTGCTTGCCAAATGAGCACTTTCGATCCTATCTTGCTTCAATCTCTCTTCCTCTTGCACACAAAATGAAATGAGCTCTTTGAGAGTCTATTTCTCCTTCTAGAAGTTGTAACTGACTTTAAACTTACTGAATTGTGCAAGAAGAGAGATTAGAATCAAATTCACAAGCAGATCATCTGATAAATCGAGTTTTAGTGCCTTAAGCTTTGAAGCAAGATGAGACATCTCCATGATGTACTCCCTAACATTACCAATGTCTTTGTACTTCATTGAAATCAAGCTTACTAAAAGCGTGCTTGTTTCATCCTTGTCGGTTTTGACAAAACGGTTCTGAATTTTTGAAAGGAACTAAATGGCAGTGATATTATCATTTGTAATTGCACCTCTAAAGGCTTATGGAATCCCACGATTCATGATCATAAGACCTAGTGTGACGCCCCCCAAAATAGGTATACATCACCCATTCTAAGTCGCCAAATACATGGTACAGAAATAACTTCAACTTCATTAATACAATTATAGTGCAAAATACGACAACACATAAACTGTGATTTTAAATACAATTGTTGTCTTCTAGACAATATTCACACTCAGATAAAGTTCTCATTACAATTATTGATACACTATTTTATAAAATAGTGAGGACTGCTCAACAACTGTCTAGAACTATCATTCCACACCCGACTACTTCCCGCTATATTCTCACTTCCTGAGAAGAAAATGGAACAAAAAAGAAAAGGGTGAGCTCAACTAGCCCAATAAAGAATATTATGACTAAGATAATGAACATCAAATTATCGTTAGCCTTCAACAAATCAGATAAAATATAATGGACAACAAGTTTTAGATCAATATTCGCAGCGGAAATAACAATTCATTAGAAGAGTTAAGTAGAGAATGAAATCTACTATCATCTATGAATTTAAAAGTCCATCATTAATATTTTATCCCTGTAACATCAATCAATATACATCTTGAATTAAATATTCATCTTTGCACTATGGGCCAAAGATATTCATTTGTATCACCAGTTGGTCATGTTCATCTCAACACTTGTCCATCTTTGCACTATGGGCCAAAGATATTCATCAGGTAATCATTCATCTTTGCACTATAGGCCAAAGATATTCATCAAATATCACCATTAAGGACTGAGGATGATGAAAAATATTTTAAAGAACGAATCCAGTGAGACAAAAGAACAAAGATTAGGGATTCGTACTTTAGATAATCCAAGTTCAAAAACACTCCATAATAAACTATAGTTGAGTAAAATTTAAGAATGAAGATCAAAACATGGATACAATCAAAGATAGTAACCATAATAGACATCTGAGACAAAGAAGAGAAAATTTTATTTTTTGGTGAATAGTATTGTATTTATAAATAGTGTCATATACGTGAATAGTATCGTATACGTGAATAGTAACCCCGACACAAAAAGGTAAAAATTTCAAAATATAATTCATACCAATATTTCAGCATAATGATATTGAAAGAAATAATATCATTTACGAAGAAAATAACATCGCTTACCTCAAAAGAACATTGCTTCTGACTGGAATATCGGATGTAATGCTAAAGGAAACTTGCACTGAATAACAACTCTCAAAGTATCTAAATACTCACAAAATACGCTCGATAATATAGAGGGAGAAAACTTATTTCTGGTGTGATTTTCAATTCTAACTAAGCACCCTATATATAGGAAAATCCTAGAATGTCAAAGCAGACTAAATTAATAAAATATTAATATATTTCTTTTTTCTACGCATGCCACTTTGAAAAATTATCAGCCCACCACATTTGAAAAATTAATTCAGCATATTTTATCAATAAAGGACAAAAGTGGGTCCCACCCATAATTTTAATAAAAATATTTAATTTCTGAAACTTCAATAATTCATAATAAATAGCCCTTTTATCAGAAAAATATAAATTTTATGTCCATTCCATAGGAAATTAAATTCTCTACAACTTTGTAGATTTAAGTTTTTCCAAATTCCAAACGAAAAAATGCCCGAAATCCACATACGGACGATTTTTAATACCTCCATTCTGACAAAATACTGATAAAACACCTCAGCATTAATTCCTTCATTTATATCCACACAAAATAAATATTTTCTAATCCATCATTTATGTCCACATAAAATAAATATTTTCTTATCATATAAATCAATAATTTATTATTCACAAATAATATTACAGAATCACAATTATGACAACCAGGTCGTTCCCAGGAAAGAGACGGCTTTCCGATAAGGATTTCTCCTTACTAGTGCGCAATTAGGTGACCAAACCCCTTTTCTAGACAGAACTTCCTTAGACATTGCCAAAAATGATATCTAATAATATTATTCAAATAATATAAATTATTGATCTGATAATGGGAAATAATGTGCAATGACAATTATTGAAACAACAATAATATAAAATATCAACGTAACAATTATTGAATTAATAAAAAAAACATTGAACAACAATTACTGTAATAATTATTGAGTAGTGCCTTCTTATGTAAGAATCAATAATTCAAAAATACTGTGCAATACCGTGTGCTACTGTGCAACTACGCGTATTACTGTATTTTAACCACCAGGTAATCCAACAGTGTTAACGGTAATAATTACGCCGTTATTTATAAAAACTCAGACTTGTCATTTTCTTTATCCGACCATTTTTCGTTATGGGCCCACAAATGGCTGCGCCGTCGTACGAATATTCCCCGACAACAAGAATATTCCACGACCAAACGAATATTCCCTGACAACAATGAATATTTTATAACCACTTGCTTATTTTGTAAAATTTGCACATTTCACTCATAACCAAAGCATTATATCAAATTAATTAACTCATTATTTCAAGATAATGAATAGAGGAAATTCAATTTTATTTATTAAAAAGTTGGGGTCTTATAACCTCTCCTCCTTATAAAATTTTGTCCTCGAAATTGACGTACGTACATGGTGTTTCGAAAAGGTGAGGGTACCTCACTTTCATTTCCGATTCCAACTCCCAGGTCATTTTCTCAATAGCATGGTTCCTCCACAAAATCTTGACTTGTGGTATAACCTTTGTTCGTAGGACATACTCTTTCCTATCCAATATCTTGACAGGTGCCTCCTCGTACGTTAAATCTTCGGCTATCTCGTCTGGTTCTAATGCAATAATGTGGTTTGGGTCTTTCACATATTTATGAAGCATAGATATGTGAAAAACATTATGAATACGAGACATGCTTGGAGGTAATGCGAGTCTATAGGCCACATTTCCTATTCGGTCAATAATCTCAAATGGATCAACAAATCATGGATTGAGCTTTCCGCTCTTCTCGAGTCTTGTAACTCCCTTCCATGGAGCAATATATAACAGTACATAATCTCCAATATTAAATTCCACGTCCTTTCGATGAAGACCCGCATAACTCTTTTATCGATCCTGTGTCGTTTGTATACATTGTCGAATCATTTGGATCTTTTCTGTAGTCATACGTACCAACTCTGGTCCCAACAATTAGGGGTGATCATTCGGTTATAACCGAACTGAATAAGCTATTCGGTTATAACCAAAAACCGAAATAATGATGATTTTGCTATCCGAACTAATAACCGAAATTTAACAATAACCGAATTACCGAATACCGAATTACCGAATTGTAATTTCGGTAATTCGGGAAAAAACCGAATTACTGTTATTATTATTATTATTATTATTATTATTATTATTATTACTGTTATTATTATTATTATTATTATTATTACTGTTATTATTATTATTATTATTATAATATTATTATAAAATTAATTTTTTTAATAAGTAATGTTCGGTTATTCGGATACCCGAATAACCTGTTTTTCCAAACCGAAACCGTAACCGAATAGTTAATAATAATTCGGATATAACCGAAATTGTAAAAAAAACCGAAAAACTGAAATAATTCGGTTAAAAAATTTCGGTTCGGTTCGGTATTTCGGTTTTAACCGTTTTTTGCTCACTCCTACCAACAATGTTGTTTCACCCACCTCATCCCAACATACTGCAGAGCGACACTTTCGTCCATATAATGTTTCGAATGGAGCCACATCTATACTTGCCTGATAACTGTTGTTGTAGGAGAATTCCACTAATGACAGGTGCTTATCCCAACTTCCTTTGAAATCTAGGACATAGAGTCTTAATATATCTTCAAGGGTTTCAATAGTCCTTTCTGATTGCCCGTCCGTTTGAGGATGATATGCCGAACTGAATCATAAATCCGTGCCCATAGCTTTCTGCAAGCTAACCCAAAATCGTGAAGTGAATCTTGGGTCACGATCTGAAACTTTGGATACTGGCATGCCATGCAATATCATAATCTCATTTACGTACATACGAGCAAGACGTTCAAGGGAATAAGTCTCACGTATAGGCAAGAAATGAGCAGACTTGATTAATCTATCAACAATAACCCAAATCGCATTTATGCCTTGAGAAACTTTGGGAAGACCCGTAATGAAATCCATAGTAATGTGTTCCCACTTCCATTTCGGAATCTCAAGTGATTGAAATGGACCCTTTGGCACTTGATGCTCCGCCTTTACACGTTGACAAGTTAAACACCTCGAGATAAACTTCGCGATCTCTCTCTTCATATTACTCCACTAAAATGTATGTCGAAGATCATGATACATTTTGGTACTCCCAGGATGGATTGCAAATGGTGTATTGTGTGTCTCCATTATGATTCTATGCTTCAAGTCAGAATTGTTAGGAATGAAAAGTTTAGAGTTGACTCGAAGTATTCCTTCTTAATCAATTCTTGCATCTAGAATAACACCTTCTTTTACTTTCTTCTTCATGCGTATCATCTCTGGGTTTGTGGCTTGAGTAACTTTAACTTTATCGATTAAAGTCGTTTCTACTCGTATGTTTGATATCATAACATGGGTACTTAGAGCCTTTAACTCTATCTCTATTCTTTTTAAGTCGTACCAAATGGGTCTTTGTGTTAACAACATCGCACTCGTACCCACATACGATCTTTCTACTCAATGCGTCAGCTACAACGTTTGTTTTTCCAGGATGATATTGAATTATATGGTTGTAATCTTTCAACAGCTCGAGCCAACCTCGTTGCTGCATGTTGAGTTCCTTTTGGGTGAAGAAATATTTGAGGCTTTTATGATCCATATAAATCTCTACTTTCTCCCCATACAGGTAATGTCTCCAGATTTTCAATGCGAAAAGGACTGCTGCCAACTCCAGATCATGAGTAGGATAATTCCTCTCATATTCTTTGAGTTGTCGCGAGGCATAGGATATGACTTTCCCACGTTTCATGAGAACACATCCTAACCCTTTGCCTGAAGCATCACTGTAGATAACAAATTCATCCGAACCAGATGGTATTGTCAGAACAGGTGCCGAAATGAGTCTCCTATTGAGCTCTTGGAAACTCTTCTTATATTCCTCGCTCCATACGAATTTTGTATCTTTCCGAGTTAGTTGAGTTAACGGAGTTGCGATTTAAGAAAATCCTTCCACGAATCTCTGATAATAACCAGCGAAGCCCAGAAAGCTATGTACTTCGATCACCGACTTTGTTTACTCCCAAGTTTGTATTGCTTCAATCTTCGCCGGGTCAACAGATACTCCATGTTTTGACACCACGCGCCCAAGGAATGCTACTTCCTCAAGCTAGAACTCACATTTCTTCAGCTTGGCATATAGCTTATTTTTACGAAGCCTTTGAAGTATCAGCTTCAAATGGTGCTCATGATCTTCATGGCTTTTGGAATAGATGAGGATGTCATCAATAAAGACAACAACGAACTGATCCAAATATTCCTTGAATACATGGTTCATCATATCCATAAAAGCAGCAGGAGCATTAGTTAATCCAAAAGACATGACTAAGAATTCATAATATCCGTACCGAGTTCTGAAGGCGGTCTTTGAAATATCCTCAATTTTAAGCTTCAGCTGATGATATCCAGAACGAAGATCGATCTTTGAAAAGAATAGTGCTCCTTGCAACTGGTCGAACAGGTCATCAATGCGAGGTAGGGGATACCTATTCTTGATGGTTACATGGTTTAATTCTCGATACTCAATACAAAGTCGCATACTCCTGTCTTTCTTCTTTACGAATAAAACAGGAGCACCCCAAGGAGATGTACTAGGACGAATGAAACCGATGTCTAACAACTCCTGTAGTTGGACTTTTAACTCCTGAAGTTCAATAGGAGCCATTCGATATGGGGTTTTAGAAATGGGTTTTGTACCCGGTTCAAGGTCAATAAAGAATTCAACTTCACGTTCTGGGGGTAGACCAGGAAGTTCATCAGGAAATACATTAGGAAATTCACTAACAACAGAAATATTATTCAAATCTGACGTGTTTTTGTTCAAGTCCATAACATGGGCTAAGAAAGCTTGACATCTGTTTGTTAATAAACGAATGACTTTATGGCTTGATATGATAGTGATTGACTTTAGTGGTTTGGTTGATTGAATTCACATAACAGGTTGGTTAAGAATATGAAAACTAACAACCTTACGAAAACAATCAATTTTGGCATGATGAGTAGTTAACCAATCAATCCCTAAAATTACATCAAATGCAAGTATCTTTAAAGAGATAAGATCAACAGGTAATGTGATTGTGCCAACTTGGATCAAGAAAGATTTATAAATAGTGGATGTAATGAAAGTTTCTCCTAACGGAGTATCCACAGATAAGTTAAAGTCTAATTTCTATGGAGTCAAGTTTAAACGCTGAGCACAAACAGGAGAGATAAAAGAATGGATAGAACCGGTATCTAGTAAGGTATAAACTTTGTAAGAGTTCAAAATTAGCTTACGCGTGATCACCTCGTTCGGGTTTCTCACATTTTGGCCAGTCAAGACAAACGCTCTTCCTTGAACCACCGACTTTTTTTTGTCCGTAGTCGCATTTGGTGTCACCGTCACACCTGGACTTGACTTTCTATCGGACAAAATCAGGCTATATGACCATCTTTTGCACAACTGAAACACACCTTGGAAGGATGTCAACAGTTTGGACTTATGTGTCCCTCCTCCCCACATCTGTAGCATCTAACTGGCGGTCGTTCTCCTCCCCTGGAATTTACTGTTGGTGCTGGTGCTGCTGTTGATGTCTTCCCGTCATTGTTGAATCTCCTCTTTTTAAAATATCCACTTGACTCACCTCTCCTATTATCATGGCCACGATTACCACCCGAGTGGTTATCGCTTTTGCCCGTATTTTTCCCTCCCCGCTGGTTATCATTTCTCCAATGACTGCTGTCACCGGTATGACCCTGGTTGTGGTCCCTCGGTTAAACATACTCATTATCTCGCTCTAATAATTGAGCCTTGTTGACAACATCTGAATATACAGAAAATTTGTGAGAGATAAGGTAATGACAAATTTCGGGTTTTAGACCTCTTAGAAACATCTGCGTCATACGTTCCTCATTCTCTACTAAATGAGGTGCAAACCTGGATAACTCTGCAAACTTCGTCTCGTACTGGGACACTGTCATGTGACAAAGTGTGACGCCCCTAAAATAGGTATACAACACCCATTCTAACTCACCAAACACATGGTACAGAAAGCAAACTACAACTTCAATAATACAATTGTCGTGCAAAATACGACAACACATACTGTGAGTTTAAATACAAATATTATCTTCTAGATAATATCCACACCCAAATAAGTCCTCATTACAATTATTCATACACTATTTTACAGAAATAGTGAGGACTGCTAAACATCTTTCTAGAACCATCACTCCATACCCATACTAGATCCTGCTATGTTCTCACCTCCTGAGAAGAAAAATAGAATAAAAAGGAAAATGGTGAGCTCAACTAGCCCAGTAAAGAATATTATGACTAAGATAATATACAACAAATTATCATTAGTCTTCAACAAGGAAAAATCTGATAGAATATAATAGACAACAAGTTTTAGATCAACAAAAGCAGCGAAAACAGCAATCCATTAGAAGAGTCACGTAGAGAATGAGTTCTACTATCTTCTGAGATTTAAAAGTCTATCATCAATATTTTATCCCTGTAACAACAATCAATATATATCTTTAATCAAAATTCATCTTTGCACTACAGGCCAAAGATATTCATTTGTATCACCAGTCGGTCATGTTCATCTCAACACCTGTTCATCTTTGCACTACGGGCCAAAGATATTCATCAGTTAATCATTCGTCTTTGCACTACAGGCCAAAGATATTCAGTAACATCATCATTTAAGACTGAAGATGATGAAAAATATTTAAAAAAAACGAATCCAGTGAGACAGAAGGACGAATATTAGGGATTCATATTACAGTTTATCCAAGATCAATAATACTCCATAATAACTAATTTTGAAGCAGAATTCAAAAATAAAGATCAAAACATGGATACAATCAAAGATAATAACCAAAATAGACATCTTGGACAAAAAAGAAAATTTTCATTTTTTGGTGAATAGTGCCGTATACGTGAATAGTAACTCCGACACAAAAAGTTTCAAATTTGATTAAAAAGTTCAAACCAATATTTCGGCATAATGATTTTGAAGAAAATAATATCATTTAAGAAGAAAATAATATCCCTTACCTCAAAATAACTGTACTTCTAACTGAATTTCAGATATAGTGCTGACAGAAACTTGCACCGAATAGCAACTCTCAAAGTATCAAAATAAACAAAAATACGCTCGACAATATAGAGAGAAAAAAAAACTTGTTTCTGGTGTGATTTTCAATTCTAACCTAAGCGCCTATTTATAGAAAAATGTTAGAACGCCATAGGAGACTAAATAATAAAATATTATTATTATTTTTTCTTCTTTCTACGTCGTCACTTTGAAAAGCCACCAGCAGCCATCTTGGAAGAGATTTCAGCAGCCCCCATGTTTATAACATAAGTGGGTCCCACCCATAATTTAATAAAAATTATTTTATTTTCTGAAACTTCAGTAATTCATAGAAAATAGCCTGTTTATCAGAAAAATACGAATTTTATGTCCATTCCACACGAAATTGAATTCTCTACAACTTTGTAGCTTTGAGTTTTTCCAAATTCCAAACAAAAAATATCCCAAATCCATAAACGGATGATTTTTAATACCTCCATTCCGACAAAATACTGATAAAATACCTCGGCATTAATTTCTTCATTTATAACCATATAAATAAATCCATCATTTATATCCACATCAAATAAATATTTTCGTATCATATAAATCAATAATTAATTATTCACAAATAATATTACATAATCATAATTATGACAACTAGACCGTTCTCAGGAAAGAGGGGGCTTTCTAATAAGGATTTCTCCTTACTAGCGCGCAATTAGGTGATAAAACCTCTCCTTGACAGAACTTTCTAGACATTGCCTATAATGCTATCTAATAATATTATTCAAATAATATGTATTATTGTTCTGATAATGGGAAATACTGTGCAGTGACAATTATTGAAACAACAATAATATAAAATATCAACGCAGCAATTATTGAATCAATAAAATAAAATATTGAACAGTAATTACTGTAACAATTATTGAGTTGTGCCTTCTTATGTAAGAATCAATAATTCAATAATACTGTACAATACCGTGTGCTACTGTACAACCACGCGTATTACTGTATTTTAACCACCAGGTAATCCAACAGTGTTAACGGTAACAATTACACCGTTATTTATAAAAACTCAAACTTTGTCATTTTCTTCATCCGACAGTTATTTCGTTATGGGGCCCATAAATGACTGCGTTGTCGTACGTATATTCTCGACAAAAAGAATATTCCACGACCAAACGAATATTCCCCGACAACAATGATTATTTTATAACCACTTGCTTATTTTACAAAATTAGCACATTTCACCCTATAACCTGAGTATTATATCAAATTAATTCCTTATTATTTCAAAATAATAAATAGAGGAAATTCAATTTTATTCATAATAAGTTGGGGTCTTACAACCTCTCCTCCTTATGAAATTTCATCCTCGAAATTGACGTATATACCCGGTGTTTCAAAAAGGTGAGGGTACCTCGCTTTCATTTCTGATTCCAACTCCCAGGTCATTTCCACAATATCATGGTTCCTCCATAAAACCTTAACTTGTGGTATAACCTTGGTGCATAGGACATGCTCTTTTCTATCCAAGATCTTAACAGGTACCTCCTCGTATGTTAAATCTTCGACTATCTCGTCTGGTTCTAACTCAATAATGTGGTTCGGGTCTTTCATATATTTACGAAACATAGATATGTGAAAAAAATTGTGAACACGAGACATACTTGGAGGTAATGCGAGTCTATAGGCTACATTTCCTATTCGGTCAAGAATTTCAAATGGACCAACAAATCTTGGATTGAGCTTTCCTCTCTTTCCAAATCTTGTAACTCCCTTCCATGGAGCAACACGTAACAGTACATGATCTCCAATATTAAACTCCACGTCTTTTCTATGAAGATCAGCATAACTCTTTTGTCGATCTTGTGAGGTTTGAATACGTTGTCGAATCATTTGGATCTTTTCTGTAGTCATGCGTACTAATTCCGGTCCCAACAACGTTGCTTCTCCCACCTCATCCCAGCATACTGGAGAACGATACTTTCGTCCATACTACACCTCGAACGGAGCCATGCCTATACTTGCTTGATAACTGTTGTTGTAGGAGAATTCCACCAGTGGCAAGTACTTATCCCAACTTCCTTTGAAATCTAGTACACAGAGTCTTAATAGATCTTTAAGGGTTTGAATAGTCCTTTTCGATTTCCCGTCCGTTTGAGGATGGTATGCTGAACTGAATCGTAAATCCGTGCCCATAGCTTTCTGTAAGCTAACCCAAAATCTTGAAGTGAATCTTGGGTCACGATCCGAAACTATGGATACTGGCATGCCATGCAATCTCACAATCTCATTCACGTACATACGAGCAAGACGTTCAAGGGAATAAGTCTCTCGTATCGGTAAGAAATGAGCAGACTTGGTTAATCTATCAACAATAACCCAAATCGCATATATGCCTTGAGAAACTTTGGGAAGACCTGTAACGAAATCAATGATAATGTGTTCCCACTTCTATTTCGGAATCTCAAGTGGTTGCAATAGACCTTTTGGCACTTGATGCTCCGCCTTTACTCGTTGACAAGTTAAACACCTCGAGATAAACTCTGTGATCTCTCTCTTCATATTGTTCCACCAAAATGTGTGTCAAATATCATGATACATTTTGGTACTCCCAGGATGGTTTGTAAACGGTGTGTTGTGTGCCTCCATCATGATTCTATGCTTCAAGTCAGAGTCATTAGGAACACAAAGTCTGGAGTTGAATCTAAGTATTCCTTCTTCATCGATTCTTGCTTCCGGAATAGTACCTTCTTGCACTTTCTTCTTCATACGCATCATCCCCAGGTCCATAGCTTGAGCATCTTTAACTTTATTGATTAAAGTCTGTTCTACTCATATATTCGCCATCATCACGTGGGTCCCTGGAGTCTGTAACTCAATCTCTATCCTTTGTAAATCTTATGAAATGGGTCTATGTGTTAACAACATTGCACTCGTACCCTCATACGATCTTCTACTCATTGCGTCAGTTACTACGTTTGCTTTTCCAGGATGGTATTGAATAGTGTGATCGTAATCTTTCAACAACTCAAGCCAACATCGTTGTCGCATGTTGAGTTCCTTTTGGGTGAAGAAATATTTGAGGCTTTTATGATCCGTATAAATCTCCACTTTCTCCACATACAGGTAATGTCTCCAGATTTTCAACGCAAAAACGACTGCTGCCAACTCTAGATCATGAGTAGGATAATTCCTCTCATATTCTTTGAGTTGTCGTGAGGCATAGGCTATGACTTTCCCAAGTTGTATGAGAACACATCCTAACCCTTTGCCTGAAGCATCGCTGTAGATAACAAATCCATCCAAACCAGATGGTATTGCTAGAACAGGTGTCGAAATGAGTCTCCTCTTAAGCTCTTGGAAACCCTTCTCGCATTCCTCGCTCCATACAAATTTTGTATCCTTCCGGGTCAACTGAGTTAACGGAGTAGCGATTCGAGAAAATCCTTCCACGAATCTCCGATAATAACCAGCTAAGCCCAGAAAGCTATGCACTTCGGTCACCGACTTCGGTTGCTCCCAACTTTGTATTGCCTCAATCTTCACCGGGTCAACAGGTACTCCATGTTTTGACACCACGTGCCCAAGAAATGCTACTTTCTCAAGCTAGAACTCGATTTTTTTAGCTTGGCATATAGCTTGTTTTCACGAAGCTTTTTAAGTATCAGCTTCAAATGGTGCTCATGATCTTCACGGCTTTTGGAATAGATGAGGATGTTATCAATAAAGACAACAATGAACCGATCCAAATATTCCTTGAATACACGGTTCATCATATCCATGAAAGTAGCAGGAGCATTAGTCAATCCAAAAGACATAACTAAGAATTCATAATGCCCATACCGAATTCTGAAGGCAGTCTTTGGAATATCCTTAGTTTTAATCTTCAGCTGATGATATCCAGAACAAAGGTCGATCTTTGAAAAGAATTATGCTCCTTGCAACTGGTCGAACAGGTCATCAATGCGAGGTAACGGATACCTATTCTTGATGGTGACATAGTTTAATTCTCGGTAGTCAATACAAAGCCGCATACTCTCGTCTTTCTTCTTTACGAATAAAACAGGAGCGCCCCAAGGAGATGTACTAGGACGAATTAAACCAATGTCTAATAACTCCTGTAGTTGGACTTTTAACTCCTGAAGTTCAATAGGAGCCATTCGATATGGGGTTTTAGAAATGGGTTTTGTACCCGGTTCAAGGTCAATAAAGAATTCAACATCACGTTCTGGGGGTAGACCGGGAAGTTCTTTAGGAAATACATCAGAAAATTCTCTAACAATAGAAATATTATCCAAATCTGACTTGTCTTTGTTCAAATCCATAACATGGGCTAAAAAAGCTTGACATCCCTTTTTCAATAAACGAATAGCTTTATGGCTTGATATGACAGTGACTGATTTTAGTGGTTTAGTTGTTTGAATTCGTATGACAGGTTGGTTAGGAATATGAAAACTAATAACCTTACGAAAATAATCAATTTCGGCATGATGAGTGGTTAACCAATCAATCCCTAAAATCATATCAAAAGCAAGTATTTTTAAAGAAATAAGATCAACAGGTAATATGATTATGCCAACTTGGATCAAGTAAGATTTATAAACTGTAAATGTAACGAAGGTTTCACCCAACGGAGTTTCAACAGATAAGTTAATGTCCAATTTCTCCGGAGTCAAGTTTAAATGTTGTGCACAAGCAAAAGAGATAAAAGAATGGGTAGAACCAGTATCTAGTAAGGTATA
The DNA here is from genome assembly GCA_020205505.1 of Panax japonicus. NCBI lineage: Eukaryota > Viridiplantae > Streptophyta > Magnoliopsida > Apiales > Araliaceae > Panax > Panax japonicus. The sequence continues at coordinate 63,249,430 of CM035114.1, forward strand.
AACTTCGCAAGAATTCAAGATTAGCTTACCCGTGATCACCCCATTCGGGTTCCTCACGTTTTGGCCAGTCATGACAAACGCTCTTCCAGGAACCACTGATTTTGGCTTATTCGGGACAGTCTTTGGAGTCACCATCCCCGCTGAACTTGGTTTTGCTACAGAATAATCCCGAGTTATATGACCTTCCTTTCCACAGTTATAATATACCTTGGATTATTGTGGGCTGTTTGGGTTGATATGTCCCTCTTTCCCGCATTTGTAACATCTAACTGGCGGTCGTTCTCCTCCCTTAGAATTTGTTGTTGGTGCTGGTGCTGCTGCTTATGTCTTCCCATCATTGTTGAATCTCCTATTTCTAAAATTTCTACTTGACTCACCTCTCCTATTATCATGGCCACGATTACCACTGATAAGTGGTATTTTTTACCTACTTATTGAATACCAATTCATGCAAATTGTGCCCATCTCAAGTACATTTTATTGTGTTTTAGTTGCATTTCACGTTATTTTGCATTGCATTTACTTAAAACTCCTTTTGGTGAATAAGTGCAAGAATCGACTTAATTTTGGTGCTATTAGAAGGCATATGGCGAATAGATGCATGAAGGCGAGGTAAAAACGAGGATGTGCATGGCATGGAGGTACAATGGAACAAGAGATCAAGCATGAAAAGAACAAATAGCAACAGCAGAATGACAGAAGCCAAAAAAAACCAGAACCAGAACTTACAGGCAACAAGCCGCGCGGCATAACAGCTTGGGGAGCGCACGTCAGCGCGAGAACCCGGCCAGACGATGATGAGCTACTGCAAGTTGCGCGGCCGTGAGCAGGAGACGCGCGCCCATGTGAGAGGTTGGCTGGACAGGGTAGACATTCTGTAAGTCTCGCGCCCGCGTGAGACATAGGCTGGAGAGGCGCTCGGCCGCGCGCGATGCGGATGCTGTAATTTTGTTTTAATTTTAATTTTTAATTAAATGAATTGTAATTGGTTTTTAAACGATTCTGATGGGTGTCAGACGAACAACTTGATAACTTTAAGCGTATTTTCATCATAATAATTAGGGTTTACACCTTGGAAGAGATTCCAACGTAGAACAAAGCCTTAACGTCTAATTTTCCAATTCTTCTTGGGATTATATACCATTATGGATTTCTATTCTTATTTACTGGATTTCTATGAGGATTTAAACGTTGATCATTGTTTTCTATTCAGCGATTGGGTTTGATTGTTCTATTTTTCTTATTTCAATTGTTTGCTTATTGATCACGTTTAGCGTTGATCCCATAATGGCTTTTGGTTCAGCCATGAACTAAATTCCATTATGGGATTCTAACGAATTTTAATATGTAGTTTGGTTGCACATTTAAATGCTAGGATTGTTTTGTATATCATATAGAATATTTGTTATGGTTGTTTTACATGTATGAATGCTTGATCACAATTCGTCTCAGAACTTATATGGAATTGACAATGAACATATAGGTATGGATTGTAATCATGATAGCATGCGAATATGGGACTGTTGTATATGACTTGCATATTTTGTGAACCAGATAGACATACTGTTTCACCGTATGAGATAGAATAAGGGCTTGAGCTTGAAATCAATATAATTGCAATTTCACATAGACATATAGTAATTTTGGTTGTATTGGTGATTACATAGAGTCTAACATCTGTAGATGATGTTTAAGTAGGTTATAGTGCATTGAAAAATGGTTATAACTCTATTCGTGCTCTTGGCTATTTTCCTGTGATATGTGAACACTTCTTGCATGATAGTGGCGATTAGATGAAATATTAAATGAAGTTAGGGTCCCATTATTTTCAGATTATATTTATTCCATTTGTATTCTTATTTTCATTTGTTATTCACAATTATTTTAATTCAACACTTTTAGTCATTAGTCTAGGCATATAAATTTGGTGAGTTAATTGATGCATGATAGTTTAAATTTAACAACTTTCTCTGTGGGATCGATACTCTATTTACTCTGTATTACTTGTTGACCCGTGTATGCTTGCATGAGTTAGAGCTCTTTTATTAGAACTATAAAAGAGGCAACAAGTTTTTGGCGTCGTTGCCGGGGAAAGGCGTTAATTTAGATAATTATCATCAGTTTAAAGCTAAATTGTATGACTTAGACAATTCTGATCGTTTCTCATTTATATTTTTGTTTCGTTTTTCATTTCAGGTACTTGTGAATTTTTATGCTCACTTGATCATCCAACTCAGAACTAACACCAGCACAGGACAACATAAACGGTAGAGGTTGGAAAGCAGGTGTGCGAAGAAATTCGCAAGTGCAGTTAGAGAGTACTATAGTTAGTATGGCAGAAGAACCAAGGATTGAGAAAAGAGAAGAGCATCGAGCTCTAAGGGAATATTCTATGCCAAACATAAACGGGCTACAGTCAAGCATAGTCAGACCGACGATAGCAACAAACACTTTTGAGATTAAACCAGGCACTATTCAAATGGTGCATAACTCAGTTCAGTTTGGGGGTGCTGCTACGGATGATCCAAATGAACGCTTATTGAGTTTCATAGAGATTTATGATACATTCAGATACAATAGTGTGACGGAGGATGCCATCAGAATACGGCTATTTCCATTTTTATTGAGAGATAAGGCTAGAAGTTGGTTACACTCTTTGCCGTCAGGGTCAATAACCATATGGGAGGACTTAGCGCAGAAATTCTTAGCCAAGTTTTTCCCAATGGCTAAGACTGCAAAGATGAGGACGACTATCTCTTAGTTCGAGCAACAGCAGGGTGAGTCCTTATATGAGGCATGAGAGCGTTACAAAGAGATGCTCAGAAAATGTCCGCATCACGGTATGCTAGACTGGATGGTGATAAATTCCTTTTACAATGGGTTAGGATGGCAGTCGAGACCGATTGTGGATGCATCCACAGGAGGGGCATTGTGGGCAAAGAGCTATGATGAGGCCTATACGTTTATCGAGACTATTGCTGTAAATGATTATTAGAATCCTACAGCTCGGATGCCACAGCCCAAGGTTGCAGGTGTGTTGGAGGTTGATGCTATTACTCAGTTGTCGGCACAGATGGCAGCTATGGCTAAGAAGATAGATACTTTGGCAGAAAGCAAAGTGAAAACAGTTGCCTTCGTTTGTGAGATTTGTACGGGGTCACACTCCATGGATCAATGTGCCATTAGATCAGAGTCAGTACAGTATGTGAGCAATTACAGAAAAGACCAAGGTCAATTCTAGAACATATACCACCCCAATAACCGCAATCATCCGAACTTTAGTTGGTTAAATAACCAAGGACAACAACAACATCAGTTTCAGTCGAACCAACTGTTTCAACCACAGTCATCTCAGCCACAGTTTGCACAAAAACCACCATTTCTACCGGGATTTTCTCAACAACAACAACACTACGCTCCAGCTGCACCACAGCCAGAGAAGAAATCAGAGATGGAGGAGATAATGTTGAAATACATGGAAAACACTGAAGTCATGATCAAAAGCCAAGCAGTGGCTATCAAGAATCTAGAGACGCGGATGGGGCTGATGGCGAGCATGCTTAATAATAGGCCCCAGGGTGCATTACCAAGTAACACAGAGATAAATACTAGAAGAGACGGGAAGGAATAGTGTCAAGCAATCACATTGAGATCTGGGAAAGACTTGACAGACAATGCAAGTCGCACACCCGCGCGTGAGTTACAAGGGGACATCACGCGGCCGCGCGAGGCAGAACAGTTGGATGGTGATGAAGAAAAGTTAAAAAAATCTGAGGTTCAGTAGGAAGAGAAGAACAAGGCAGGTTCAGAAGAGAAGGTCAAGAATTCAGTACAACCAATGCACCCTCAAGTACCATATCTGCAGAGGTTAGTTAAGCAGAAAGGAGACAAACAGTTCAGTAAGTTTCTGGAGGTGTTCAAAAAGCTGCAGATCAACATACCATTCGCCGAGGCATTGAAACAAATGCCAAGCTACGCAAAGTTCATGAAAGGTATATTGTCAAGGAAGAAGAGATTAAACGAGTTTGAAACAGTAGCCTTGACAGAGGAATACAGTGCAGTGCTTCAACAGAAATTACCTCCAAAACTGAAAGATCCGGGCAGCTTCACAATTTCGTGCACCATTAGGAAGATGAACTTTAGCAAGTGTTTATGTGATATGGGGGCAAGTATAAACTTGATGCCATTGTCAGTGTTCAATCAGTTGGGATTGCCAGCTCTAAGACTGACAAACATATCACTACAGCTAGCTGACAGATCCATCACATATCCACGGGGAATTGTTGAAGACTTGTTGGTAAAGGTGGACAAGTTCATTTTTTCGTCTGACTTCATCATTCTAGACTATGAAGAGGACAAAAGTATACCAATCATACTAGGGAGACCATTCTTAGCCACGAGCAGGACTTCAATCGATGTGTAAAAAGGGAAACTAACGATGCGTGTACATGATCAAGTGGTCACGTTTAATGTCTTTAAGGTGATAAAGTTCCCATCGGATGAAGAAGAATGCTTCTTGGTTGACTTGGTGGATTGGGGTTCGAAGAATGAAGTACAAAAAACCAGAAAATTATGGACCGTTGAACTATGTAAAGGGAAAAAGTTCAGAGTCAAAGGTAGAACCGTTGATGAAAACTGAAGTCATTAAATTTCAGGGTGCGATGGACAGTAAGGAAGGCACCTCAATTCTTGATGTGACATGAGACTCAGAGACAGTCAAGATAATTGACTATAACTTAGCGCTGGATGGGAGGCAACCCATCATTTCTACCTCCATTAACTTTTTAGTTGTTTATTTTGGATTATTTTTGTTAGCTATAGCCAATTCAATTTTTACTAGGATATTGGACTTTCATGCTTAAGTATGTAGCAAGAATTGCTTTGATAATATTTGCAAGATGATTAGCATTATACGGTCGCTAGTTCATGTTTTAACAATGAGCATTAATGTCTATGTAGGAATAATCACTGGAAACTTTACTAAGAGACAGAAAAATTGAACTTCACCATTGCAGACATGAGGGTCGCGTGGCCGCGAGGCCTATGTAGCACAAACTCGCGCGCCTGCGCGTCAAGCCACTTAGAACAATCATGCATTCTACAAGTCACGCGCCCAACACTCCCAGCTCAGTCAACACTCGCGCGGCCACGCACGACACTGAATTAAGTCAGATCTGAACATTTAAAAAAAAAAGAGTTTTGGACCATTTGGACACTAAATTGCGATAATAACAAACGCGAAACTCTCTCCCTCTCCATAACTCACGTCTCTATCTCTCTATCAGTTGAAGATTGAAGCCATATATCTCTCCATCAAATCTCCATGACTCTCTCCACGTTCAAAGCTCAACTACCTCTCATCCTCTCTATAAAGCTAGGGTTCCCAATTGGGTCGGCACACACAAGCGTGAAGGCTATCAATTCTAAAATTCTCATTCTCTCTCAGTAATTTCATCCGTACTTTCGATCAACTATCTACAAATGGGTCCGAAGAGAGCACGACCATCTTCACCTTCCTCATCCTCCTCCGGCAGCCACGAGGAGGACATTGTCGACCACACCAAATTCTTGTGTCTAGAAGCCCAGCAGGAGTACTACCATATTGTAGCTAAGATATTTATCAAGGAAAGAGTATTCAGACCCGAAGGCCAGGACGGATAGCTCTCTGCCATAATTCAGGAACGAGGCTGGGGGTGGACTGACTGCATCTCCCACGCCCATTCCGATGAGCATAGTCCGAGAGTTCTATGCCAATGCCAAAGTCACCATGAACGATACCTCGATGGTTCGTGGTGTCAAGGTAGACTACATACCCTCCGCCATACGAAAAGTGCTTAGACTCACCGCAAGACCACTAATAGGGGCGGCCAATTTGATCGCCGGGGCACATCTGGAAACAGACTTGGAGCTTGTTATCGCTGAGTTGTGCGTGCCAGGCACGAAGTGGACTTACAAAGTGGGCACGACCCGGCCTCGAATATTTCCAGCAGCCACACTGAATCGATACGCCAAGGCGTGGAATCTGTTCATCTGTGCCAAGTTATTACCTTCATTGCATCAGCACGAGATCACGGTGGAAAGGGCTATAATATTGTGGGGCATAATTTCTGGCGAGTACATTGATGTGGGGTATTTGATTCATCAAAACATTGTGAAGTATTTAAAGGGAACTACCACTGGAAGCATCCCACATGCCTCAGTGGTAGCCATGCTATGTGCGCATCAAGGGTGCAATTGGGGCAACGAACAAATGCAATATCCAAGTCAGGACATCACCCACACCACCATTGTTAAATTTGAGGACTGGGCAGGTGGTGAACCACACCCACGCGGATGAGGATTCATTCTCTGACCCACATTCCCAGAGCCATCTCAGTAGCCCCCACAGCCCGATGAGGCAGACACATCCACCCGAGAACATCCTGTTCTTAGCGATCGACTGCTCCGAAGGTTAGAGCGCAAAGTCGATGCCATGTATGACAATTTTGGGATGTTTGCTATGGGACTCACAAGGGTCTTGGTCGAAGCATTCACGCAGCAAGGAACAATGCTAGAGTGGCCACAGTTTGGCACTGCAGTGCCATATCCACCACCAGATTCACCACCCGAGGAGGGTGGTCAAGCCGATCATTAGGGGAGTTTTTCTGTACCCTTTACCTTCATTCAATGGGGACATTGAATATTTTAAGTTTGGGGGTATTGGGGAGCATAACATAGTAGTTTAGTTTTATTTAACTGTTGCATGTTTATGTGTTTAGTTAAATTTTTGCAGAAAATTTTTAATTTTTATTCATTATGGATTGTGATGGTATGTTTTAGTTGCATGTCTCACACAAATTCTTTCTTAATAGAAATTTTTGTTTAGCCAATGACGATAGTGAATTGTGAAGGATTTGAGAATGTTTGGGATAACATGAGCTAAGATATAATGTTTTACACGATGAGATCCATGTTACTGTGTAAATGCTTTCGGTATGCACAAGCGTGTTCACAATTACTTGTAGGTTTAAGAAGTGTGTGTTGCATTGCTTGATAGAACATATAGTTTTAAAAAGAGAAACATGTGGAAAGTGTTGTAGACTGTATGAGCCATTGACATGCAAAATTTGGGAAAACATGGGTATGCTATGTATATAAAAAAAATCAAATAGCAATAACGTGGCTAGTCTTAATTCGGGGCCCTGGCTACTTGAGTAAGTACGCCCGAGGGGATTGTCTCTACACCTTGCGCCCTAAGGTCTTTCATGGTCTGGGAGTCGTTGATTGAAAGCTCGCTAAGGGGTAGCAGTGTGCCTAATGGATTGAGACATTGTACAGTCATGTGAAAAAAAAAAGAAAAAGGAAAGAAATATAACAATAAACACCGCGGAAAAGTGCGGAAATCGCCCTCGTGAGTAGCAATAAAGTAATAAACCCATTGTTGAACCTTAATTTGTGTTGATATATTGAAATAGTATGTGTTACATGAATATACCTGAATCTTGCTTTAGACTATAATTTTATGTTTGGAGCAATGTAGCATATGTATTCTTTGCTTAGATCAAGTTTTGGTGAACATCACACACACACAACATCTCTATAGCATATATGAAATTATCTGAGTGTATGATGTTATGTTTATAGTTTGGTTTGAAATCATATTCTTGGATCTCGATGATTCACTGAGGTAATTTGGGATGAAATTCTGTTATGGCAGGGATTATGTGAGACTAATTTGCATCATAGAGTAGTTGCATATTTTGTAGTTGCATTTTCATTATTCATTAGTATGAATTGCTTGAGAGCAAGAAACAATTCAAGTTTGGGGGTATTTGATAAGTGGTATTTTTACCTACTTATTGAATACCAATTCATGCGAATTGTGCCAATCTCAAGTACATTTTATTGTGTTTTAGTTGCATTTCATGTTATTTTGCATTGCATTTACTTAAAACTCCTTTAGGTGAATAAGTACAGGAATCGGCTTAATTTTGGTGGTATTAGAAGGCACGTGGCGAATAGATGCGTGAAGGCGAGGCAAAAACGAGGATGTGCATGGCATGGAGGTACAATGGAGCAAGAGATCAAGCATGAAAAAAACAAATAGCAGCAGCAGCATGACAGAAGCCAAAAAAAAAGAAGCCAACTTGATAACTTTAAGCGTATTTTCATCATCGTAACTAGGTTTTACACCTTGGAAGAGATTCCAACGTAGAACGAAGCCTTAACGTCTACTTTTCCAATTCTTCTTGGGATTATCTACTATTGTGGATTTCTATTCTTATTTACTGGATTTCTATGAGGATTTAAATGTTGATCATTGATTTCTATTCAGCGAATGGGTTTGATTGTTCTATCTTTCTTATTTTAATTGTTTGCTTATTGACCATGTTTTGCGTTGATCCCATAATGGTTTTTGGTTTAGCCATGAACTATATTCCATTATGGGGTTCTAATGGATTTTAATATGTAGTTTGGTTGCACATTTAAATGCCAGGATTATTTTGCATATCATATGAAATATCTGTCATGGTTGTTTTACATGTATGAATGCTTGATCACCATTCGTTTCAGTACTTGTATGGAATTGACAATGAACATATAGGTATGGATTGTAATCATAATAGCATGCGAATATGAGGCTGTTGTATATGGCTTGCATATTTTGTGAATCAGATAGACATATACTGTTTCACCGTATGAGCTAGAATAAGGGCTTGAGCTTGAAATTATTATAATTGCAATTTCACATAGGCATATAGTGATTTTGGTTATATTGGTGATTACATAGAGTCTAACATCTATAGATGCTATGTAAGTAGGCTATAGTGCATTGAAAAATGGTTATAACTCTTTTCGTGCTCTTGACTATTTTCCTGTGATATGTGAACACTTCTTGCATGATAGTGGCGATTAGATGAAATATTAAATGAAGTTAGGGTCCCATTATTTCCAGATTATATTTATTCCATTTGTATTCTTATTTTCAGTTGTTATTCACAATTAGTTTAATTCAACACTTTTAGTCATTAGTCTAGGCATATAAATTTGGTGAGTTAATTGATGCATGATAGTTTAAATTTAACAACTTTCTCTATGGGATCGATACTCTTCTTACTTTGTATTACTTGTTGACCCGTGTATGCTTGCATGAGTTAGAGCTCTTTTATTAGAACTATAAAAGAGGCAACAACCACCCGAGTGGTTACCGCCTTTGTCCATATTTTTTCCTCCTCGCTGGTTATCATCGTTCTGATGACTGCTGTCACCGGTATGACCCTGGTTGTGGTCCCTCGGTTGAACATACTTACTATCTCGTTCTAATAATTGAGCCTTGTTGACAACATCTGAATATAGAGAAAATTTATGAGAGATAAAGTATTGACGAATCTCGGGTTTTAGACCTCTCAAAAACATCCGCGTCATACGTTCCTCATTCTCTACCAAATGAGGTGCAAACCTAGATAACTCTGCGAACTTCACTTCGTACTGAGACATCGTCATGTTGTTATGTTCCAGTCTAATAAACTCCACCTCCTTTATAAGACGAATACTTTCAGGAAAGTACTTGTCATTGAACAGTTTCTAAAATTTTTCCCAAGACATATTGAGTGCGGCTGGCTGGGTACACTCCATTGTTAACGTTCTCAACAGCCATTCTTAAATACTGCCATAAAATAAGGGTTAGTTAAACAAATTAACATATCACATAATATCCCTATATTATGATCGACCAACAAATACGCTTAGATAGGACACACTAGCGAAGGATTTACCCGTCTCTTCATTCCTAGTTCTAGTCTCACATCTCAGCCAATGATTATATCCCTAAGCTTTGATACAAACTGAGATGCCCCCAAAATAAGTTTGCAACACCCATTCTGAGTCGCCAAATACATGGTACAAAAAGCAAACTACAACTTCAATAATACAATTGTCGTGCAAAATACGACAACACATACTGTGAGTTTAAATACAAATATTGTCTTCTAGACAATATTCACACCCAAATAATTCCTCATTACAATTATTCATACACTATTTTACAAAAATAGTGAGGACTGCTAAACATCTTTCTAGAACCATCACTCCATACTCCGACTAGATCCTGGTATGTTCTCACCTCCTGAGAAGAAAAATGGAACAAAAAGGAAAAGGGTGAGCTCAACTAGCCCAGTAAAGAATATTATGACTAAGATAATATATAACAAATTATCATTAGTCTTCAACAGGAAAAAATCTGATAGAATATAATAGACAGCAAGTTTTAGATCAACAAATGCAGCGGAAACAACAATCCATAAGAAGAGTCACATAGAGAATGAGTTCTACTATCTTCTAAGATTTAAAAGTCCATCATCAATATTTTATCCCTGTAACAACAATCAATATACATCTTTAATCAAATATTCATCTTTGCACTACACGCCAAAGATATTCATTTGTATCACCATTCGGTCATGTTCATCTCAACACCTGTTCATCTTTGCACTACGGGCCAAAGATATTCATCAGTTAATCATTCATCTTTGCACTAAAGGCCAAAGATATTCAGTAACATCATCATTTAAGACTGAGGATGATGAAAAATAATTTAAAGAAAATGAATCCAGTGAGACAGAAGGATGAATATTAGGGATTTGTATTACAGTTTATCCAAGATCAATAACACTCCATAATAATCAATTTTGAAGCAAAATTCAAAAATAGAGATCAAATATGGATACAATCAAAGATAGTAACCATAATAATCATCTTGGACAAAAAGGGAAAAAATTCATTTTTCGGTGAATAGTGCCGTATTCGTGAATAGTGTCGTATACGTGAATAGTTATCCCGACACAAAAACTTCCAAATTTGATTAAAAAGTTCAAACCAATATTTTGGCATAATGATATTGAAGAAAATAATATCATTTAAGTAGAAAATAATATCCCTTACCTCAAAATAACCGTACTTCTGACTGAATTTCGGATATAGTGCTGACAAAAACTTGCACCGAATAACAACTCTCAAAGTATCAAAATACCCACAAAAATACGTTCGACAATATTGAGAGAAAGAAAACTTATTTCTGGTGTGATTTTCAAATCTAATCTAAGCACCTATTTATAGGAAAATGTTAGAACGCCATAGGAGACTAAATAATAAAATATTATTATTATTTTTTTATTCTTTCTACGCCATCACTTTAAAAAGCCACCAGCAGCCATCTTGGAAGAGAATTCAGCAGCCCACATGTTTATAACATAAGTGGGTCCCACCTATAATTTAATAAAAATTATTTTATTTTCTGAAACTTAAGTAATTCAAAGAAAATAGCCCGTTTATCAGAAAAATACGAATTTTATGTCCATTCCACACGAAATCGAATTCTCTACAACTTTGTAGCTTTGAGTTTTTCCGAATTCTAAACATAAAATATCCAAAATCCACAAACGGATGATTTTTAATACCTCCATTTCGAAAAATTATTGATAAAACATCTCAGCATTAATTCCATCATTTATAACCACATAAATAAATCCATCATTTATATCCACATCAAATATATATTTTCTTATCATATAAATCAATATTTAATTATTCATAAATAATATTACAGAATCACAATTATGACAACCAGGCCGTTCCCAGGAAAGAGGGGGCTTTCCAATAAGGATTTCTCCTTACTGGCGCGTAATTAGGTGACCAAACCTCTTATTGACAGAATTTCTAGACATTGCCAAAAATGATATCTAATAATATTATTAAAATAATATGAATTATTGATCTGATAATGAGAAATACTGTGCAGTGACAATTATTGAAACAACAGTAATATAAAATATCAATGCAGCAATTATTAAATCAATAAAATAAAATATTGAACAGTAATTACTGTAACAATTATTGAGTAGTTCCTTCTTACGTAAGAATCAATAATTCAACAATACTGTGCAATACCTTGTGCTACTGTGCAACCACGTGTATTACTGTATTCTAACCACCAGGTAATCCAACAGTGTTAATGGTAACAATTATGCCGTTATTTATAAAAACTCAAACTTTGTCATTTTCTTCATCTGATAGTTATTCCGTTACGGGGCCCACAAATGACTGCGCCGTCATACGGATATTCCCGACAAAAAAAATATTGCACGATCAAACGAATATTCCCTGACAACAATGATTATTTTATAACCACTTGTTTATTTTGCAAAATTTGCACATTTCACCCATAACCTGAGCATTATATCAAATTAATTCCTTATTATTTCAAAATAATAAATAGATAAAATTCAATTTTATTCATAATAAATTGGGGTCTTACACAAATCGCGCACTGCTATCATTTTTACTCGTATTTTGTACACGAGTCTCCCTCATTTGATTTTGCATGAATTGGAAAAAGCTTCTAAATATCCCATCATTCATCGTTTGTTCGGTAGTATTGTTTACAGGAGGAATATTGCCTTCCTGTTGTACGTTCTCCTGGTTAGTGATTAAAGGTGTCTCCACGGTCTCATATACTCCATTGTTAACGTTCTCTGCTGCCATTCTCAAATACTGCCACAAAACAAGGGTTAATTAAAAAAATTGACATACCACATAATAACCCTATATTCTGACCGACCAACAAATAATCTTAGGTAAGACACACTAGTGAAGGATTTACTCGTCTCTCCCCTCCTAGTTCTATTCCTCGATCTCCGCCAGAAACCATATCCCTAAGCTCTGATACCAACTGTGACGCCCCCAAAATAGGTATACATCTCCCATTCTGAGTCACAAAATACATGGTACAAAAATAACTACAACTTCATTAATATAATTGTCGTGCAAAATACGACAACACATAAACTGTGAGTTTAAATACAAATATTGTCTTTTAGACAATATCCACACTTAGATAAAGTCCTCATTACAATTATTGATACACTATTTTACAAAATAGTGAGGACTGCTAAACAATTCTCTAGAACCATCATTCCACACCCCGACTACTTCCCGCTATATTCTCGCTTCCTGAGAAGAAAAATGGAACAAAAAGGAAAAGGGTGAGCTCAACTAGCCTAGTAAAGAATTTTATGACTAAGATAATGAACAACAAATTATCTTTAGCCTTCAACAAATTAGATAAAATATAATAGACAATAAGTTTTAGATCAATATTCGCAGCGGATATAACAATTCATTAGAGGAGTTTAAGTAGAGAATGAAATCAACTATCATCTATGAATTTAAAAGTCCATCATCAATATTTTATCCCTGTAACATCAATCAATATACATTTTGAATCAAATATTCATCTTTGCACTACAGGCCAAAGATATTCATGTGTATCACCAGTTGGTCATGTTCATCTCAACAACTGTCCATCTTTGCACTACGGGCCAAAGATATTCATCAGGTAATCATTCATCTTTGCACTACAGGCCAAAGATATTCATCAAGTATCACCATTAAGGACTGAGGATGATGAAAAATATTTTAAAGAACGAATCTAGTGAGACAAAAGAACAAAGATTAAGGATTCGTACTATAGATAATCTAAAATCAAAAAACACTCCATAATAAACCATAGTGGAGTCAAATTCAAGAATGAAGATCAAAACATGGATATAATCAACGATAATAACCATAATAGACATCTGGGACAAAGAAGATAAAATTTTATTTTCCGGTGAATAATGTCGTATTTGTGAATAGTGTCGTATACGTGAATAGTTGGGACGCCCCCAAAATAGGTATATAACACCCATTTTGAGTCCCCAAATACATGGTACAGAAAGCAAACTACAACTTCAATAATACAATTGTCGTGCAAAATACGACAACACATACTGTGAGTTTAAATACAAATATTGTCTTCTAGACAATATCCACACCCAAATAAGTTCTCATTACAATTATTCATAAACTATTTTACAGAAATAATAAGGATAGATAAAACATCTTTCTAGAACCATCACTCTATACTCCGTCTCGATCCTGCTATGTTCTCATCTCCTTAGAAGAAAAATGGAACAAAAAAGGAAAAGGGTGAGCTCAACTAGCCCAGTAAAGAATATTATGACTAAGATAATGTACAACAAATTATCATTAGTCTTCAACAAGAAAAAATTTGATAGAATATAATAGACAACAAGTTTTAGATCAACAAATACAGCGGAAATAACAATCCATTAGAAGAGTAATGTAGAGAATGAATTCTATTATCTTCTAAGATTTAAGAGTCCATCATCAATATTTTATCCCTATAATATCAATCAATATACATCTTTTAATCAAATATTCATCTTTGCACTACAGGCCAAAGATATTCATTTATTTCACCGGTTGGTCATGTTCATCTCAACACCTGTTCATCTTTGCACTACGGACCAAAGATATTCATCAGTTAATCATTCATCTTTGCACTACAGACCAAATATATTCAGTAATATCATCATTTAGGATTGAGGATGATGAAAAATATTTTAAAGAAAACGAATCCAGTGAGACAGAAGAACAAATATTAGGGATTCATATAACAGTTTATCCAAGATCAATAATACTTCATAATAACCAATTGTGAAATAGAATTCAAAATAAAGATCAAAACATGGATAGAATCAAAGATAGTAACCATAATAGACATCTTGGACAAAAAGAAGAAAATTTCATTTTTCGATGAATAGTGCCGTATACGTGAATAGTAACCCCGACACAAAAAGTTTTAAATTTGATTAAAAAGTTCACCAATATTTCGGCATAATGATATTGAAGAAAATAATACCAATTAAGAAGAAAATAACATCCCTTACCTCAAAATAACAGTACTTCTGATTGGAATATCGGATAGAAAGCCGAAGGAAACTTGTACCGAACAGCAACTCTAAAATTATCAAAATACTCATAAAAATACACTCGAGAATCTAGAGAGAAAGAAAACTTATTTCTGGTGTGATTTTCAATTCTAACCTAAGCGTCTATTTATAGGAAAATGCTAGAACGCCATAGGAGACTAAAATAATAAAATATTATTATTTCTTTCTTTTTTCTCTACGTACACCTTTGGAAAAATCAAGCATGCCATCTTGGAAGAAAAAAATAGCAGCCCATGTGTATTCAACACCAACCCAAAAGTGGGTCCCATCCATAAATTAATAAAAATTATTTTATTTTCCGAAACTTCAACAATTCATAGAAAATAGCCCGTTTATCAAAAAAATACGAATTATATGTCCATTCCACACGAAATCGAATTCTCTACAACTTTGTAGCTTTGAGTTTTTCCAAATTCCAATTAGAAAATATCCGAAATCAATAAACAGGTGATTTTTAATACCTCCATTCTGACAAAATACTGATAAAACACCTCAGCATTAATTGCATCATTTATAACCACATAAATAAATCCATCATTTATATCCACATCAAATAAATATTTTCTTATCATATAAATCAATAATTAATTATTCACAAATAATATTACAGAATCATAATTAAGACAACCAGGTCGTTCCCAAGAAAGAGGGGCCTTTCCAATAAGGATTTCTCCTTACTGGCGCGCAATTGGGTGACCAAACATCTCCTTAAACAGAACTTTAAGACATTATCAATAATGTTATCTAATAATATTATTCAAATAATATGAATTATTGATCTAATAATGGGAAATACTGTGCAGTGACAATTATTGAAACAACAACAATATTAAATATCAACGCAACAATTATTGAATCAATAAAATAAAATATTGAACAGTAACTACTGTAACAATTATTGAGTAGTGCCTTCTTACGTACGAATCAATAATTCAATAATACTGTGTAATACCGTGTGCTACTGTGCAACCACACGTATTACTGTATTTTAACCACCAGGTATTCCAACAGTGTTAACGGTAACAACTACGCCGTTATTTATAAAAACTCATACTTTGTCGTTTTCTTTATCCGACAATTATTCTGTTATGAGCCCCACGAATGGCTGCGCCGTCGTACGAATACTCTCCGACAAAAAAAATATTCCACAACCAAAAGAATATTCCCCGACAAAAATTAATATTTTATAACCACTTGCTTATTTTATAAAATTTACACATTTCACCCATAACCAAAGCATTATATCAAATTAACACTTTATTAATTTAGAATAATGAATAGAGAAAATTCAATTTTATTTATAATAAGTTGGGGTCTTACAATAGTAACCCCGACACAAACAGGTTGAAATTTCAAAATAAAATTCATACCAATATTTCAGCATAATGATATTGAAAGAAATAATATCATTTACGAAGAAAATAACATCCCTTATCTCAAAAGAACATTACTTCTGACTGGAATATCGGATGTAATGCTGAAGGAAACTTGCACTGAATAACAACTCTCAAAGTATATAAATACTCACAAAATACGCTCGATAATATATAGAGAGAGAAAATTTATTTCTGGTGTGATTTTCAATTCTAACTAAGCACCCTATTTATAGGAAAATGCTAGAACTCCAAAGTAGACTAAATTAATAAAATATTAATATAATTTTTTTCTACGCATACCACTTTGAAAAATTATCAGCCCACTACATTTGAAAAATTAATTCAGCACATTTTATCAACAAAGGACAAAAGTGGGTCCCACCCATAATTTTAATAAAAATATTTAATTTCTTAAACATCAATAATTCATAATAAATAGCCCTTTTATCAGGAAAAAATGAATTTTATGTCCATTCTATAGGAAATTAAATTCTCTACAACTTTATAGATTTAAGTTTTTCCAAATTCCAAACGAAAAATGGCCGAAATCTATTTACGGACGATTTTTAATACCTCAATTTCTACAAAATACTAATAAAACACCTCAAAATTAATTCCTTCATTTATATCCACACAAAATAAATATTTTCTTATCTATCATTTACGTCCACATAAAATAAATATTTCCTTATCATATAAATCAATAATTAATTATTCATAAATAATATTACAGAATCACAATTATGACAACCAAGTTATTCCCAGGAAAGAGAAGGCTTTCCGATAAGGATTTCTCTTTACTAGCGCACAATTAGGTGACCAAACCCCTTTCCTAGATAAAACTTCCTTAGACATTGTTGTTAGGAATAATCATGTGAATGATATTCCTGTTTACATATGATTTGATTATGATATATATCTATATATATATATATATATATATATATATATATATATATATATATATATATGAATGAATATGCAAGTATGCTTGCATTAAGAAAAGCTGTAAAGTCCTTTGATAGAGAATAGAAACATATGTACAATGACTTAGAATGAATTGATCAAATGTGTTAGGTTGATCCTACATAAGCAAAACAGCTTTGTGAAGTCCTTAAAAAGAAATAATGTACAAGGACTATAAATATAGAAAGATCAAGCTTGTTAGGTTGATCATATAATATAATAGATAGGCTTGTCTGATCGTCGAGCAATGAACCATAAATCGTAGTCTGTCAGGAGAGTCAAGGAAAACTCGAGAGCTGTCGAGGCAGAATCGTAGTCTGCAAGACAGTAGATCTCAGAGTTCGTAGACTGCCAGGAGAGACGAGGAAGGATCGTAGTGTGTCAAAAAGAACTTCCTCAGAGCCTGTAGTCTGCTGAGGAAGTTATGTGCAGGATCGTAGAGACAGCCTGACAATGAGCCGATCGAGCATCTGTCGAAGCCAATTCAAGAATCGTAGACTACACTCGGAGTCGTAGAGTTTATTAATGTCGAAGCTAAGTTAAGAATCGTAGACTACACTCAGAATCGTAGACTACACTCAGAATCGTAGAGTCTACTAATCGTATCAGAGGCAGAGATCGTAGTCGAGGAAGATCAGATGAAGATAACAAGCACAACAACAGAAATCGTAGAGTTTCAAGATCTGATCTCACATTCGTAGTGTCTGCACAACCAAAGCTGGATCGTAGAGTGTAGAACTAAGACTTCAACAGATGTGCTCATAACACCAAGGCAGAATCATAGAGCAAACACGATTCTCAATATTTGAGCACTCCTAGAATATCCAAAGGAACGATTCTTAAAGGAAACCAGAGAGCACTCAATGAATGACATATAAGCTAACAGAAGATCTAAGCACAAACTCAATCTACATCCAGACTGAGTTGTGAAGCTATTCGAGATGAAGTCTTTCACAAGTTGATCAAAAGAAGACTTTAGTAACTGACTAAGGAAAGTCAGCAAGTACAGTAGCTGTCAAAAAAATAGAAGACAACGCTCTTGAAAGAAACCAGGATCGTAGTGTTTGATAAACAAAGAAGGAACTGATGAAGTGTACAGAAAGATACTGGTCAGCCTCTAAAGAACAAGGCTAAAGTGATTAAGCATTGGGTCAATCCATTGATAATAAGTGAACAGAAGATCACAAGGAGAAAGCAAGCTGGACACGCCACAAATCTGAAGTGTCTTGCTATTTTGAAGGGGCCAGAACAAAGAGTCAAGTCATCAGTATCTGAGAGCAGTCGAAGCAAACAGAAATATTGAAGCACTGTACAAGTAAAGGAAGAAATGTTCTACATTAAAGATCCAATCAACACTCTTCAAGATCGTAGTGTTATCTCTACCTTCCAACTAGACACTACGATCTAGTCCAAGAAGGTATGCATCAAAAACGTAGAGTTTGGTCGTCTGAAGGTTGAAGCATTGGCAACGGTTCAATCTGAAGATTGATGGTCGAACAGGGATTATTGGAGAGCATCGATGCAAAAGGACAACCTCTGATCGAGAAATCAGAAGAAGTAAATATTATAATTTAATAATATGAATAACTTTGCCGTCTCAATTATTGATTTAATAATATAACATATTATACAGATGACACTATGACAATAATAGAATCAATAATATGAGAGATATGTTGCAGCAATTACTGTAGCAATAATGGAGTATAACTGAGTGACTTATCACGTAAGCATCAATAATCAATACCGTGTGCTACTATGCAACCACGCGTATTACTGTACTTTTACTACCGGGTAGTTCAACAGTATTAACAGTAAAACCTCCGCCATTATTTTTATAAAATATTTTTGTCATTTTCTAACTATGACAGTACTTCCATTGTGGGGTCCACCAATGATTATGCCGTCGTACGAATATTCCCCGACAAAAAAATATTCCCCGGCCCAATTAATATTATATAACAACTTGCGTACTTTGCAAAATTTATAAATATTACCCACAACTATAACATTATATCAAATCCACACCATAATATTAAAAATAATATTTCGAGAAAATTAAATATTTATTCATAAAATCCGGGGTCTCACATATCTCTAATGTTTTAAGGCTGTTATTCTGTTAGCAGATCACTACTCCCCCATAGTTGATACTGTCTTCTCAAAGAGACATAAGTTGTTGTTTTTCATGTGTAGCAGAAGGCAGCCATGCATATATAATTCTGATTGAAGTCATAAAATCTTCTTGTGTCGTAGAAATGAGTATCTTCAGGATTAATCATTCTACGATCCTTTGACAGCACTATGAACGTAGTCTTCCTTGTCAACTTGTTCTTAGAGTTCTGCTCCCGTAATGAGTTCCTCATGTTTGATGCTCGATGATCCTCTGAGGTGAGCTTCCTTGAAGATTCTTTTCTTATGACATGCTTTGCATGATTGTGCATATAAGACCCTTTCCATCTTTGGTTGAATGACCTGCTTCTATGTAAGAATTAGAAGTCATGTGAGCTTCATTTAGATTAGCTCAGTAGGTCTTCAAGGTCAGACTTTGACAAATAAGAATTTTATAAGAATCATTTCTGAAATGTCTTAAGCCTTCTGCTGGTTGAATCTTCTTAACTGAAGTCTTTTGCTTCAGTTTTCCTTAGTGTGGTCGAATAAACCAAGTACCTATAGGTTAGTTAAATTTCTATTTTTGGTACTCATGGTTAAATGGGTCCTGCTAGATCAATTTTCAAAATCCCTATTACTCATATACTCAAAATTTCATTATGTTGATCACCAACAATCATATTCATGCATGTATCCAATTTAGATATTACATTTTAGGATGCATGATGATGAGTATGTGTAAGATTAACCAATTTAATAGGACACACCTTTTCTTTGATGGTTTCATCATTTGCTTGGTTATGTTCATAAAGTTTAAATGTTCACATAGTGATAATCAACTCTAACACTTATTTGTAGCTGGTTGATTAATGGAGGTGATCAGTTTCTACGAATCTTCAAGATATTCTTATAGAACTGATCATACTCTATGTGTTATCAAAAACTTAGAACATGGGTTTGCACATACATACTAACCCATCAGCAAAGATTTCTCCACTTAATATTAATTAAACATTGGTATGCTTATGACCTATTTCAAACTTCTTTCAAGATGTTATCTTCAACCTAAAACTAGGATGGAGAGAAAGTTTGTTAGAATTTGAGTTTCCAACTTCAGTGTACTTTCTCTCTTCTCCTTTTTAGGTAGAGTATGGTCTCTTGATATAATGCAGTTATAGTACATAAGGTGATGCAATATGATGTACACATTTATATCGATGAGGAACCGTACCTTTACATTGTCAATTTCTTGACAATCATTTATCTTGACATACTGAGGTTAGGCATTGATGTGCATACTTTAACATTTGTTCCTGACAGCTTGTTGCTCTAGTTGACCTTTAATCAATCAGTTGTGGTCTTGAAGATGTAAGCTAAGAGATTCTTGGAATCTTTCGTTCTTTGACATCTTTGAGTCCACACGGTTCACCTCCAGCTGTTGGTTGGACAAGTACATATTTGAGAAGTTCTTCTTTCTTCTCTTAATAAGCACTTCTTAGCATATATAGCCTTTTTTATCTTTTAGGCTGGAGGATGTTTGACTCTTTGCTGTTGATGCCACTTGAGTTTCCTCGTCTGGTTCTTCAGACTACAAGATTGACTGAGGGCAAGGATTGGTCTTGTTGTTATGGCAATCAAGAACGTGGACCAATCTGAGTAACTTCAGCTATATATACACATTTACCTGTTAACAATGTTTCCAACGTGTGCGCTCATCTACATATAACAAGTGACTTACTACTAAACTAATTTTAGAACAATGTTTGTGCCTAGGATCAGACTCAAAGCAATTAGCTTTTGAATATAATATGAGAACCTGCTCTGATACCAATTGTTAGTTCCCAGTAGGCACACAATAGATCTAGAAGGGGGGGTTGAATAGATCCTTTTAATTTCAAATTTTTTTCACTTTATTTTTGTATTGCTAATGATTTAGCATATGACAAACATAAGAATCTTTTTAAGCACAACAGAATAAGTAAAAGATCCCCTTCATTGATATATTCATAATCATACAAACATTATTCTTAGAGTTAGTTAAGTTGTAAGTAGTTAATACATACATAGCAGTTATAGTAGTTAAGTACATAATGTAAATGACATAAAGTAAATGACACAAGGGATGTTAAGTGGTTCAGAGACTCAAGTTCCTAATCCACTCTTCTACTTTCAACTTGCAGGATTTTCACTAAGGAAGGGCATCACCTTGAATCACTAAGATTCCTTTAAGGCCAGCAGCCTTGGAACTTTAGTTCACTAAGAACTCTTCAAGGCCAGCAGCCTTGGAACTCCTCTGTTCCCTAGGAACTCTTCAAGCCCAGCAGGCTTAGAACTTCATTTAGTCCCTCCGGACAAGTACCCCTCAGGCCCTGGCTTCTTGTTGTTGTGGTTGTTGTTGTTGGTGCTAAGCTGCTAAGATGTCTTTAAGCTTGATCATCTTATGTACATAGCAGCTTGGCATAGTCCTCTTGGTATTCTACTTGGAGTCTGGACTACATCTTCTTTGGTGCAGCTGATCTTTACTCTTTTCTACTCATCTTCACAGGACGAAGTCTACCAAAAGCTCAGAGACTTAGCATATCCAGATGGTGATGATGCACAACTGACATCAGATGAAGATGAGCAGAAAAGAGTAAAGAGCAGCTGCACCAAAGAAGATGTAGTCCAGACTCCAAGCAGAATGCCAAAAGGACTATGCCAAGCTGCTAAGTACATAAGATGTTTAAGCTTAAAGACATCTTAGCAGCTTAGAACCAACAACAACAACAACAACCACAACAACAAGGAGCTAGAGCCTGAGGGGTCCTTGTCCGGAGGGACTAAATGAAGTTTCAAGCCTACTGGGCTTAAAGAGTTCCTATGGAACTAAAGTTCCAATGCTGCTGGCCTTGAAGGAATCTTAGTGATTCAGGGTGCTGCCCTTCCTTAGTGGAAATCCTGCTAGTTGAAAGTAGAAAAGTGGATTAGGAGCTTGAGTCTCTAAACCACTTAAAATCCCTTGTGTCATTTACTTTATGTCATTTACATGATGTACTTAACTGCTATAACTTCTATGTATGTATTAACTGCTTACAACTAAACTAACTCTAAGAACAATATTTCTATGATTATGAATATATCAATGAGGGGGATCTTTTACTTATTCCGCTGTGCTTGAAAAGATTCTTATGTTTGTCATATGCTAATTCATTAGCAATACAAAATAAAAGTGAAAAGAATTTGCAATTAAAAGGATCTATTCAACCCCCCTTCTAGATCTATTACGTGCCTACTGGGAACTAACAATTGTCAATAATGTTATCTAATAATATTATTAAAATAATATGAATTATTGTTATGATAATGGGAAATAATGTGCAATAACAATTATTGAAACAACAATAATATAAAATATCAACGCAGCAATTATTGAATCAATAAAATAAAATATTGAACAGTAATTACTGTAACAATTATTGAGTAGTGCCTACTTGCGTAAGAATCAATAATTCAACAATACTGTGCAATACTATGTGCTACTGTGCAACCACGCGTATTACTGTATTTTAACCACCAGGTAATCCAACAGTGTTAACGGTAACAATTACGCCATTATTTATAAAAACTCAGACTTATCGTTTTCTTCATCCGACCGTTTTCCATTATGGGGCCCACAAATGGCTGCGCCATCGTACGAATATTCCCCGACAGCAAGAATATTACACGACCAAACGAATATTCCCCGACAACAATGAATATTTTATAACCACTTGCTTATTTTGTAAAATTTGTATATTTCACCCATAACCAAAGCATTATATCAAATTAACTCCTTATTATTTCAAGATAATGAATAGTGGAAATTCAATTTTATTTATTAAAAAGTTGGGGTCTTACACCTAGCATGTTCGAACGGTCCCACTTTTTAAAGTAAGTAATTTCCTCGGGAGTAATTTGTTCAGCGAGGTCATTCGGTTTTGGCATTCTTGATGCCAAGTCTATGCCCATGCAGCCAAGAACAAGTAATATGTTCTCTTTCTAGTCCTTAAAGTTTATTCCATTTAACATTGGAACATTATTCACGTTAATAGATATAGCAGTAATAGACATTAAAGCTGAATAGAGAACAAATAAAAAATTAATAAACAACTATGTTCACATTAAATAACCAAATAAACAATCTTTAAATTGATTAATTTTATGGCAACAACATTAATATCATTCCTTTGGACAATGATATTAATTTCAATTGGTACTTTTGTTGTAATGACCAAACATTGACAATAAATTATGTCAAATAATAAATCCATGTTTGCATGAATTCATTATTCACATTAGGTTACCTTGATAATTATCACATGTTTATCATCACAAGTGTGTATAAAATTTGGCCAAATATGAACCTCTCTTTGGATTGGTTAATATTCGCATGAATTACACATACACGAACATCTAAACATTCCATACAAAATAATCTAGATAAGAGAGGTCACTTTGGTGACATCTTGTTTTAATTGAATTATTTCTAGAATGTTAGACACTTGATATGAATCGTAGACGTTCCATGAAATTATTCAAATTTAAAGACCCCCAAAATTAAGCATAAAAAATAAATAAATAAAGTTCTGAACATTTAATAGGGTTAAGTTCAGATCACCACCTGGGGTTTAGGCGTTTTCCCACTTAACCACCTGT
Organism: Panax japonicus; assembly: GCA_020205505.1. Lineage (NCBI taxonomy): Eukaryota > Viridiplantae > Streptophyta > Magnoliopsida > Apiales > Araliaceae > Panax > Panax japonicus. Next base: position 63,273,389 of record CM035114.1, read on the forward strand.
AGTCAGTAAAGCTACATTTAAACTCCCGACTTTTTGAGTTGAAGTGAAAACGTTACCTTTTACATCTAACTTAATCGTGCGTGTAGTCAAACGCCAAAAGCACGTGAAAAGGGGCGATAAGAGTTAAAAAAAACCTAGTAAATGTCTAAAATACCCCCTTCTTCTTCCTCTCTTTTCCTCTTATTCTCTCTTCAACCTTCAAACCCACCAACACTCTCAAAGGCATCACCGATCAAATCCAAAAATGGGTGGGCCAAGCAGTGATGGGAGGGTGTCGGAGGTTAGAGATGAGGAAGCACATGAATGAGATTAGAAATTAGCAACAGAATCTAACAATAGAAATAAACCAGATCCGAAACATCAAGAGTTATATCTATTATTTCTCAGCATACTCTCTTTCTATCTCTATATATTTCTCTCTCCGTATAATAGTTATATCTGCGATTTCTGTAGATTTCTGTTAGAATTTGAGCGGAAGTTTAGATTTTTACAATTAATCGGAGGTTGCGAAAATTGGGTTGTGATTTTTTTTTTTGGAAAACGAGAAAGGGAAAGAGATGCGGGGATTTTGGGGAAGATGTTACTAGGGAAGAAAAGAAAGAGGAAAGAAATTAGAATGGATAGTGGTATTTGGCACATATCATAAGAGAAGGGACCTTCAAAAACAGAGATCTGAACTTACCCATATGAGAATAAGTTGAAATGCTTTGCTTAAATCTGTAGATCCCCAAAAAGGAACAGAGTGTGAAATCAAATATAGTGGGTGCTATTTAGCTTCCCTGTTTTTGACTTGTGCTCTGTTTCAAGCTATAAATAGCAAAAATGGCTGAGGTTTCTACTAAAAGTTTCTTACCAGAAACGTTTCAGGGGACAATAGTGGATTTAGCAGGCCAAATTGGGCTGATTTTGGAGCTAATTAAAGCGCCATTGATTGTTCTATTATTGAAATTGGTTGTGATTATATGTTTAGTTATGGAATTAATGTTGTTCTATGAGAGATTATACATGGGTATAGTCATTATTCTTGTTAAGCTCTTTTAGAAAAAGCCTGATAAGAGGTATAATCGGGAGCCTATGAGGGATGATTTGGAAATTGGCAACTCGGCTTTCCCTTTGGTTCTTATTCAAATCCCAATGTTTAATGAAAGAGAGGTTAGTTTATTTTTTATCTTTGCCTTTTGGAATATGGGTTTTGTGATTCATTTGAGTTTGTTCCAATTGGGGCATTTTGTTAGTAGTAATTTTTTTGGTTTATGAATTTTTCTCTCTCCTCTGTTTTATACTCCTACTCCACTAGTAGAGATGTCATTTAGCATTGTTGAATTTCTTCATTTTTGGAATCTGAGAAAATTAAAGCTGAGTTTGATGTTTTGTTTTGTTGGTGTGCGTCTCGTGATTCAAGTACTGGATGATTCCACTGACCCTATCATTAAGGTACTTAAAAAAAGATATTATCTTAGCTCAAACACTCCTTCAATTGGACAGAGAAATTGAAGAAATTGGGAACGGGGATGATGAGAAGGAAGATGGAAGCTTTCAATATATATATGGATGGTAATTAAGTCTTTAGCCAACTCAACTAACGGAGTTAAGACGGAAAGCATTTATTTACTTTAACTAAAAAAGTCGGGAGTTTAAATGTAGCTTTACTGACTACAAGTGGTTAAGTGGGAAAGCGCCCAAACCCCAGGTGGTGATCTGAACTTAACCCCATTTAATATGAACATACAATTTCTGATAATTTTGTCATAACCAAAAATAGTGAAAATTCCAATGAATTTAATCAAAGTACTTTATTCAAACGATGTCGAGAATCCGTACAATTCAGATTCTATAGTTAAATGTCAATCCACGATTCATGATTTATACCCCAAAAGCAAATGGACAGTAAAAAAACTCAACCGATAAATTCAAAATGTTTAACAAAAAATCTCCAAAATTCATAATTTCTCTATGAATCATGTAACAACCGAGAAAATCAGATTATAATGTAAATTAATTTTATTTGAATATATATTGAATAAAATTATATTATATGTTATTTATATCAAGTAAGCGAGATGAAGGTCATTATATAACCTAAAAGAGATGTATGATCGTAGTATTCTGGCTAAGTGCTAGAAATAAAGTGTGACTTTCCAAGATGAGAATAAAAGCTTTCTGAGAAATTCTCTGAAAAATACTATTCATCCATTTCTGCTCGGGAATTATTTTTGAACTTTCGGGAAATACGTAACGATAGAATTTTAAGGAAAGAATACGAGTATAATACAAGGTATTGTACAAATATATACGAAAAGATAATACAACATATAAAATGAATGTTATATGAACTAGTATACGAGAAGAATACGAGAATTATGCATTAAAAGCACAAACCATTATTAATGTACTAGTAAAGTTTGATTAGAAATTTTGGCAAGCCTAAATAAAAGATGATTGACGCCAATGAAAAGCTTAATCAAGGCCCAAAACTAATTTAATTCAAGCCCATGGTTAGGGAAAAATTGAATTAAACCTAAGCCCAAACCAATAACCTAACACGTGGATCGAACCGTTGGATCACCGAGTGGGTAATAAACCATGGGGAAACCATGGGGGGCCCACAAGACCCATGTGGCCGGCCAAAGAGGTGTCCAAGCTTCCCTTGGAAGCTTGGTGAAATAGTAAGGAGGTGGGATATTTTGACATTGTTGCCCTCACTTTGCAATTCTATAAAAAACATAACCTTAGGTTTTCATTTATTGGTTGTTCAAATTCACTAGCAAAATAAGCAATATATTAAGAGAGAGAAAGAGAGAAAAGAAAGCTATAACAAGGAATCAAAGAGAAAAGAAGCTAGTTAAGCTTTTATCAAGAATGCCAAGAACACAAGAGGTAACAAAGCTTAAACCTTTAATCTTCATCTCTTCAATTTAAATTTTGATAGAGAAGTGATTATTGGTGGAACATGTCTCATAAGGAGTAATAAGGATGGCTATTAGTGGATTAAACACTAATAACCATGTTACAAGTGGAATCATTACCAAATAAGTAAGAAATAATGAAGAAAACATGAAAACTTAGTACATGTTGTTGATGGACAAGTTTAAAACCATCGTGTATATGATTAGATGTTATATGCTTGGTTAGGATGATAGATGTTTGAATAATGGAATGAATCCATTTTGAATGGAGTAAAAATCTCGAGTAACGAAGTTATGGCGAAATTTACGAGATTAGACAATAATCGTCGAAATAGTAAGATTTTTGGAACGATAGTCAAAAGTTGTCATTCAACTCGAAAACCTTAGTTTTCAATGGCGTATCGTAGAACTTCGCATTTAAGAGTCGTGGACTCAAGAATGATTGAATTCTGACTTAAAATGAAGAAACGAGCTATGAACGTTCACGAACGTTTAACGAATGCATAATAGAAAATTTAAACAGTAAATTTAGTGTTAACGGATTTGAAAACTAATTCTATCCAAATGAAATCAAAGTATATAAGATATGTGAGATAACAACTTTTGAACAAACTAATTTTGAGTTAGAACGAACAGGTTGCGAGCTCAAAAATGATTGGCTTGAGAAACTAAAAAAAAATTCAAAGTATTAAGGGAGGCGTCGCAGCGCCACCCAGTGAAGGAATTGGGGCGCTGCAGCACCGACACCGGATCCCAGACACTGAAAATATGCACTACAACGCAACAATTAACAAAGGACACGGTGCCGTAGCGCCGGTCCTAGAGCAAAGGCAGAGAAGAATACATCTGAACACAAAAGAAAGGTAAGTTGATTGAAGGTGAATTATGACCTTAAGTAAACTTAAAGTAACATCTTAAATGATGATTAAAACCTTAAATTCAACAATTAAAAGTTAACAAAAGGTTACGAAAATGTAAACACAAAGTAAGTTAATAATATAGTAAACCGTATTTATGTCGAATGGATGTTTGAGATTGCTCGAAATGTAATTACTTAAACATTGAATAAGTAAGGTCACTTATAACAATAAAATGTTATAAAGCCGTAATGGACATTAACTAACCTAATGAATGTTAGTAAGGTTAAACCAATGGATAGTTAGACTAAGAAGAAGGAGAAGATAGGTTAATGATAATGCCTATGGATTGTATGTAATCTAACATGATTTATTATGTGATTATGTCATGTAGAACCTATAAAGACTCAAAAGGGAAAGTGAATTAACAGTAGACGACGCTAAAAGCAAGTTTTCTAAACTATTGTCTATACTTATTTTGGACAAGCTTTATGATTCATGTATCATACGTATGAATTGATGTAATAAAGAAGTTGAAGCCATTTCCTTCAGCTAGACCAGACTTAGAGTATTTTATGGATTTCATTATAATCTATCAAAATATTATTGATATTGCTATCTTGTGCCAACTGTTTCGGTATGAATTCAAAGAAAGACTGAGTATGAATAAACAAATGTTTTGTCGCAAAGTGACTGGTACGTGAGTTTGCCAAAACTTAAACATGGATACGTTTAATGTAGTAGTGTTGTACAACATAGAGTACTATAGGCTGATCACCTAGACGTGCTCGTAAGAAATGTCGAACTTACGAGCTTAGTGTCGGGTTGTCCTTTTCACAAAAAGAAAGAATGAAATGTTCAAGGTCTTTGACCAAACTAAAAGTTTAACTGATGATGTTCATCGTTAAACATTTTAAAGAAAAGAGAAGTACTATTTTGATTTATTTATAGTACTTCATAACTATTAATTTAGTTATAGAAAATATATTCATATAATCCATGCATGATGCTCTACTATAATTGTTATACTTACTGAACTAGTTATGTTCACCCTTGCTTGAACCATATTGTAGACACTTGAAATTTTCTGCACTCCTATTACTAACATTGCAGGAGGGTATATTCGTCTTTTGGAGATAACCTCTAAAGATAGCTTACATCCATCCCGGATACCACCGGAAGTTCAGTTCAAACCCGAAACACAAACTAGGAACATCATCTCAACCCATAACACACACCAGGAGTGTCATTTCCAATCTCGGAGATAACCCCGAGATATGCAGATCAAAAGACCGGCAACAACACCGGAGAGGACAGTCATGTCTCGGCGATAACAACGCGACGTTCAGTTCCAGTCCTAGACACAACACTGGGAGTAACAACCCCATCCTTGGTGATAGCCCCAAGGGATGCCATTGCAGTTCCGGTGATAACTCCGGAAATGCTTATTTCAAACATGTACGATCAGCTTCAATCCAGATGACAGTGAGGCATACAAATAAGCAGTCCAATCTCAGATGTAACCCTGAGCAACGTCTGCTTTCCTCTTAAACCGGCGATAACCCCGGTGAAGAGTCATAACATCATCTGTCCACGTCAACAAGATGATATCGCGGCATACCAACAAGTAGTCCAATCTCAGATGTAACCCTGAGCAACGTCTACTTTCAACTCAAATTGGCGATAACCCCGGTAAGGAGTTAAATGTCATCTTGTTCCTTCAACAATGGCACGTCGTCTCAATACTTCATACATACATACAACAATGTCCCACAAGAGCCAAGGATTGACAATCCCGAGTGACTATTACGTGTGGCAGTACTTTGGATAGAATTTGAAGCTTGAAGACCATGGGCATAGACCCCTCTTTCTGACTTCGTACAACCTCTAATCCATGTCATTACGAAAACTTTCGACACAAGCGATCCGAAGAAGTACAGATATACTTCGTTTGGATGCTCGGATTCAAGTTCTGCAAGTTCGAGTGGACATTACAGTGCACAACTGCACATACTACGAGACGACGAGACCCGCGAGGCTCGGATCCACCACGACCAGTCGCAGGTACAACTGCGGCTGCCGCAGGTACAACTGCGGCTGCCGTAGGTGTACTTGCGACCATCAGTCTATAAATATAGGCTGAGGGGTCAGCCATTTGAGGAGAGAGAGAAGGAAAAAGGCAAGGAAGCCCTGTCCATTTTACTTTTCATACACATCTTTTGAGTGTTTCCTCTTCTTTAAACACTAGTTAGCTCACATATAGCTATTTTTTATCCTACGGGAGCTGAGTGTTTATCCATTTAAAGTCTAAGAAGTCTACTTTGGCAGCCCACTGTAAGCCTTCTTATATTATATAAAGCCTCTTTCTCATATATCACACACTGTTATACACGTTGATAGTCGTGTGAGTGTGTTTGCCCAGACTTCGGTCCGTGGTTTTCATTTCTGTCTGTATATATATACTAATATATGTATATATTTCGTATATGTGGATTAACATTATCGAGTTATACCTCGATTGAGCCTAGACTTCGGTCTGGAGCGTTTACTTGCTTTTATATATATATATATATATATATATATATATATATATATATATATATATATATATATATATATATATATACTATATATATAAACTGTGGTCAGACTCTGTCTGATGAGCCTGGATTTTACATCCAGAGCGTTTAATTACTTTAGTATATATATATATATAACTGTTGTCAGACATATCTGATGAGCCTAAATTTTATATCCGGTGTGTTTACTCGCTTATATATATACATATATATAATTGATGTCAGGACATATCCGATGAGCCCGGATTTACATCCGGTGCATTTAGTGCTTTATATATATATTTATACATATATATATATATATATATATATATATATATATATATATATATATATTTATATTCCTGTCAGGCCTGGAGTTTCCTCCCTGGCTTTTTACAGCTGTTTTTACATTTCGTCCTGCTTCGAGTTCACTTCGTGACAGTTGATCGCTTTTTACAGCTTTATTTATATTTTTGTCCTGCCTGGAGTTTACTTCGTGGCAGTTGATAGCATTTACTGCTTTATTTATATTTTTGATCCCCCATGGAGTTGCTTTGTGGTGGTTGATCATGTACATATATATATATATATATATATATATATATATATACGCTTAATATATATATATATATATATATATATTAAGCGTATATATATATATATATATATATATATATATATTTATCGCTTATATATATATATATATATATATATATATATATATATATATATATATATATATAACTGCTTACTGTTTTCCATACAAATTGCAGTATCATGTGAGCCTAGGAATCATGTGATCACAGGTTCAGTCTACTGAACCTAGATTCGATTCCCATGATGGACATTTTTTAGCTGTAAGCAGCTTGTACATTATTTTACAGTGTCTGAGTTTCCTTGGATGGCTGTCATGCCCATAAGGAGTTCGGCACTGCTGTATATATTATTTTCTCGAGGATGCTTCGCATCTCGAAAATAAAAGTAAACAAGCCGAACATTTAACAATAAAATGGAAGTATGAAAAGGTCTCAATTCCTATTGAGCACAGGATTTGAAAAACCTCTTTTACAAAACTTCATTGCTATATCTTGGTTAAAACTGAATTTTCCTATAAAATTCAAACCTTGTGTATATAGGTGCGAACGAGGCCTCGCACTACTTTCAAATAATTGCACATTAATCCACACACACACACACATCCATATAACAATTTCTTTAAAAAGTGGCGGTCACCATGGTAACACGGATGTCGAGGGGTAGCCTAACACCTTCCCTCCGCATAATCAAGCCCCCGAACCCTTAATGAATCTCGGTTTCACAGACCCATTTAGCTGTGTCAAATCACTGGGTCAATGTGCTAACCTTTTCGGTTGCGTTGGTGCAACCAGTTAAATACACCAATTGGCGACTCTTAAAGTCAATCGTCGACATTATACATGTCGGACCTTTTTCACTTGTTTTTTCAAACAAATCTCACATTAACATGAGAACACCAAAGAACAAGTAACGAAAAGGGACACTCAAAAATCCCGACGTTGACACATATGATTGCAGCTAAAAATGAACGGATCGAAGGATCCGGTAAGAATAAAGGGAACACCAAGACGGACAAATAGTTATCCTTGTAATAGAATAGTATTACTATTGTATTAATTTGATACTATGACAAAGAACATATGTAATGGTTACAAAGAACCTGGGAAGGGAATTATTATTATGTAATAAATAGTAGATATATTCAATATATTTATGTATTTCTATTGATTGTATGTGTGAATAGTAGCACCAGTACAACACCATTTATCGGGATGGAAGATACCCGAATTTAGGGGGCGTCACAAATCAAACATGGGTTGGCTTTGATACCACTTGTTAATGCAATTATTGAAATTAAAAACTTGTAACGATCACAATTAATCTCAAAACTTCATGAACTAAACATGTTTATAAAAATCTCATGTTGAAATAAAGAGAAGAAGAAAGAACATAATGGAAGCGTACCATATTCCATAATAATGTTTTATCAAACGGGTTAAGATCTTCCGATTGATGAGTATTTTTTAAGTTTTATTTTTAGAAATGAATTTTCTATTGATGAGGATACAAAGAAAACTATAAAGAAAACCACACGCTCAATTGGGGAGCAAGACCCCATTATAAAGAAAATTATCGTGTGAAGAAACTGCCAATGGCAATTTTTATCTTTTTGTATTTTTAAATTGGCCCCTCATCAATTTAAAAAACTACAAGTCTGATCTCTACACATTAATTCCATGACAAACATACTCTTAAGCCTACTTAAAACTTAATTAGATCACTTAAATTTAAGCATATACATGATAACACACATTAATAATATACATGTGTGGTCCCAATTAAGATTAATATAAAAAATAAAACCAACAATATCTCCTTGAATACATTCTAGAAATTTTTGGGATTCAATCCCAACTTTAGTTGGTGATAGTTTAATGACTAATTTGCCTTAAGAACAAGCAGTACACGAGAATTCCTTAAATTGAAGAATCTTCTGGTTCTTTAGTGGATGATCATGTGAATTCTCAATAATTCGTCGCATCATTATTGATCTAGGATGGCCTAACCGGTCATGCCAAATAATAAAATTATTTGGTTCATTGAACTTCTGGCTCATTATTACATTGACTTCAATTGTACTAATACTTGTGTAGTACAAACCTGAAGATAAAACGGGTAATTTTTCCAATATTTATGTTTCAGTAAAGACATTTGATATGATGTAAAGATATTCTATACCATTGTCATTGGTTGTCTCAATATGGTATCTGTTAAGTCGTATATCTTTGAAACTTAGCAAATTTCTCCTTGATTTAGTAGAGAACAAAGCATTATCAATAATAAATTTTGTTCCACTAGGAAGTATTATATTGGCTACTTCCAGAGCCTTCAATTAAGTTTGTAACGATCCAAAATTTCAAAGTGTAATATTAAATATTTATTGAATAATAAATATTTATTTGGTGTGTCTATTGTTGAATTAATGAATCTAAATTTATTAGAGAATTTTCTAAATTAAATTAATTAATAGTTTAGAGGTTTGTATTATAACATGAGGTGTTATGTTGTTGTGTTAATTTAATAATTTAGATGGTATGTTAAATTATTAAATAAAGTTATAATGAAAATTATAATTTGGTGATATTTGCTTAAATGCTATATTTAATTAAAATATAGTATGTGACTATAATTATAAACTAAAGTGTTTATTAAAATAAATTAAAAAGGATTTAAATTAGTTTTTGTCAAATAAGGCTTAAGTATTTTAATTCTTTAAAATTTTAAATGATTTGCCAAACAAGCCTTATGGCTTTTGAAATTTCTAGTTTTGAAATTAAATAAAATTATTAAAATAATAAATATAATATATTTATATTTGCATACGTTTCTTTTAACTGATGTTAGTAATTAGGAGTATTAAGGTTATCAGTTTTTCCTTTGCACTTAAGTGCTACGTGACTTGGTATTTGGTAATATTGATAAGAGAGTTTAAAGAGCTTGACAGTGACACTTAGAGAGAATTGAGAGAAAGCTTAGGATTTTCAAGCAATTCCAGTGAGTTAGCAAGAGTTACACGCTAATTGAAGGTATGTACACAACCTTGGTGTTATATGTATATATGTATATGTATATGTATATATGGGGATACGACAAATTTTTATATAATCTGTGAATTCCAAATTTGTTGAATTTTTTATGATGATTATATGTTATGTTTAGACAATAATTGCATACTAATTTTGGTTTACAGTAGAAGAAATATTCGACAGTGTATGTTTATATGTATTTTTCCATATGTTCATGAAAAGTATCAATTTTAGTAGCCAATTTTTATGTGAAATTATAAATTGAAGTTTGTATATGACAGTTCATTGAGATACAAACGTAACGTAGTTTGAATGGAGTAATTTGGTCAAGTAATGAAATCACAGTGATGATTTCTAGAATGAATATCAAAAATGGAGTTTTAGTATGAAAATATTAATTTTGAGAAAATAAAATAGTTTTAGTTGGTGTTAAATTGTTCTAATTGGTTGTAAATGTGAGCAATCATGTTTATGATAGTTGTATATTTATCTTACGTGCTATTATCACTGTTTGGTGGGTGAAATTTGTGTTTGTTGGGCTAAAGTCGGCTACTGTTCATTAGCCTCTCCGCGTCTGTCTGAACACCTAGCGCAGCTGCGCCTGACCTAAGCCTTTGTATGGCGCAGCTGCGCCATACCCTGGTTTGAGATTCTGGCTTCTGTTGTTACTGCAGTCTTGGGATAGCATCATGGTGTGGTCTGAAATTGTGTTAGCATGTTAAATGGGTAATGTTAAGGTTCACACAACATAGTGAGTTGTGGTTAGTAAGTTCAAAGTTGTAAAAATATTTAGTAAGTCGAGAACGTGTTATGTTGCAAGTTAGTTGGACAATGAACGTTAGTTAAGTGTTGCGAAGTAGAACACTTAGAGTTTCTGAAATGTGAATGGTAATGATCATGTTATGATATGTTGGCATATCTAATAGGTATTGTGGTTCTAAAATTATGTGTAGATGAGCGTGAGTTTAATTTTATAGCTTACGCTCAAGGCAAGTTTTCTAACTCTATATTTACATTGAGCAAGTTTCTAAACTTCTCTTTTTACATTAAGCAAGCCTTTTATCCTTATATTTCTATATAGCTAGTTCTTACTTTAAAGTTTCGTTAAACGAACTATTGTATTCCTAATCATAATTTGAACAATCTAGCTATGACATTATTGTATTCAACCAAGTTTGAAGTCCAATACTTATTGATGCATTCTAACTTGTTTATTGTTAGACAAGTTTCATTATTGTTATTCGAATATTATGAATGCAGTTTTCTTGAATTCTAATTTCAAATGTTGAATCATTATAGTTCATTTATTTGACACAAGTCATTCTCATGATAAGTGAGCTTTATTTTCAGCTTGCTATTACTTAATGTTTATTCAATAATTCATAGTCCTAGCTTAATTTTATTCAAGCAAGGTTTATTATTGTCATTCAATACTTATGCTTTGTAGTTATTTCTAAGAATGAGATCAAGTATAAACAGTTCGCTTACACTTATTCATTGTTTCATATTATTATTGATCAACTGTTGTATTATCAAACACTATTGATTCAACTAGTCCTCTAGTTGATGTTCGTTAAACTTCAAATTACCCTTGAAAGCTTATCCAAACCAAACTTTTTTGGTGCGGACTTGTAATCTAAATACTGAGATGAACAACCCTATATCAGGGGATTATTTTAGAGCTACGCAGTAGCGTTGAAATGTTTGCGCAATACATAGTACAAAGGGCTGATCACCTGGAGTACGGAATGATGGTCCATATAGTCGTTTAGACTGTTAAAGGTTACAGTAAAATCACCTGTGAACCTGGGATATAGATGATAATTATAGTCTTCTAGACTGTTAAAGGTTAAAGTAGAAATACTTGAAAACCTAGAATAGAGTTCATGGTCTTATGACCCTCAGTTATGTTTATTCCATATTTTGGATTTCAGTTCCTGATTATCATTGTTAGAGTACTATCCAGTTTTTGATGAGCCTATTTGTTGGCAGATATTATTGTTAATCTCCTGTTGATCTATTATTATATCCAGTGAGCAATTGTTTTGCTCACTCTTGCATATTTATAAACTCATTGCAGCTAAAGTGGAGAAGGTAGATGAACCTTCGACTAGCAAAGGAAAGGGAAAATTGTACAAGTGATGCTGATTTGTACTCTTATTTATTATGATGATCTTAGACTTTTTTTAATGATGTAATGTAACAATTTAATTCCGCTTTTGAATAATGTTTAAAGGTTAGATAACCTGGGGTGTTTTTGAACTTAATGATGTAACCCTATTTATGGGAACGATTTTACGATTCAAATATTATTTTATTTGGGTAGATAGTATGAATGCTTATTTAGTGAGCACCAAATCTTGTGGGAATGAAATACCTAGATTTTGGGGTGTCAGGTTGGTATCAGAGCCTTAGGTTATGAACCTTAGGTGGGGGAAAAGCCTTTGGAAGTAACCTTTGAAAAGATAGTGATGATAAACTCTCATCGAGTTTTAGGAAAGAGAAAGTAATAAAACACTTATGTGCTTATGTGATTAAAACTTATGTGCTCGTGAGTGTTGAGTAGTAATAGTTAGTAATTAAAACTTAAACTTTGATTGACGGGATGACTGTTATAGGAGGATCCAGTCAGGCTAGAGAGGAGGAGCCTCGGGATATTCAGGTGATTTGGGAACAACTACTGCCAAGGGAAACAGTTCCGTCGATCACAGTAGTTGAGCATGAGAGGGTACCTGACGAGGATGATGAGATAGAGACGGACGAGGAGGACCCCGTGGAGCTGCCACAGTCGAAGGATGAGGAGGACAAGGAGGAAGAGCTTCCACTCAACTCGATAGCTGCCCATATGTACAACGAGGTAATGACAGCAATGTGGAACTTCAAGACACCGTCGAGGAGTTGCAGGAGATAGTAGCTGAACAACAAACCTCGATGGCACAGAAAGACGATGAGATCCCGGAATAAAAAGGAGAGAATGAGCGAATGATGGAGAAGATTGCAGAACTGGAGAATAAGCTGAAAGAAAAATCTACAAAAAGGGCAAGAGCCGAAGACGCATAAAGTGAAGCTTATCAACGAGCCAGAATAGCAGAGACTGATGCACAAGCCAAGAGGAGGAAGATGGAAGAAATGAGCAACGTATTCAACACCGTGGTCAATCAAGCTCAAGATCGAGTCATGAGTTATTTGATTCAGTTCGAGAAGCTACCATCATACGTATTGGATCGCCGAACAATGTTCCGAATTATGGAGGAAGAGCGTCGTAAGGATACGCAGTATCTTAGTAGAACATTGTAGAAAATGTAATTGATAGGTGGTTTGATAATAAATGAAATATAAATCCCAGGTATGATAACCAATGGGATAGATGATGATGATGATGTTATCCTGCAACTGTTATAGTTTAGGAAAGTAATATAAATAGCAGTGATGCTATTGTTTTGATGTTTTTATGATGAATGAATAAAAGTTTTTGTTTTATTCAAAGTGTTAAGTGTTACGTGATAAACTGTTATGATGTACGACTTAAGTATATAATACTTAAGAGATTGAATAGAAGCTAATAGGTGTATTTTAATAGAAAATGGCTTCAAGACGTCAACCACCACGACGGAGAACCATTGAGGAAAACAACAACAACAACAACAATAATAATGTGGAAGGAAACCCTGTTCAGCAGCTAGTGACGTTGCTGACTGGTGCTTTGCAGAATCAACCTCAGAATCAAGGTACTAAGTTTAAGGACTTCAAGGCGGTTGGACCACCAGAATTCAGGGTCCATGAATCGAGTTGAAGCATAGACTTGGATCATGGAAATCGAGAAGGTTTTTGATGTTGCTAGGGTTGAGGATAATCAGAAGACGGCTTTTGCAACATTCATGTTGAAAACGGAGGCTAGCTATTAGTGGCTGGCCAATAAAACTCGGGAAGGGCCAGGAGTGATGACCTGGGATAGGTTTAAGGAGCTATTTTTCGAGACTTATTTCCCAAGAGAGTTCGAAGAGTCGGCTAGAGGTTCAGTTTTTAGAATTGAAGCAGGGAACAATGTCCGTGTCTGAGTATGCCGCAAAATTCAACGAGTTAGCGAGGTTTGCGCCATATCAGGTCAGCACAGACGAGCGCAAGGTGAAGAGGTTTGAGCAGGGACTGAAACCCTGGTTGTACAGTAGGGTCTCCCTATTCCAATTGAAGACATTTGCAGTAGTGATGGAGAAGGCGATTCTCACTGAAAGTGGAGGCGAGGTAGTAACAAAGCATAATCAAGAACAGAGAAAGAAGAAAAGTAAAGGTAAAGCTAAGAGTGGTGGTAACGGTAGTAATGGCAACAACCTGAAGAGGAAGTGGAATGGGAATGGAGGAGCTAGAAATCAGCAAAGAAACCAGCAAAATAAGAAGTTCGAAGCATGTGCTACGTGCGAAAAGTTTCATAAGGGAGAGTGTTTGTGGGGGAAACGAGTATGCTTCAATTGTGGCCAGGAGGGTCACATCGCCCCAAATCGCACTCAAGCTAAGAAGAATGTGTGTTTCACGTGCGGATCCAAGGATCACTTTGCTCGTGAATGCCCTAAGAAGAGGTCTGGTGAGACAAATGGGAGCAAGGGAAATGTTAGTGGAGGTGCGTTGGCTATTGCTGGGCCAATATCAACAAATAAGCCCACAGCCAGAACCTCCAACATGACGGTGCAGGATGCGGTGCAATCAAAAGATGTCGTGTCAGGTATTAACCCAATCAATGATATAAATGCATATGCATTATTTGATTCGGGTGCTACTTGCTTGTTTATATCTGATGAATTTGCTAAGAAGTTAGAAATAACTTGTGAAGAGTTGAAATTTCCTTTAAACATAGAAATTGCGAATAGGGAAGTGATTCCTGTTAGGTTCGTATACAAGAACTGTAGGGTGAACATTAAGGGTAATGTTATGAAAGTAGATTTAATTCCGAAAAAACTCGGAGAGTTCGATGTTATTTTGAGAATGGATTGGATATTCAATTATGGAGCGATAATTGACTGCCAAAAGAAATGTGTAAACCTTTTGACCCCGTCAAAGGTAGTTTTTCATGGTAGCAAATTGCCTAGACAAATGAAATTTCTGAGGATGATGCAGGCCAAAAAGTTATTGAGTCAGGGCTGTGTGGGGTATTTAGCTTACATAGTCGATACTCAAAAAGAGAAGGGTATGAAATTGTAGGAAATACCAGTGGTTAGGGAGTTCGTGGACGTGTTTCCGGAAGATTTGCCAGGACTTCCACCTGACCAAGATATCGAATTCATAATCGACTTAGCGCCAGGAACCGCTCCTATATCGAAGGCCCCGTACAGAATGGCCCCGGTAGAAATGAAGGAATTAATGGTACAACTGCAGGAACTGCTGGATAAGAAGTATATTCAACCGAGTGTGTCACCGTGGGGAGCACCGATGTTATTCGTGAAGAAGAAGGATGGGTCAATGCATCTTTGCATTGATTATAGGGAGTTAAACAAGGTCACTATTAAAAACAAATATCCATTGCCAAGAATAAATGACTTGTTTAATCAATTGAAGGGTGCTAGATATTTCTCAAAAATAGACTTGAGAAGTGGATATCACCAATTGAAAGTGAGGAAAGAGGATGTACCAAAGATGGCATTCCGAACTCGATATAGACATTATGAATTTTTAGTAATGTCATTTAGTATGACAAACGCCCCTGCAGCGTTCATGGATTTAATGAACAGGGTGTTTAAACCATTTTTGGACAAATTTGTGGTGGTGTTCATCGACGATATTCTGGTGTACTCTAAAACTCAAGAGGAACACATGGACCACTTACGTTTGACATTGGAGACGTTAAGAAAAGAAAAGTTATATGCGAAATTCTCAAAATATGAATTTTGGCTGGAACGTGTACAATTTCTTGGGCATGTAATCGATAAAGATGGGATTTCCGTGGATCCATCAAAAGTTGAAGTTGTGATAAATTGGGAACAACCGAGAAATCCATCAGAAGTAAGAAGTTTTTTGGGGTTGGCGGGATATTACAGACGATTTATTCAAGATTTTTCCAAGATTGCTACTCCGTTGACAAATTTGACAAGTAAATCTATAAAATTTGTTTGGACGGAAAAGTGTGAGGAAATTTTTCAAGAACTGAAGAAAAAGTTATGTGTGGTTCCTGTGTTGTCGTTATCGGATAATATAGGAAACTTTGTGGTGTATAGTGATGCTTTACACAAAGGATTAGGTTGTGTCCTTATGCAAAACGACAAGGTTATTGCGTATTCATCAAGGCAACTGAAGGACTACGAAAAAGGATATCCGACTCATGACTTAGAGTTGACAGCGGTTGTGTTCGAATTGAAGATATGGAGACACTATCTTTATGGAAAAAAATGTGAGATCTACATAGACCATAAAAGTCTAAAGTATATTTTCACACAGAAAGACCTGAACATGCGGCAAAGGAGATGGATGGAATCGATAAAGGATTACGATTATAAAATCTTTTATCATCCAGGCAAAGCAAATGTGGTTGCAGATGCCTTGAGTAGGAAAGGCAGAGAAAAGTTGATGTTGTTAACAGATAAGGAGGAGCTTATTACAACAATGGCAAGGTTAGAGCTGGAAATCAAATTTTCAGAAGAGTCTGATGAAAAATTGTTCCAGATAGAAACTAGCCAAACTTTGGTGGACAAAGTGAAGAACGCACAACTACAGGATGAAGAATCCAAGAAAATAAAGCAAAGTATAGTCGAGGGTAAAGAAACGAAGTATAAGGTCGATGCTGAGGGAATGCTAAGATTCGAGAGACGAAATTGGGTTCCAGCAGTGCAGGATATTAAAGAAGACATCTTGACGGAAGCACATAGCTTAAGATATTTGATTCATCCGGGAAGTACGAAAATGTATTAGGATTTACGGCGTTATTTTTGGTGGCCGAACATGAAAAGAGACATTGCAGAATGCGTTGCAAAGTGCTTGACCTGTCAGAAAGTGAAGGCCGAGCATCAACGACCAAGCGGGTTACTTCAACCGTTGGAAATACTAAAATGGAAGTGGGAGCATATCACAATGGATTTTATGGTAGGTCTTCCAACGACTCAGAAAGGATACGACGCGATATGGGTGATAGTGGACAGATTAACAAAATCTGCACACTTTTTGCCAATAAAGATTAGATTTAATATTGATCATATGGCAAAATTATACGTTAAGGAGATCGTTTCAAGACATGGAGTTCCAGTATAAATTGTATCAGACAGAGATCCGAGGTTCACATCAAATTTTTGGAGGAGACTACAAGAATGCATGGGAACGCAATTGAAGATGAGCACAGCGTATCATCCACAAACCGATGGGCAAATCGAAAGAACAATCCAGACGCTTGAAGATATGCTCAGAGAGTGCATCATGGATTTCAAAGGAAATTGGGATGATAGTTACCACGCAAGCAATGGTATGCCGCCATACGAGGCGTTATACGGCAGGAAGTGCAGAACCCCACTATGCTGGGATAAAGTTGGAGAACGTCAACTGTTAGGCCCAAAATAGGTTCAGCAGATCGTTGAAGTAGTAAAACTCATCAAAGCAAGATTGGTAGCTGTTCAAGATCGACAGAAAAAGTATGCTGATCAACACAGACAAAGTCGTGAATTTGAAGCAGGAAGTTTCGTGTTTCTGAAAGTCTCTCCTTGGAAGGGGAAAATTCATTTTGGCAAGAAAGGAGAGCTCAACCCAAGGTTTATTGGACCTTTCAAAATTTTACGCAAAGTGGGAGAGGTGGCTTATGAGGTAGCTTTACCTCCAGAATTAGAGCATGTGCACAATATTTTTCATCTTTCGATGTTACAACCTTATAAACACGATTACAAACATATAATTGAATATGAACAGATGCAATTCAGTAAAGATTTATCTTACAAAGAGATTCCTATCCAGATAGTCGACAGGAAAGAACAAGTGCTCAGGAATAAAGTGATACCTTCTGTGAAGGTGATATGGAGGAACCACAATGTCGAAGAGGCTACAGTGGGAACTCAAAGCTGATATGATAAAGAATTACCCTGAGTTATTTGTTTAGTCTTTGTCTTTGATTCTGGGGGACAGAATCTTTGTAAGTAAGGGAGAATGTGACAATTTGATTGTTTGAATTGTGATTCTGGGGACAGAATCTTTGTAAGGAGGGAAGGATGTAACGATTCGAAATTTCAAAGTGTAATATTAAATATTTATTAAATAATAAATATTTATTTGGTGTGTCTATTGTTGAATTGATGAATCTAAATTTATTAGAGAATTTTCTAAATTAAATTAATTTATAATTTAGAGGTTTGTATTATAACATGAGGTGTTATGTTGTTGTGTTGATTTAATAATTTAGATGATATGTTAAATTATTAAATAAAGTTATAATGAAAATTATAATTTGGTGATATTTGCTTAAATGCTATATTTAATTAAAATATAGTATGTGACTATAATTATAAACTAAAGTGTTTATTAAAATAAATTAGAAAGGATTTAAATTAGTTTTTGTCAAACAAGGCTTAAGTATTTTAATTCTTTAAAATTTTAAATGGTTTGCCAAACAAGCCTTATGGCTTTTGAAATTTCTAGTTTTGAAATTAAATAAAATAAAATAATTATAAAAATAATAAATATAATATATTTATATTTACATATCTTTTAACTGATGTTAGTAATTAGGAGTATTAAGGTTATCAGTTTTTCCTTTGCGCTTAAGTGCTACGTGACTTGGTATTTGGCAATATTAAGAAGAGAGTTCAGAGATCTTGACAGTGAAACTTAGAGAGAATTGAGAGAAAGCTTAGGATTTTCAAGCAATTCCAGTGGGTTAGCAATAGTTACACGCTAATTGAAAGTATGTACACAACTTTGGTGTTATATGTATATATGTATATGTATATATGGGGCTACGACAAATTTTTATATAATCTGTGAATTCCAAATTTGTTGAATTGTTGCTATATTATGGGATTATTTGTGATTATATGAGTATATGATGATTATATGTTATGTTTAGACAATAATTGCATGCTAATTTTGATTTACAGTAGAAAAAATATTTGACATTATATGTTTATATGTATTTTTCCATATGTTCATAAAAAGTATCAATTTTAGTAGCCAATTTGTATGTGAAATTATAAATTAAAGTTTGTATATGGTAGTTCATTGAGATACGAACGTAACGTAGTTTGAATGGAGTAATTTGGTCAAGTAATGAAATCACAGTGATGATTTCTAGAATGAATATCAAAAATGGAGTTTTAGTATGAAAATATGAATTTTGAGAAATTAAAATAGTTTTAGTTTGTGTTAAATTGTTCTAATTGGTTGTAAATGTGAGCAATCATGTTTATGATAGTTGTATATTTATCTTACGTGTAATTATCATTGTTTGGTGGGTGAAATTTGTGTTTGTTGGGCTAAAGTCGGCTACTATTCATTAACCTCTCTGCATCTGTCTGAACACCAGCGCAGCTGCCCCGGTGTTAAGGCAAAAAATGGCGCAGTTGCGCCAGTCCCAAGCCTTTGTATGGCACAGCTGCGCCATACCCTGGTTTGATATTCTGATTTCTGTTGTTACTGCAGTCTTGGGATAGCATCATGGTGTGGTCTGAAATTGTGTTAGCATGTTAAATAGGTAATGTTAAGGTTCACACAACATAATGAGTTGTGGTTAGTAAGTTCAAACTTGCAAAAATGTTTAGTAAGTCGAGAACGTGTTATGTTGCAAGTTAGTTGGACAATGAACGTTAGTTAAGTGTTGCGAAGTAGAACACTTAGAGTTTTTGAAATGTGAATGGTAATGATCATGTTATGATATGTTGGCGTATCTAATAGTTATTATGGTTCTAAAATTATGTGTAGGTGATCGTGAGTTTAATTTTATAGCTTATGTTCAAGCCAAGTTTTCTAACTCTATATTTACATTGAGCAAGTTTCTAAACTTCTCTTTTTACATTAAGCAAGCCTTTTATCCTTACATTTCTGTTGAGCTAGTTCTTACTTTAAAGTTTCGTTAAACGAACTATTGTATTCTTAATCATAATTTGAACAATCTAGCTATGACATTATTGTATTCAACCAAGTTTGAAGTCCAATACTTATTGATGCATTCTAACTTGTTTATTGTTAGACAAGTTTCATTATTGTTATTCGAATATTATGAATGCAGTTTTCTTGAATTCTAATTTCAAATGTTGAATCATTATAGTTCATTTATTTGACACAAGTCATTCTCATGATAAGTGAGCTTTATTTTCAGATTGTTATTACTTAATGTTTATTCAATAATTCAGTCCTAGCTTAATTTTATTCAAGCAAGGTTTATTATTGTCATTCAATACTTATGCTTTGTAGTTATTTCTAAGCATGAGATCAAGTATAGACAGTTCTCTTACACTTATTCATTGTTTCATATTATTATTGATCAACTGTTGTATTATCAAACACTATTGATTCAACTAGTCCTCTAGATGTTCGTTAAACTTCAAATTACCCTTGAAAGCTTATCCAAACCAAACTTTCTTTAGTGCGGGCTTGTAATCTAAATACTGAGATGAACAACCCTATATCAGGGGATTATTTTAGAGTTACGCAGTAGCGTTGAAATGTTTGCGCAATACATAGTACAAAGGGCTGATCACCTGGAGTACGGAATGATGGTCCATATAGTCGTTTAGACTGTTAAAGGTTACAGTAAAAACACCTGTGAACCTAGTACATAGATGATGATTATAGTCTTCTAGACTGTTAAAAGTTAAAGTAGAAATACTTGGAAACCTATAATAGAGTTCATGGTCTTATGACCCTCAGTTATGTTTATTCCATATTTTGGATTTCAGTTCCTGATTATCATTGTTAGAGTACTATTCAATTTTTGATGAGCCTATTTGTTGGCAGATATTATTGTTATTCTCATGTTGATCCATTATTATATCCAGTGAGCAATTGTTTTGCTCACTCTTGCATATTTATAAACTCATTGCAGCTAAAGTGGAGAAGGTAGATGAACCTTCGACTAGCAAAGGAAAGGGAAAATTGTACAAGTGATGTTGATTTGTACTCTTATTTATTATGAAGATCTTAGACTTTGTTTTAATGATGTAATGTAATAATTTAATTCCGCTTTTGAATGATGTTTAAAGGTTAGATAACATGGGATGTTTTTGAACTTAATGATATAACCCTATTTAAGGGAAGGATTTTATGATTCAAATATTATTTTATTTGGGTAAATAGTATGAATGATTGTTTAGTGAGCACCAAATCTTGTGGGAATGAAGTACATAGATTTGGGGGTGTCACAAATTCTGCTGAACTTGATATTGTATTCACTTTTGCTTTCATTATTCTTAGATTTAACAAATATTTTTATGTCTGAGAATGGTATGTACCGTTGCACTATCTGCTAAGTATATATCTCCACCACTGATATTGCGCTCATTTATAGCATGACACAAATCTATATTTTATTCATGAAAAAAGGATTAAATATATAATAAGTTCATAATAAGACATAATATTATATATATATATATATATATATATATATTAATAACACAATGTTTTATATTAAATAAGCCAACATGAAGAAAACAAAATACATCGGAACATACTAGCATAAAAGAAACATACTTAAAGGATTTAACAGAATTTTTTCACTAGTAAACAACTTTCTCATCATTTTGCTCAAAAAAATCTATAACGTCAAGGTGCGTCATATCTAAAGGGTCAAAATAAATATCATTATTATCTTGGTGAGAAAAATTTACTTCTATTTTCTTCTCCTCTCCTTTCAATGAGAACTGATATAAATTAACAAAAAGTTTGGTTGTACAACAGGTACAAGACCAATGTCCTTTCATTCCACACTGATAACATATATTTTCTTCTTGGTATATCCACTATGTATATTATTTCCCCTTTCTTGTTTTTCCTCATTTTGTGAAGGTTTGCTAGAATTTGACAAATTAAGACCATCATAGTTGCGGTAATTAAACTGACATATCCCATGCCCATGCCCACGACCACGACCACGACCACGACCTCTATTATGACCATGACCACGACCATAATTATTATTATATCTTGTAGCATTCAATTCAGGGAATGGAGCTGAATCAGTCGGATGTGATTCTTGATTTTTCATTAAAAGCTCATTATTTTGTTCAGTCACAAGGAGACATGAAATCAGTTCAGAGTATTTTTTAAAGCCTAGTTTTCTATATTGTTGTTGTGGGAGCACATCCGAGGCATGAAAAGTAGATAATATTTTTTCTAACATATCTTCATCAGTGATATTATCTCCACATAATTTCAATTTAGAAATGATATTAAATATTGTAGAATTATATTCACTTACTGGTTTAAAATCCTGCAATCGCAAATGTATCCAATCATAACGGACTTTTGGGAGAATAATTGTCTTTTGATAGTTTTTTTTTTAAAGAATAAGGGAATTTTTATTGTGAGATACTCTAACTTCAACTCCTCATGAAGATGATGGCGTAAGAAAATCATGGCATTTGCCTTGTTTTGACTAGATGTTTCATTACCATCTTTAATGGTGTCTCCAAGTCCCATGACATCAAGATGAATTTCGACATCAAGGATTCATGACAAATAATTCTTACCTGTAATATCAAGTGCCACGAACTCAAGTTTGGTAAGGTTTGTAATTATAACTTCATAAAAAATATCAAAACTTATTAGAAATAAATATTGAATAAACATCAAGTCAAATGTTGAATGTAGCATTGTTACACCTGAGAATGATCTTAAGATTTTTGTCACATGTTTCCAGCCTATATACTTGATATAAAAAAAACATAATATAAAACATACAATAACGATAGAAAAACACGAATTTCAGACGTAACCTTTATTGACCATAAAAGTGGCGTTCTCCAACCTAAGTTCAACAATTAGTTGGTCAAATTTAATACAAAATTTTAAAATATTAATTTGTCAATTGTATTTTCTAAAGAAGAAAAGATGTAAGCGCCAGGTGCATATCAATGCATCATTTCTATTGAAAGATATTTGCTAATTTAGGGTGCCTATTGAAAGATGCTAATTTTTTTATCATACTACTTTCAACATTAGGAAATTTTAGTTAATGATGTGCTGTTTTTTTTCAAATAACATATACTTCATGTAAATAGTAAGTTTTGTTTTTAACTAAACTCTTCTGTATATGCAGGAGATAAATTTATGTGTGTGTGTATATATATATATATATACGAAAATGATCAAGAGCGTAATTCTTAAATAGCATAACGCCTTAAATAGCATAATTTTATCAAAACGACGTAGTTTTGGAGGGACGCGGTGGCATTTTTGTAAATACCATGCCACCGCGTATTTACAAAAATGCCACCACGTCTTATCAAAACTACGTCGTTTTGATAAAATTATGCTATTTAAGGCGTTATGCTATTTAAGGATTATGTTCTTGATCCTTCCCGTATATATATATATATATATATATATATATATATATATATATATATATTAAGTAGATAAGTATACCTTTGGTTTCATACCAAATATGATTATCTTCAAGACGAAGGTGAAGAGCAATTCGTGGTGATAATGTATTATAGAAGTATACTAAATATTAGGAAAAATGATGATTAGGGAAAAAGAGAGAGCATTCTTATTTCATATAAGTTGTAGTTGTATTTGTATGTATATTTCATTCTCTTAACAATGCTTCTATTTATAGGCACATGTACATAAATACTTAGGAGTTTCAAAACTCATAGGTTATAGGAGTTTCAAAGCTCAAAGGTCATAGGAGTTTCAAAACTTAAAGGTTAATACAATAAAAAAGGGTAGAAATGTATCTAGACATCTACATACTATGTATAATTTTATAACAATATAACATTTCAAAGTACTAAAAATTGATTGATTTTTTTTTTCTTTTCCAAAACTCATAAACATGAGTAAAAAATTAAATTCTTTTTTTTATAAATTTTAAATTATTGTCCTCTATTTTCTTCTAAAATTTACAAGTAGTGCAAGATCAGAGATCTCAACCGAAGAAGGGTACTTAAAATCAATTAGTCCATAGTTAAATTATGGATAGTCAAACCTAGAAGGGGAAGGGTTGACTTGACGTGTGTGTAAGCAATTAAATATGCTAAATTAAACTTCTCTTCCAAACTATCATGGATTATAACTCAGGATTTTTTTAAACGTTTTAAATAGTAAATAAATACAAAATCAAAAGATTAAATTTTAGTTCGAAGGAAATTAATACAAGATTCGTATTTGTAATAATTTTAGAGCACAAATTTGAATCAGAAGAATAATTCATAATAAGCAAAATAATTTCTAATAAAAAATGAGCTAAGTATAATTGTAACAATTAGAAATATAAAATAAAATAGGAAATGGCATAGAATCTTAATAAGCTGCAAATATAAAAAAATGGAAGGGGAATGTGGCAATAATTTGGAAGTAAACACCTGAAAGTAACAAGATACTACAAAAAAGATTAGGGAACTGATATTTCCAAATGTATTTTTGATATTTCCACATGGTCCTCTCTCACATGAGTATATAGTGGGTTCCACCTTCATGTGAGAATGAACCATGTGGAAATAGTGTTCCTCAAAAGGTTGAATGACATTTATGTCCCTCCAAGGTGCCACCCAGTTTCAAAATTGTCCCTAAAATTTATTTTTCATCATTTAGGTCCTTAAAGTGGCATTTTTTGGCACTTATGTTCCTTCTACCCAATTTGACCCCAACCCGACCTACCATACGTATTTAATACAGCAGTTGTTAGAATGATGATTCCCTCATGAAGAGGGCATCACCTTCCATTTCCCTCTTCCTTCTGTTTTCTTCTCCTCCTCCCGTGAATTCCTTCCCCTCCCCTATGACTCCTTTTCTTTCTCTATATAAAGGAATGAATCAAAAGGAAATAAGATAGAAATTCTCTGAAGGTTTCTCTCTCTTTTTCTCTTTCTTATTCTCTCTAAATTTATGCAGCATTTATAAAAGTATCTTTATACACTTTTGCTAAAAGTTTTATAACACGTTATCAGCACGAAGCTCTAACAAACTGAGACGGTAAAATTAAATTCTTATAATTTATTATTATATTACCGGTTTGGCTATGTCACCAATAATATAATTTTATTCTTATAATTGCCATTAAATTTTGTTATTTACAGTGGTACCATCTATCCTTGTTGATCTTACAAGACTTGGTGTGAACCTTTTTATCGCTTATTAAATTATAGAAATAACCTGTATATACGAAATATCGCATGCATGATGAAATTCTTCTGTTATTACATTCTTTATTATTCTGTTAAAATATCTTGTCTGTGCGGATTAAGCATGACCTGGTTCAATTCATTATTATTTTGTTGAAATATCTTGTCTGTGCGACCTGGTTCCATTATTTATTATTTTGTTGGAATAACCTGTTTGTGCGGTCTATCGCATGCCTGGTGAAATTCTTTTAGTTATTCCATTCTTTATTATTCTGTTGAAATAATTTGTTTATGCGAACTTCCGCATGCCGGGTGAAGATTCATTTGCATTTTTGTATATACATTAACATTTGCATATTCTTTTTACTAAAATAATATGCTAATAACGTAAATATAAGAATATTTATATTTATATTTTATCAACACTTGAGGTTGTGGTATAGTTTATTTTACCTATTTTATACATGCAATTATTTATTGTTTTAATAAATAATAAAATTATGTTTTAACCCAGAATAGATGGCAAACTTGGCAAAAATAGATTTTTCTATTTTGAATATCTCTGGAGACAACTATTTGGCTTGAGCACTTGATGCAGAATTGCACCTTAGTGCAAATGAGTTAAAAAAAAATCATTGAATCAGGAAATACAACTACTTCGACACAAAATGCAAAAGCCATAATTTTTCTTCGTCACCATATTGATGAAAGATTAAAGACTGAGTATTTAACAGTCAAAGATCCTATATCTTTATGGACACAACTGAAGGAAATATTTGACTACCAAAAATTGGTTGTTCTCCCTAATGCCAAATTTGAGTGGCTTAATTTAAGGCTACAAGATTACAAATCAATTACTGAGTATAGCTCCAATGTTTATAGAATAACCTCTACTTTGGCTTTGTGCGGAGATCCAGTTTCTGAAATCCAAATGTTAGAGAAAACACTCTCAACTTTTCATCCCACCAACATGATTTTGTCACAACAATATAGACAGAGTAAGTTCACAAAATTCAGTAACTTGTTGTCTATCCTCCTTGTTGCAAAAAAGAATAATGAATTGTTTTTGAAAAACCATCAAGTACGGCCAACGGGTGCTACCCCATTGCCAGATATTAACAGCACGTCATTCCAGCAGAATAAACGTGACAAGAGATGGTCATATAATAAGAAGTCTTAGGGACGAAAGAATAAACAAGGTCATCGTAACAACAAATTCCAGAACCGCAACAATTCAGGCCACCAGAAGTGGCAAGTGTCTGAGTCAGGTAAAAATAAAAAAAAATGCAGCACCAATAAAGAACAAACCAGATGTTTGTTTTAGGTGTGAGATGAAAAGGCATTGGTCGCGTACCTGTCGTACACCGAGGCATCTGGTTAATTTATTCTTAGAGTCTCAAAAGAACAAAGTAATGGAGGCAAAAATAAACTTTGTTAATCATCAATTGAATATTGTTGATGTTCCACCAATGACCAACATTGAGGAAAAGGTTGTTGATATTACTGAACCTTCTGAAAGTATCTTTTGGGATGTCGTTTAATTTCTTGTTTTAATTAAACACCATGCATGTATAATATTATTAGTTTTCATTCTATATGTGGTATGTGTTTCTCATGAATAAAATTATATTTGAAATGTAACTTTTCTTATTTATGTTTTTATATGTGTCAGACCATTTTTTAATGGATATGGAGTATATATGTTTAGCAGACAGTGCAACAACTCATACAATCCTTCGAAATGAGAAATATTTTTCACAACTGATCTAAGCTAAGGGAAATATAGGAACTATCTTTGGCACATCAAATTTAATCGAGGGATTTGGAAAAGCTAGTTTCTTGCTACCAAATGAGACACAAGTTTTTATCAAAGATGTTCTATATTCTAGTAAATCAGGAAGAAATTTTCTTAGTTTTAAATATATTCGACTAAATTGTGAGACCCCAGATTTTATGAATAAATATTTAATTTTCTCGAAATAATTTTTTTTTAATATGATGATGTGGATTTGATATAATGTTATAGTTGTGGGTAGTATTTATAAATTTTGCAAAGTATGCAAGTTGTTATATAATATTCGATTGGTCGGGGAATATTCGTTTTATCAGGGAATATTCGTACAACGACACAATTATTGGTGGACCCCGCAACGGAATTATTGTCGAATTGAGAAAACAACAAAAATATTTTATGAAAATAACGACGAAAGTTTTACCGTTAATACTGTTGAACTACTCGATAGTAAAAGTACAGTAATACGCGTGGTTGCATAGTAGCACACGGTATTGATTATTGATGCTTACGTGATAAGTCACTCAGTTTTGTTTTATTAGTATTATTATGTAATAAAACAGAAAAACTTTTTATTTAAAACAGAATACTTTTATAAAGTTATTCATTTTTTAGACTATAAATAGAATATATAATATTCTATTATACATAGTGTTTTGCATAGTAAAATCTTTTTATATAAAACAGAATACTTTTATAAAGTTATTTGTTTTATTAGACAATAATTAGAATATATTATATTTTATTATGCATAGTGCCTGCATAGTATTTTGCATAGTAAAATCTTTTTATATAAAACAGAATACTTTTATAAAGTTATTCATTTTATTAGATTATAAATAAAATATATTTTATTTTATTTAAAAGATTTTGTTTTATTAGAATATTTTATTAAATCAATCTGGACTATCCATTTAAAGTAAATCAATCTGGACCGTTCATGAATTAGTTACTATGCAGTCCATTCTCCTATAAATAGAAGCTCATTCCTTTATTATTTCTTACGAATTCACTTAAACTCTAGAGAGAGAAACTATAGAGAGAGTTTTTCTATAATCTTGAGCGTATTTCTTTAGATTTTAAGAAAGCTTTGAGCGTAGTGCAAGTTTTCTTCGAATATATTCTCGCCCTACCAGTCAGAATACTCTTTTTTCAAAGGTAAGGGGTATTATTATTTTTTTCATATTCAAGAAGAGAACTTCTGTTATTCCATTCTTTATTATTATGTTGGAATAACCTGTATACGCGGTCTACCCTATACATGGTGAAATTCTTCTGTTATTCCATTATTTATTATTCTGCTAGAGTAACCTGTCTATGCGAAGTACCGCATATATGGTGAAATTCTGTTGTTATTCCATTCTTTATTTTTCTGTTGGAATATCCTGTCTGTACGTTTTACGCCGGACCTGGTTCCGTCTTTATTATTCTATTGGAATATTCTGTCTGTGTGTTTTACGTCGGACCTGGTTCCATTTATTATTCTGTTGGAATAACATGTCTATGCGAAGTACCGCATGCATGGTGATTTCTGTTGTTATTCCATTCTTTATTATTCTGTTGGAATATCTTGTCGGTGCGTATTACGCCTGACCTGGTTCCGTTATTTATTATTCTGTTGGAATAACCTGTCTATGTGAAGTACCGCATACATGGTGATTTCTTTTGTTATTCCATTCTTTGTTATACTCAGTTGGTTAAAGCCTTGACTTCTATACTCCATGAAATTAGTAAAATATCCTTGATATTTGCGCTTCATCCAGTGTCTTTTCATGGAAATATTCTTCTGAGCATTCTTGAATTTTACTCTATAAAGAATTATCATGTTGACAATTTGGACGTTATTAGTTCCTGGATAATTTAATTCTTGAACTTGTTTTATTGAATTCTTATATCATTATCATCATTCTCATGTTTATATTATGTTGAAAGTCATCTGTGGCCTGTAGTGCATAAATGGACTTGGTATGATTATGACCAGGGATTATTCGGTATAATCATGACCGTAATGTTACAAATGATGTGAAAAAAGTCCTCATTGGCCCGTAGTGCATTGATGGGCAGTTTTTGGTATGATTATGACTATGGATTCTCTTCGACCAAGGGTGCAAAGATGCATTATTTTATGGCATAATCAGGATCGTTGATGAAAACACGATTATCTTTGGCCCGTAGTTCATGGATAATTTGTGGTCGTGATACTTAAAAAAATGTCTTTGGCCGTAGCGCAGGGATGATGTGGATTATTTATTAAGCTGAGTCCCAGCGATAAAAGTGATGAAAAACTTTTTAATCATAGAAGATGGTAGATTTTATTCTCTACTTGACTCTTCTAATGGATTGCTTGTTCCGCTGCAGTTAAACTTGATGTTTGTTATATTGTATCAGTTTAACACTGTTGAAGGCTAACGATAATTTATTATGCATTATCTTAGTCATATTATTTCTTACTGGGCTAGTTGAGCTCACCCTTTCTTTTATTGTTCTCATTAGGAAATGAGAACGTAGTTGGGACTAGTCGGAGAACAGAGTAATGGTCCTAGATGGTGCATTAGTAGTCCTCACTATTCTGTGAAATAGTGTAATAATAAATGTAATGAGGACTCTATTGAGTGTGAATATTGTCTAGATGATAATATTTGTATTAAAACTCACAGCATATGTTTTGTCGTATTTTACACAACTGTTGTATAATTAGTTTGTATTTATATTCAGTACTATGTATCTGGCGACCCAAGATGGGTGATGTATACCTATTTTTGGGGGTGTCACAGTTGGTATCAAAGCTTAGGGATATGATCCCTGGCTGAGATGTGAGACAAGAACTAGGAGGGTAGAGACGGAGAATTCCTTCGCTAGTATGAACTACCTAAGTTTATTTGGTATTTAATTGGTCTGTCAGAGTATAGAGATAATATGTGATATGTTAATTAACCCTTATTTTGTGGCAGTATTTGAAAATGGTATCTGAAAATGTTGAGATAAGCAATGGAGCATAGGAGACCATTGAGTCTCCACAGATCAATAATCAGGACAATGTGCAACAGGATGGCGATAATCCTCATATAGACAACAACACTGATCAATTGACGAACAACAATACGCTTAGGAGCTTTTTAGAATTCATGCAACATCGGGCAAAGGCGCCTCCTGTTCATAATGCAGGTAAAAATATTGGCAACCCACGGTCGGTCACCGCTAAGCAATTCAAGGAGCTGGGACCACCGGAGTTTTTGAGAAAGCCAGAACCACTTAAGGCGGAGACGTGGTTAAAGCAGATCACCAAGATATTTGATATCTTGGGATGCTCCGAGGAGCAAAAGGTTCCATTCGCCACCTTTCTGTTGCGTGAAGAGGCAGATTACTGGTACGAATTCAAAGTAACCAAACCACTAAAGTCAATCAATGTCATATCAAGCCATAAGTAAAGAGTCCAATCCTTTCATTGTTGACTTCCTTGTGTGGAATGCACCGAAGCCAGACTTTCTGTAGGAGACATCGTGAATGAAGATGGCAAGTTGATAAGTATCAATGTGACGTACTATCCAAGTCTTGGATGAGGGTCACAGTTTTGAATGATATTTCTATCGTTAATAAATTTCTTGACGTATTCTTGAAGACTTCCTAGTCTAACCCTAGAGCGTGAAATTGAATTTTGTATTGACCCCAGTACAAAACCCATTTCTTAAACCCTCAAATATTTCTTCAACTAAAATAAACGTAACATGCGCCAAAGACGTTGGCTCGAGCTGTTGAAGATTACGACCATACCATTCAATATCATCCTAGAAAAGCGAACGTGGTAGTTGACGTGTTGAGTAGAAGATCGTATGTGTTTACAAGTGCGAATGTACGAACCCACGTGAAGATAACGAATATACGAGTAAAATCGACTTTAATTGATAAAGTTAAAGCCGCTCAAGCTACACACCCGAATCTGATGAATATTAAGAAGAAGTTTTAAGAAGGCGTTATTTTAACCCTCGATTTAATTGGCCATTTGAAAACCTCGATCGGGTAGGAACTGTGGCCTATAGACTCGTTTTACCGCCAAGTATGTTGCGTGTTCATAACGGTTTTTTTTCTCGTATCAATGTTACGTAAATATGTGGACTGTGACGCCCCCAAAACAGGTATACATCACCCATCTTGATTCGCCAAATACATAGTACAAAAATACAAAATACAACTTAATAATACAATTGTCGTGTAACATACGACAAAACATAAGCTGAGAGTTTAAACAAGAATATTGTCTTCTAGACAATATTTACTCTCAATGGAGTCCTCTTTACATTTATTGTCACACTATTTAATCAGAATAGTGAGGACTACTAATGCTATCATCTGGACCGTCAGTCCTTTCTCCGACTCGTCCCAGCTATATATTCTCATTTCCTGAAGAGAACAATGAAAGAAAGGGTGGGCTCAACTAGCCCAGTAAGAAATATGACTAAGATAATGTAGAATAAATTATCAATAGCCTTCAACAATGTTAAACTGATAAAATACAATAGACATCAAGTTTAACTGCAGCGGAACCAGCAATCCATTAAAAGAGTCAAGTAGAGAATAAAATCTACTATCTTTTATGATTTAAAAAGTTTTCATCAATTTTTATCGTTGAGACTCAGCTTAATAAATAAACCGCATCATCGAATCATCCCTGCACTACGGGCCAAGGATATTCATTAAATCATCAATGGTCATGACTATACCGAATAATCCCTGGTCATAATCATACCAAGTCCATCTCTGCACGTAAGCCAAAGATATACAACAAGAAAACCAATAATCAACAATCCATCTTTGCACATAAGCCAAAGATATACAATTCAATAATCAACAGTCCATCTTCGCACATAAGCCAAAGATAACTTTCATCACCATATAAGCATGAGGATGATGATAATGATATAAGCATTAATCAAACTAAAACAAGGATAAATATTAAAGAATTTAATTTAATCAAATATTATCCATCACTTAAATAACTCATAATCTAATATTGTTAATATTATAACAATATTTTAATCACCTCTTAAACTTATAAACAATTTATTTCAATTGTTTACACTTTATCAAATAATGCATTTAATCATTCAAAAATGTCATACTCATAAGATTTCATAACCAATGATCAAATCCCCTATCAACAATCGACATATACCTTATATAGGATTTCCAAGCAATAAAATCCTATTTTTCAACTTTGTTACTTCACAAAATATATTTAACTCATATGTTCGTAACTAAACCATTTTAATAAAAAATACCAAATCAGTTCTAAAAATATTTCTTTTCTGGATTTTAGCATAATATAGTCCCATAAAGAACATATATTTTTCTCAGAATTTTTAAAATTCATTTACTATTTTTCAAAAATCAATTTCCAATTAATTCCTTAAGAATTTAGCTACCTCAAGTTTAACTCCAAAAATTTCCAAATCTTGGCAAGATCTTACACATGTTAACATGAGCTTGCAGTTTAAATTTCATGGTCGTCAGAGTTATAGAACTCTAGTTATAGCATTTTTCGTCGGAAAAACCTAAATATTGAAATAGTCATAACTTGCTCATTTTAAGTTAGAATGAGCTCATTTTTGGACAGGATGTTCTTTATACCATATACTTTCATGTCCCAAAAGACCAAAATTTTCTCACAAATTAAGTGGCAGAAACAGCCCTTCTAAAATCTGGACAGTAGCATTTCGGTAATTTCTAGCTTTTGACTCCTTTGCTAAAATCAGTCCATACGAAAATCTACAACACCTTTTCCTATAATTTCACTTGGAGATGCTACAAAACTCATAGATCTAACTCTAGAACTTGACCACACTCAAAAATTCAAAATATAATAGGAGATATGGTCAATTGAATTTCATGTTACATTTTCTCCAAAATCTGATTTTCAACCCTTTGTGATTTCTAAGAAACTTTCATTGTTTTCACATAATAACCAACATAACTCATCATAACACTTACTATGATTTTCATATAACCATGATTTTCATTAGTCCAAAGCTTTTATTATGACTCTCATCATAATCAACGTAACCAGATCATTTCCACAATTTAATAAGGAATGAATATAAAGGATCATTCACCATGCATGTGGTAATCCACATAGACAGGTTATTCCAACAGAATAATAAAGAATGGAATAACAGAAGGATTCACCATGCATGCGAAAGAGATCGCACAGACAGGTTATTCCCAACATAATAATAAATAATGGAACCAGGTCCGGCGTAAAACGCACAGACAGGATATTCCAACAGAATAATAAATAACGGAACCAGGTCAGGTGAAATTCGCATCGACGGGAAATTCCAACATAATAATATAGAATGGAATAACAACAGAAATCACCATCCATGCGGTACTTCGCATAGACAGGTTATTCCAACATGATAATAAATGATGGAACCAAGTCCGGCGTAAAACGCACAGACAGGATATTCCAACAGAATAATAAATAATGGAACCAGGTCCGGCGTAAAATGCACAGACAGAATATTCCGACAGAATAATAAAGAATGGAATAATAGAAGAATTTCACCATGAATGCAGTACTTTGCATTTACAGGTTATTCCAACATAATAATAAAGAATGGAATAACAGAAGAAGTTCACCATGTATGCGGTACTTCGCATAAATAGGTTTTTCCAACATAATAATAAAGAATGGAATAACAAAAGTTCTCTTCATGAATAAGAAAGAAATAATACCCCTTACAGGTACAATAAATAATATCCTTACCTCAAAAGAAGACTGGATACTGGAATAGTGAGGGAGCAGACTTCACTTTTTCTTTCTCTCTATAATAATGGCTCTAAAGCTTTAGTGAATTGGTGAGAAATGAAGGAAGAATGAGCTTCTATTTATAGAAAAATATAATTTCGATAATTGCACGTTTTGGGGCTCGAAATATTACAGTACAATACCTCCAATTTTTCTTTCATTTTTACTTCAGTCATCCTAGTATTATCAAACTTGCACCACCTCCCCTAATAGTAAATCATGTGAATCAATAGTAAATCATGTGACTCAATAGTTCTAAACATGTGAAAAAATTAAATACAGTATAGTACCTCCATCTATACCTCCATTTTTAACTTAGTCATGCAAGTATCATCAATCTTGCACCAACTCCCCTAATAGTAAGTGAATGTGACTCAATAGTAACTCATGAATAGTAACTCATGAATAATAACTTGTGAATAGTAACTTATGAATAGTACTCTGATACAAAAAGTGCCCTGAATACCTGATTGAACAATATAATCTCTAGACATCAATTATTATCAGAATAGATGTCGATTTCAACTAACACCAATAATCCCAACACAATGGAACTATCAAATTCATATTTAATCAACACGAACTTATTCATCATTAATATTATAACTCATAATATTTAACAACCAGGTCGTTCTCAGGAAAGAGGGGGCTTTCTAATAAGAATTTCTCCCTATTGGCGCGCAATTAGGTGACCAAACCTCTCCTTGACAGAACTTCTAAACATTATAAATATTGTAATTTAATTATATGAATAACTTTGTCGTCTTAATTATTGATTTAATAATATAACATATTATGCAGATAATACTGTGACCATAATCGAATCAATAATCTGAGAGATATGATGCAGCAATTACTGTAACAATAATTGAGTATAACTGAGTGACTTATCATGTAAGCATCAATAACCAATACCGTGTACTACTATGCAACCACACGTATTAATGTACTTTTACTACCAAGTAGTTCAACAATTTTAACGGAAAAACTTCCGTCGTTATTTTCATAAAAATAATTGTCGTTTTATTACTACGACAATACTTCCGTTGTGGGTTCACCAATGATTGTGTCGTCGTACGGATATTCCCGACAAAAAGAATATTCTCCGACCAAATGAATATTTTATAACAACTTACACACTTTTCAAAATTTGTAAATATCACCCACAACTTATAACATTATATCAAATCCACACCATAATATTAAAAAAATATTTTGAGAAATTTAAATCTTTATTCATAAAATTTGGGGTCTCACAATTTCCCCTCCTTATGAAATTTCGCCCTCGAAATTTACGTGCGTACCTGGTATGCCGAAGAGATGAGGATACCTTGACTTCATTTCAAATTCTAACTCAAGAGGTATAACCTTGAGTGTCGAATGTGATCCTTCTTATCAAAGATTTTAACACGTATCTCCTCATACGTTAAATCTTCTGCTATCTCGTCTAGTTCTAATTCAATAATGTAGTTCAGGTCGTCCACATATTTATGTAATATCAAAACGTGAAAATGTTATGAACACGCGACATACTTGGCGGTAAAGAGAGTTTATAGGCCACAGTTCCTACTCGATCGAGGATTTCAAATGGGCCAATAAAATCGAGGGTTGAGAAAACGCCTTCTTGAACCTTCTTCTTCATATTCATCAGCTCCGGGTCTATAGCTTGAGCAGCTTTAACTTTATCAATTAAAGTCGATTCTACTCGTATATTCGTTATCTTCACGTGGGTCCCTAGAGTCTTTAACTCTATCTTCAGCATTTGTAAATTATACGAAATGAGTCTTTGTGTTAACAACATCGCACTCGTAAACGCATACGATCTTCTACTCAACATGTCAGCTACCACGTTCGCTCTTCCACGATGATATTGAATGGTACGATCGTAATCTTCAACAACTCGAGCCAACATCTTTGGCGCATGATACGTTCTTTTTAAGTAAAGAAATATTTGAGGGTTTTAGAAATGGGTTTTGTACTGGGTCAATACAAAATTTGATTTCACGCTCTAGGGGTAGGCTAAGAAGTCTTCAGAGAATACGTCAGGAAATTTATTAACAATAGAAATATCATTCAAAACTGTGACCCTCATCCAAGACTTGGATAGCACATATAATGAAGGTTTCTCCTAACGGAGTTTCAACCAATAAGCCAAAGTCTAATTTCTCCAGAGTCAAATTTAAACGTTGAGCGCAAACAAGAGAGATAAAAGAATGGGTAGAACCGGTATCTAATAAGGTATAGACTTCGCAAGAATTTACAATTAACTAACCCGTGCTAACTTCGTTCGGGTTACTCGCTTTTTGAGAAGTTATAAAAAACGCTCTTCCTGAAATCACCGACTTTATTTTGTCCGTATCCGCCTTTGGTGCCACCGTCTCAGCTGGACTTGACTTTGGTGCACGACAAATTCGAGCTAAATGACTTTCTCTTATTAAAATTTTAACTTCTATTATCTTGGCCATGATTACCACTGAAGTGGTTACCATTCTTGGCATGATAATTTCTCCCACGATGGTCATCATTGTTCTGATGGTCGTTGCCACCAGTATGATTATTATCGTGTTATTGGTCGTTACCTTTTGGTTGTGCTAACTCATTATCATGCTCCAATAACTGAGTCTTATTCACAACATCTGAATATAAACAAAGTTTATGAGAAATGAGGTATTGACGTATATCGGGTTTCAAACCTCTTAGAAACACTCGCGTCATTCGCTCCTCATTATCGACCAAATGGGATGCAAATCGGGATAACTCTGCAAACTTAGCCTCGTACTGCGATACGGTCATATTATTTTGCTCCATTGTTTATCTCAATATTTTCAGATGTCATTTTCAAACACTATCATAAAATAAGGGTTAATTAACATATCACATATTATCCCTATTCTCTAACCGACCAATTAAATACCAAATAAACTTAGGTAGGTCATACTAACGAAGGAATTCCCCATCTCTCCCCTCCTAGTTCTAGTCTCAAATCTCAGCCAGGGATCATATCCTTAAGCATTTATACCAACTGTGACGCCCCCAAAATAGGTATACATCACCCATCTTGAGTCGCCAAATATATAGTACAAAAATACAAAATACAACTGTCGTGTAACATACGACAAAACATAAGCTGAGAGTTTAAACAAAAATATTGTCTTCTAGACAATATCCACTCTCAATGGAGTACTCATTACATTTATTGTCACACTATTTAATCAGAATAATGAGGACTACTAATGTTATCATCTGGACCGTCACTCCTTTCCTCGACTCGTCCCAACTATATTCTCATTTCCTGAAGAGAACAATGAAAGAAAGGGTGAGCTCAACTAGCCCAGTAAGAAATATTATGACTAAGATAATGCAGAATAAATTATCAATAGTCTTCAACAATGTTAAACTCATAAAATACAATAGACATCAAGTTTAACTGCAACGGAACTAGCAATCCATTAAAAGAGTCAAGTAGAGAATAAAATCTACTATCTTTTATGATTTAAAAAGTTTTCATCAATTTTTATCGCTGAGACTCAGCTTAATAAATAAACTGCATCATCGAATCATCCCTGCACTACGGGCCAAGGATATTCATTAAATCATCAATGGTCATGACTATACCGAATAATCCCTGGTCATAATCATACCAAGTCCATCTCTGCACGTAAGCCAAAGATATACAACAAGAAAACCAATAATCAACGATCCATCTTTGCACGTAAGCCAAAGATATACAATTCAATAATCAACAGTCCATCTTCAGACGTAAGCTAAAGATAACTTTCATCACCATATAAGCATGAGGATGATGATAATGATATAAGCATTAATCAAACTAAAACAAGGATAAATATTAAAGACTTTAATTTATTCAAATATTATCCATCACTTAAATAACTCATAATCTAATATTGTTAATATTATAACAATATTTTAATAACATCTTAAACTTATAAACAATTTATTTCAATTGTTTACACTTTATCAAATAATGCATTTAATCATTCAAAAATGTCATACTCATAAGATTTCATCACCAAATATCAAATCCCTTATCAACAATCTACATATACCTTATATAGGATTTTCAAGCCATAAAATCCTATTTTCCAACTTTGTTACTTCACATAACATATTTAACTCATATGTTCGTAACTAAACTATTTTCATGAAAAATACCAAATCAGTTCCAAAAATATTTCTTTTCTGGGATTTAGCATAATATAGTCCCATAAAGAACATATATTTTTCTCAAAATTTTAAAAATTCATTTACTATTTTTTAAAAACCAATTTCCAATTAATTCTTTAAAAATTTAGCTACCTCAAGTTTAACTCCAAAAATTCCCAAATCTTGGCAGGATCTTACACATGTTAACGTGAGCTTCCAGTTTAAATTTCATGGTCATCGAAGTTATAGAACTCATTTTAAATATTAAAATGGTCATAACTTGCTCATTTTAAGTCGGAATGAACTCATATTTGGACAGGATGTTCTTTATACCATATACTTTTATGTCCCAAAAGACCATAATTTTTCTCGTAAAATAAGTGGCCGAAACAGCCCTTCTAAAATCTGGACAGTAGCATTTCGGTAATTTCCAGCTTTTGACTCCTTTGCTAAAATCAGTCCACACGAAAATCTACAACACATTTTTCAATGATTCACTTGGAGATGCTACAAAACTCATAGATCTAACTCTAGAACTTGACCAAACTCAAAAATTTAAAATATAAGAGGAGATATGGTCAATTGAATTTCATGTTCCATTTTTTCCAAAATCTGATTTTCAACCCTTTGTGATTTCTAAGAAACTTTCATTGTTTTCACATAATAACCAACATAACTCATCATAACACTTAATATGATTTTCATATAACCATGATTTTCATTAGACCAAAGCTTTTATTATGACTCTCAACATAATCAACGTAATCAGATCATTTCCACAATTTAATAAGGAATAAATATAAAGGATCATTCACCATGCATGTGGTAATCCACATAGACAGGTTATTCCAACAGAATAATAAAGAATGGAATAACAGAAGGATTTACCATGCATGCGAAAGAGATCGCACAGACAGGTTATTCCCAACAGAATAATAAATAATGGAACCAGGTCCGGCGTACGCACAGACAGGATATTCCAACAGAATAATAAATAACGGAACCAGGTCAGGTGAAATTCGCACCGACGGAAAGTTCCAACATAATAATATAGAATGAAATAACAACAGAAATCACCATCCATGCGGTACTTCGCATAGACAGGTTATTCCAACATGATAATAAATGATGGAACCAGGTCCGGCGTAAAACGCACAGACAGGATATTCCAACAGAATAATAAATAATGGAACCAGGTCCGGCGTAAAATGCACAGACAGAATATTCTGACAGAATAATAAAGAATGGAATAATAGAAGAATTTCACCATGAATGCAGTACTTTGCATTTACAGGTTATTCCAACATAATAATAAAGAATGGAATAACAGAAGAAGTTCACCATGTATGTGGTACTTCGCATAAACAGGTTATTCCAACATAATAATAAAGAATGGAATAACAGAAGTTCTCTTCATGAATAAGAAAGAAATAATACCCCTTACAGGTACAACAAATAATACCCTTACCTCAAAAAAAGACTGGATTCTAGAATAGTGAGGGAGCAGACTTCTCTTCTTCTTTCTCTCTATAATAATGGCTCTAAAGCTTTAGTGAATTGGTGAGAAATGAAGGAAGAATGAGCTTCTATTTATAGAAAAATATAGTTTCGATAATTACACGTTTTGGGGCTCGAAATATTACAATACAATACCTCCAACTTTTCTTTCATTTTTACTTCAGTCATCCAAGTATTATCAAACTTGCATCACCTCCCCTAATAGTAAATCATGTGAATCAATAGTTCTAAACATGTGAAAAAATTAATTACAGTATAGTACCTCCATCTATACCTCCATTTTTAACTTAGTCATGCAAGTATCATCAATCTTGCACCAACTTCCCTAATAGTAAGTGAATGTGACTCAATAGTAACTCGTAAATAGTAACTCGTAAATAGTAACTCGTGAATAGTAACTAATGAATAGTACTCTGACACGAAAAGTGTCCTGAATACCCGATTGAACAATATAATCTCCAGACATCAATTATTATCGGAATAGATGTCGATTTCAACTAACACCAATAATTTCAACATAATGGAACTATCAAATTCATCTTTAATCAACACGAACTTATTCATCATTAATATTATAACTCACAAGATTTAACAATCAGGTCGTTCCCAAGAAAGAGGGGGCTTTCCAATAAGGATTTCTCCCTATTGGCCCGTAATTAGGTGA
This sequence comes from Panax japonicus, assembly GCA_020205505.1. Taxonomy (NCBI): domain Eukaryota; kingdom Viridiplantae; phylum Streptophyta; class Magnoliopsida; order Apiales; family Araliaceae; genus Panax; species Panax japonicus. The sequence goes on from CM035114.1 coordinate 63,313,524, forward strand.
CCAAACCTCTCCTTGACAGAACTTCTAGACATTATAAATATTGCAATTTAATAATATGAATAACTTTATCGTCTCAATTATTGATTGAATAATATAACATATTATGCAGATAATATTGTGACCATAATCGAATCAATAATATGAGAGATATGATGCAGCAATTACTGTAACAATAATTGAGTATAATTGAGTGACTTATCACGTAAGCATCAATAACCAATACCGTGTGCTACTATGTAACCACGCGTATTACTGTATTTTTACTACCGAGTAGTTCAACAGTTTTAACGGTAAAACTTTCGCCATTATTTTCATAAAAATAATTCTGTCGTTTTATTACTACGACAATACTTCCGTTGTGGGTTCACCAATGATTGTGCCGTCGTACGAATATTCCCGATAAAAAGAATATTTCTCGACCAAATGAATATTTTATAACAACTTGCACACTTTGCAAAATTTGTAAATATCACCCACAACTTATAACATTATATCAAATCAACACCATAATATTAAAAAAAATATTTTGAGAAATTTAAATCTTTATTCATAAAATTTGGGATCTCACATAGACGACCAGAACCACATTATTGATTTAGAACTGGACGAGATAGCAGAAGATTTAACGTATGAGGAGATACGTGTTAAAATCTTGGATAAGAAGGATTATATTCGACACTCAAAGGTTATACCTCAACAGTTAGAATCTGAAATGAAGTTAAGGTACCCTCACCTCTTCAGCATACCAGGTACGTACGTAAATTTCGAGGGCGAAATTCCATAAGGAGGAGAGATTGTGAGACCCCGGATTTTATGAATAAATATTTAATTTTTTCAAAATAATTTTTTTTTAATATTATGGTGTGGATTTGATATAATGTTATAGTTGTGGGTAGTATTTATAAATTTTACAAAGTATGCAAGTTGTTATATAATATTCGATTGGTCGGAGAATATTCGTTTTATAAGGGAATATTCGTACAACGGCACAATCATTGGTGGACCCCGCAACAGAATTATTGTCGGATTGAGAAAATGATAAAAATATTTTATGAAAATAACGACGGAAGTTTTACCGTTAATACTGTTGAATTACTCGGTAGTAAAAGTACAGTAATACGCATGGTTGCATAGTAGCACACAGTATTGATTATTGATGCTTACGTGATAAGTAACTCAGTTTTATTTTATTAGTATTATTATGTAATAAAACAGAAAAACTTTTTATATAAAACAGAATACTTTTATAAAGTTATTCGTTTTTTGGTATGATTATGGATATGGATTCTCTTCGGCCAAGGGTGCAAAGATGAATTATTTTATGGCATGATCAGGATCGTTGATGAAAACACGATTATCTTTGGCCCGTAGTTCATGGATAATTTGTAGTCGTGATACTAAAAAAATATGTCCTTGGCCGTAGTGCAGGGATGATGTGGATTATTTATTAAGCTGAGTCCTAGCGATAAAAGTGATGAAAAACTTTTTAAATCATAGAAGATGGTAGATTTTATTCTCTACTTGACTCTTTTAATGGATTGCTTGTTCCGCTGCAGTTAAACTTGATGTTTGTTATATTGTATCAGTTTAACAGTGTTAAAGGCTAACGATAATTTATTCTGCATTATCTTAGTCATATTATTTTTTACTGGGCTAGTTGAGCTCACTCTTTCTTTCATTGTTCTCTTCAGGAAATGAGAACGTAGCTGGGACTAGTCGGAAAATAGAGTAATGGTCCTAGATGGTGCATTAGTAGTCCTCACTATTCTGTGAAATAGTGTAATAATAAATGTAATGAGGACTCCATTGAGTATGGATATTGTCTAGATGATAATATTTGTATTAAAACTCATAGCATATGTTTTGTCGTTTTTTACACAATTGTTGTATAATTAGTTTGTATTTGTATTCAATATCATGTATCTAACGACCCAAGATGGGTGATGTATACCTATTTTTTGGGGTGTCACAGTTGGTTTTCACATTGAAACAACCAATGAGAATGATAATGAATATCTTCTCATTACTTCTACTATTTCTGGAAAAAAGAATATCTTAGAAAAACTTCATTCAATTTCTTCTGGATTATATACTATGAAAATTAGAGCAATTGAGTCTCATAATGTTATGATTCCAAAAATCATATATCTTAAATCGTTTATGCTTTGGCATGAAAGACTCGGTCATCCAGGTACTTCTATGATTCGTCGTATTATTAAAAATTCTACTGGTCATCCTCTCAAAAATAAGAAGGTTTTTCCTAGTAGTGAATTTCATTGTGCTGGGTGTTCTCGAGAAAAATTAATTGGTCGACCATCACCAGTAAAAGTTTATAAAGAAGCCCCAAAATTCTTAGAGAGAATTCAGGGAGATATTTGTGGACCTATTCACCCATTGTCTGGCCCATTTCGATATTTCATGATTTTAATAGATGCTTCAACTAGATAGTCTCATGTTTGTCTTCTCTCTTCTCGAAATTTTGCCTTCTCAAAACTTCTCGCTAAAATAATCAACTTACAGGCTCAGTTCTCGGATCATCCAATCAAGTCAATTCGACTTGATAACGCAACTGAATTTTCATCAATGACTTCTAATAATTTTTGTATGACTATTGGAATCTCCATTGAGTATTCTGTTCCTCATATTCATACACAAAATGGTTTAGCTAAATCTTTAAGAAAAAGACTTCAATTAATTGCATGACAATTAATGTTAAGGGCTAACTTGTCTACCTCAGTTTTGAATCATGCAATTCTTCATGCTGCAGCCATCATTCGAGTAAGACCAACGACTCTTCATAAATTTTATCCTCTACAGTTAGTTCTTGGACAGACACCCAACATATCACACTTTCGAGTTTTTGGAAGTGCGGTATATGTTCCAATTGCACCTTCACAAAGAACTAAAATAAGAGCCCAACGAAAAATATGTATTTATGTTGGTTTTGATTCTCCTTCTATTATCAGATATCTTGAACCTTTAACTGAAGATGTTTTTACTGCACGTTATGTAGATTGTCATTTTGATGAATCTGTATTTCCACCATTAGGAGGTAGGAAAGTTTTAAATAAAAAACCCTCTGAAATATCATGGAATGCATCAGATTTAAATTCACTTGATCCTCGTACAGGACAATGTGAAATTGAAGTTCAAAGAATTGTTTATTTACAAAATATTGCAAATCAAATGTCAGATGCATTTAATGATGCTAGAAAAATGATAAAGTCAAATACACTTGCAGTGAATACTCCAACAAGGATAGAAATACCTATTGAAAAATTAATTCCTGGAGAATTGACAAATAAGGTAATAGAAGAATCTAAACTACGCCAGAAGCGTGGAAGACCGGTTGGTGCAAAAGACATTGTACCACGAAAATCAAAAGCAAATAAGAGAATCCCTGAAGGAATATCCGCTCCAGAAGTAGCACTTATTTCAAGAGTGAAAATAGCCCTAGAAAAGGTACAAACCGCTCTAGAAGAAACACATATTCCAAGAGTGAGAATAGCCCCAGTAGAGGTTCAAAATCTCAGTGAAGGGATAAGAGATGAACACCAAGAGATCTCAATAAATTATATACATGATGAGAAAATATGGGATCGAAGCAAAGTCATGATTGATAACATATTTACTTTCTCTATAGCATCAGATATTACTTTGATTCCTGACACGGATTCTGAACCACAAAACGTGGAAGAATGTCGGAAAAGAAAGGATTGACCAAAATGGAAAAATATTATTCAAACTGAGGTACAATCTCTATTGAAAAGAGAAGTATTTGGGCAAGTAGTCCAAACACCGCTGGGTGTAATCCCGGTTAGAAATAAATGGGTATTTGTACGAAAGCGAAATGAGAAAAATGAAATTGTGAGATACAAAGTCCGACTTGTAGCTTAAGGATTTTCACAAAAACCTGGTATTGATTATCAGGATACATACTCTCCAATAATGGATGGAGTCACTTTTCGCTTTCTGATAGGTATGGCAACCATGGAAGGTTTGGAAAACACGTCTGATGGATGTTGTAACGGCATACCTATATGGCTCACTTGACAGTGAGATTTACATGAGAATCCCTGAAGGATTGAAAATGGATGAATCACAAAAGCCCCGTCACATATATTCAATCAAGTTACAACACTCGTTGTATGGGTTGAAAAAGTCTGGTCGTATGTGGTATAATCGACTTAGTGATTATTTAATAAAAGATGATATATAAATGATCAAGTATGTCCATGTGTTTTTATTAAGAAATCACAAAGTAGATTTTCCATCATTGTTGTATATGTGGATGATTTGAATCTTGTAGGTACTCATGAAGAACTCACAAGAACTGCTACTTATTTAAAAGATGAATTTGAAATGAAAGATCTTGGAAAGATAAAATTCTGTTTAGGGAATACAAGTGGAGCATTTAGCATCCGGAATTTTTGTTCATTAATCCACATATGCTGAAAAGATTCTCAGTCGTTTTCATATGGATAAAGCTCATCCTTTGACTACCCCGATGGTTGTTCGATCTTTAGTTGATAAAGATCCATTCGGCCTCTAAAAAGTGAGGAAAAAGTTTTTGAACCTGAAGTTCCATACCTAAGTGCAATAGATGCTCTTATGTATCTTGCAAACTGTACACGACCTGATATTATTTTTGCTGTCAACTTGTTACCAAGATACAGTTCTTCTCCTACTAAGAGACATTGGGATAGGATCAAACACATTTTGAGATACCTCCGTGGAAGTATAGATCTTGGGTTATTTTATCCGAGAAATTCAACGTCGCAATTGGTTGGATATGCCGATGCAGGATATTTATCAGATCCACACAATGGAAGATCACAAATAGGTTATGTATTTACATATTATGACACGGCTATATCCTGAAAATCCACAAAGCAAACCATGACAGCTACATCTTCAAATCACTCCGAGATTCTCGCTATACATGAAGCAAGCAGAGAGTGTGTTTGGTTGAGATCAATTATTCAGCATATTCAAAAGTCATGTGAATTACCATCAATCAAAAATATTCCTACAATTATGTATGAAGATAATGCTGCATGCATTGCTAAACTTAGAGGAGAGTACATTAAGAGAGATAGAACAAAGCACATTTCACTCAAATTCTTCTTCACACATGAGCTACAAAAGAAGGGTGATATAGATGTGCATCAAATTCGATCATGTGATAATCTAGCCAACTTATTCACAAAGTCGCTACCATATGCAACGTTTGCAAAACTTCGAAAAAGGATCAGAATGTGTCGACTGAAAGACTTATGACAACATTTCATCAAGGAGTAATGAAATCCTTTTGAGGGGAAGACTGTACTCTTTTTTCTTAGTCACGATTTTTATCCCAATGGGTTTTTCCTGACAAAGTTTTAACGAGACAGTCAATTAAGATATTTATGTAAATGATATGTACTCTTCTTCCTTTCGTTAAATTTTTCCAATAGATTTTCTTAAAAATTTTAATGAGACATAATCTTCTATCGTAAAAAATCAGAAAAAGTGTTGGAATGATGATTCCCTCACAAAGAGGGCATCACCCTCCCTTTCCCTCTTCCTTCTGCTTTCTTCTCCCGTGAATTCATTCCCCTCCTCCGTGACTCCTTTTCCTTCTCTATATAAAGGAATGAATCAAAAGGAAATAAGATAAAAATTCTCTGGAAGTTTCTCTCTTTTTCTCTTTCTTATTCTCTCTAAATTTATGCAGCAATTATAAGAATATCTTTATATACTTTTACTAAAAAATTTATAACAGTAGTTATTAATTTGTATAAAAATTAACAAGTTTCATTAATTTCCCAAACAATACATGATTAGAAGGTCACTAATTTATATAAAAATTAACAAGGTTCAAACATTAGAATGCCAAATATCCAACAATAAACGGCTAGGGTTCCAAATTTGCAGAAGATCCAATACCAATATATACACCTCATAAATATGTATGAACTCTGCTCAACCATCGAACTGCTATGACGACTCAAATCTACCCCCATTAAACCTTCGGACAGATTCCATTTTATGCCTACAATAGAGAGAATCATATGCAGTGCTCGCCCTCCATGGAAGAAAGAGATCTTATGCATTAGATGTGATTTCGTTAATCTCACATGTACTTTTGGTATTGTCTCCTCTGTATGTTCTACCCCATCCACAACTTCAAAACTCTATCCCTACCGCCAGATGCTACCTTCTCACCATCTGGACTCCAATCAACGGCAAAAACCTTCACAAATTCAAATAAATACAGGAATAAATGTCTACCATTTTAGTTAGGTAAAGATCAAGTTGAGTGGCCTTTCTAGCAGGAAAATTACCTCGTCTGCATGGCCTGGAAGATCTTGTTTCAACTTCTTTGTCCGGATATCCCAAACCTATATAACAAAAAATGACAGATTAGTGTCAACGAGTAAATGTTATGCTTGAACAGGGGTAAATTCTACATGCAATTACAGCAAGCACATGTGATATCACTAGGCTCAACTTCGTTTGCCCCAAACTAGTTGTGGTAGGCCCATGTGATACCACTATACCAGTGGACTAATTTGGTAAGCCAGGGAGGAGGACAAGGAAATAGATAATTACAAGAGCTTTCTTTCGTCAATTTGGAAGAAAACCAAGAAAAGGGGTATACTTTTCTCCTTTAGGTCCACCATATCATCGTACTCGCAAGTGGGAATGAGTGGGATGATATCCTCAACTCATGAACAGAAATAGAATTTAGGTACCATGATCATTTAGAGTATTCGTGTAATCATTTTTTATGCTAGAAATACGATGACATAATGCCTCGGAGGATGTATTATGTCTTTAAATGCTATTTGAAAACTGCCTAATGAAAACAGAGAACCAACAACGAAGGCAAGATCCCATAATTACCTTCACTGTTGAGTCTTTGCTGCAACTTAAAAGAAGCCTACTGTCCGCAGACCAACTGTAGCACAACACGAAACAAATGACAAGCAGTACGACATACATGAATGAGAATAGGGATACATCACAAACAGTTAAAACCTTATTTGATATACAGGCCCAACATGGCCTCGGAAAGCGGCAACAAATTTCCCAGTGATACCATTCCACAACTTCACGGACTTGTCGAAAGAACCACTTGCAATCCATTGGCCATCAGGAGAAAAGTAAACATGGTTCACAAGCTGCAGGAAAGGAAGCAAGATGTCAAAGCTTAACTGTGGGGCTAAAGCAAACAATAAAATGCAAGCAATATATTCAAATTTCATGAGTCTTCTTATACAAAGGCTTCAGAATCAATTTAGATGGTACAAGCAAGCCACCCAGAAACAGGCACTCTCATCAGTAAATACAGTTTTAGTTTGACCAAATTCATGTACATTATCATCACGCTATGCATAACTAACTCAACATGAAAGTAATTCTAAAGCTTAGCTCCAATACTATTAAATTTGCAACAGATTGAGAATTGTATCTGATCGTTCTGGTAAATTTCGAGACTTCGTGAGGTATACCACAGTATATGAGAAACGAAGGAATCGTTCTTTAGTGCAGGTATCACCAACTAAAAATATATGTACATACATACACACATATATGGAGAGAGAAATGGTAAGAGCATGTGCCATGCCAATAGGTCATATGTTGGATGGAGAAACTTTTAGGTCAACATATCTGGACTTGGAATGACCACATAACATCAATAGTGAACTAGGGCAGGTTAGATCTACCGTCTTAACAGATAACTCTAAGCATAGTTGTCACAGCACCACGGCGACCTAGTGGTAGGTTCCTAGGCGTTAAAGCACCCGTCATGGCAGTCCGTATGGCGACAAGTAGTAAATAATGTGCAATTTATACATTATTTATTTTACTTCGAAAGTATTGGGCGATAAAATTTTATATACATTAAAACCCAAAACATAATAACTAATATCTTAAAATACAGTTAAAAACACAATTACATGAATACTTCACGATTAAAGTTGTAAAATAAAACACTTGCGATTAAAATTGTAAAATAAAACACTTGACAATAAATACTAGTAGAACAAGTCAACAAACACCACATAAAAAATAAAGAATCAATGATGTGATACGGATTTGTATTGTTATTTAGAGATAAATGTTGAGTTATTAATGAAATTATTTAGATGGATATTATAGTAATAGCTTTTCTTTACGAGAGCTTTAATTGTAATAGATTGATTTCAACTAGGAGAGTATTATAGTATTAAATTTAAGTTAGGAGATTGTTTCCTTCCTAAATTAGAATTTTTACTTAGTCCCTAAGTATTGGGTTTTGTATTTAAACATTGTAATACTTCACTATTTGGAGATTATTGAATATATTGAATTAAGATTAAAGTTGTGTGCTTTTTTGTGTATTTCTTTACTGCGGAGATAGGTACTATTATTCCTTCTTCCTACCCCATCCTACATCATAATGGTATCAAGAGCCAAAATTCTTGTTATCGTTTGATTTCACCCAATTCCTTCCTATCTTATTTTTCTAGCCTCCATCAAATTATCGAAGTTCGTTAGAAAATTGACAACAATTTTACGAGACGAAAGCACGATCTGCAGCAGGTATCGTCATCATCGTAGTCTCAATCTATTCCTAAAAAAGTTCATTGTTACTGTTCATTGCTACAGTACACGACGTTCATCAAATTTCTGGTGATCTGCCAAATTACAGTTTGGTACCCTCAAGTTTCTGAAATTTTCAATACAGTCCCTTAAGTTTTTGAAATTTAAATTTTTAGTCCCCAAAGTTTCTAAAACTTCAATTCAGCCCCTAAAGTTTCTGAAATATTCAATTTAGATCCCACAATTTTTGAGTTTTCAATTTAACTCCCAAAGTTTTTGAAATTTTCAATTCAGCCCCTCTACATATATACAATGTCTTCCAAGGTTAACAATCTAGACATTTTTTGGCCTAAAGATAAAGCAACTTGAGCATCGAACTTTGGTCATATGCGAGCAACTTAAAAGTTCTTGCATATAGTGCCGAGTATTGGAAATTATGCGATGAGCTTGCACTTTCTGAAACAAGTCTTGCAAATTTAAAGGCACATTACGAGTACATAACCACATGCTTTGTTCGTCCATATTTTGTTCAAACACAAAAAATGTTCATCCTAATCGTGTTTGTTCAACTAAAGTGACACGTTCACAAGAAGAAACCTGCAAAGTAAATTCTTACAAAACAATTGATGAATATCTAACAATACTTAAACGTATTAATAACCAATATGAAATTGGTGATGATAAAGAAGAGCAAGTAATCTCACATATTGATATTTGTCAAAAACATGAAGCGGAAGTAAAGTATATTGAACAACTTTCAAATTCAGATATGATTTGCAATGAGGAAATTGAAGTTAAATTTGACCCCAAATGCAAAAACATCAAAGAAAATAAAGTTGAGGTCAACCATGTTGATTTTTTATTTCCGGTTGATACATTCGAGTCTCAAGCTACTTCAAATTTCTATATTATGTCATTGTTATTCCCGAAAAGTATGCTCATATCATTAAAACAATAAGTTTAATAAGTTTATAATTATTTTTGTATTGTTATTTAGAGATAAATGTTAAGTTATTAATGAAATTATTTAGATGAATATTATAGTAATAGTTTTTCATTATGAGAGTTTTAAATGTAGTAGTAGATTTCAATTATGAGAATTTATTATAGTAGTGAATTTTAGTTAGGAAATTGTTTCCATTTTAAATTAGGATTTTTACTTGGTCCCCAAGTATTGATTTTTGTATTTAAGCATTGTAATACTTCATTATTTAGAGATTATTGAATATATTGATTTGAGATTAAAGTTGTGTGCTTTTGTGTGTGTTTCTTTACCGATTCTCTGCAGAGATAAGTACTCTTATTCCTTCTTCTCACCTTCTTCTACATCAATCAACCAAGTCATCACCCATCATACAATACAAGTCTAATAAGTAATAAAAATTACACCACATAGCAAGGGCTAGGAGGAATCATGTGTAAAAAAAAACTTGGTTAATAAAATGACTTAACTTGGGCTGGCGTCCAAGGCATGAGCCTTGACAGCTCTACGTTCATCGCCTAGGCGACGCCATGACAACTATGACTTTGAGTCTTATTAAATGGGTTTTCAGGTCATAGTTTTCTTTCTTTTGGATAAGGATGAGAACAGAACAATTTAATTTGCATGAAGTGTAGATGCAATTCTGACAAACTTAAGTCATGTATAAACGGTGTGGCATAAATTAAATAATCCATTGTACCATGTTAAAAAAGAAAACATCTAAATCTAACTTAGGCTTCCTATGATGTTTTCTACAACACAGGTTAGACAAACAGAAGCAACACCAACAACCAGCAAGACCCAATGGGCACAAACAAAGTAGACAAAAAAGAACGATTCTTTTTCTTATATAAGTGGAAAAAGTATTCTTCTAAATGTTAAAACATATAAATCGTCTTCTAATCATCAGATTACACCAAATGAGTTGGCTAAAATTATCGATTTACTAAACAAGATCTAACTGATAAAAACAAGGTATGGATGGTGAAGTTGGAGCAAGGAATTAAGGAAACCCATATCCTGGGAAGGGCAGAGTCAGATAGAAGAGCTTGCTTGATCAGTGGAACCAGGGTATGTGGTCCATAGTCACATACCCTTTCCGTTAACAGTCCTAAATGGAACATAAAGTTCTCATCACCAAAAATAGAAATCAAACAAAAAGGAACTATATAACTAAGACACTACTGACAAACAAACTCCCCTTAAAATTAAGAGATCTCTCCAATAGAAGACAAGACAAACATGTACAGTCTCACAAAACAAAAGTAGCCCCCGGATAACATCCAACAATATTAACTTCTTGATTATTGGGGTATGCAATATGCTCCTCCACACCTCTTCTTGATTCTATCATTCTATCTTAAAATGCTCAATTACCGGAACAATAAATAAAATTTAATAGAAATACTTGTACCTGTTGATGGCCTGTCATACGAGTTTTGTGTTGTTTGCTAACAGCAGGTTCCCAGAGGAACATGGTAAAATCATCAGAACCTGAAACCAATCTTTCAGGAGCACTGCCTTTCATTTTGTTGTATCTTTCTAAAGCTGCCTGTTACAACCATTAACGACATGCATTAGTTGTGTCGGAGGGGAAAAAAGAAGATGAAAGTATAGCTTTGATAGGAAATAAAGAAAGAGTTGTCACATTCATTCGCAAGAAGCCTAAAATATAAAAATCAAATGTTAACCTATTTAAATAAAAAGTTGGATAGAAAGTTTCACACAGGTCGAGAAAGGGTAAGGCATTACTCCCTCTGCCCACATCAAAATTTCCCAACTTAGCACATCCTCCATATCTTGTGCTTGCATATTTGTCCGGTTATCTAAAAGGATTAAAGCACATTTATGCCGTATACCAAAATCACAACCTAAGACTTCTACTATAGGTTGGAGGGCTAATGTCAAGCAGCAAAAAAACCTCTCCGCCATTTCTCTGGCTCTATTGAGTGGCATATACAAACCAACATTGCAACACATAGGACCCCGGAAAAACACTTGGAAGATAACCAGCAATTTAGTCAAAACTTGATGACCTATAACTTGCATCTTTGCGCAGAACATCTGCTATCAAAATAAATTTGTTTGCTTTAATAATAGACTGTTAAAAATTTTAAATAATGATGTGAGTTTAGCCCACTCGAAGCCAATCTGGCTTCTAACTCCTAGGCCAGAATTAAAGATACTCAAGCATCCTGAATAAAGTTAATATTTTCATATCAAGCTTCCAAGATGTCAGTTAAATCACTGGCCACCAAGGCCCTTGCAAAGCTTCTTGCACACTATCAGAATTTCGAGCTCATTTTAGATGGCATATTAGAAGTGAGAATAGCCTATTATCATCCCCTTTTCCCCACCATATGAATGAGAACAAATTCAAGCGTTTCTTCTGCACGTAAAGTCCACAATACCTGAGCAGTCTTCAAGTCCAGACTGTATAATGGAACACTTACGAATGGGCTTAGGGCGATGGACCCCCAATTTGGCAATGACATTTCAATACCCTTGAAAAGCTAACTGACATTTCAATACCCATGAAAAGTTAACCAATTGAAACTATAAATAGCATACGGAAGTAATTTATATAATCAACTTAGTTGTACATATACTCTGTTGATTCAAATGGTCGTAGAAAAACAAAGTTTCAAGTAAATCCTTTACTGAAAAAGGACATTGAGGGCTTAATTAGTCATTATACAACTGGCCACAAGGCCCCTGATTGCTCGTGCAGTGCATGTTCGTAAAGATCAGATAGAATCATCATGTTAAACGGCATAACAAAGATAAGAATAGCCATTTATATATTTAACTTAGCTTACAAAATTCACTAAAACTAATTGCTCATACTACAACATTTTAATGAAGAAGATTTACTGAAAAGAGAATGCTGCAATGTTAAAAGTCCAAACCACAGCCTTCCTTGGACATCTAAAAAAACAGACACTTGCCTCTTTCATTTCTGCTGGAGATGAATATTGTTTACGAGTATGATCAAAAGCTCCAGTTCGAAGAACATATTCAGTGCTCAATGCCAGGGAATTGACCCAATGCCCATGGCCCTAGATTCAAAACAGAAAATAACAACAAAGGTCAAGCAGGAAGTTCAATGGTATAGAACAAACAATGAACACACACATTAAGTTCACAATTTACAAAAATATCATCCAAAATTAGTTATTTAAACTATTTTGAACAGCCACCTTATGGAATCCAGAGGAGGTATATATATATTTTTCGAAAAAAGGGGTATACAAAAAATAACAACGCAATAAGCTCAACACATAATTTCATAGAAAGTGATAAGCTCAATACAATACATACAGTTCAGTAACTTCAATTCCAACCAACCTAAAACTTAATATGTGATACATGACCAGAAGATGGAAAAATGGGAAAAATAATAATATCTATGCTGAGATTAGCTCTAATGACACCTATCACCCTTCCTGTTAAGGGAAAATAAATACACTGGCCCCCACTAAAACCCAAACATGAGTAAGAGTTCTATATGATTTACCTTCTGAAATCTTTTTTAGAATTTAAAAGTTTGTTCGCTTTTATTCACACATACCCTTTTGACACTTATTACGGACCTGTGAAACTAAGATTTACCCTAAATTACTTGTATCATAAATTGAGGTAAATGCACATGAAATTGGACTTGCCTCAAATCAAATATGACGGAATGCAAGCAAATGCTATTTTTCCAAAAATAACTTAACTAAAATTTTATTTCATTTCCTATATGGCAGGAGTAACTTAAAATTTTGACTGTTCAGGTAGCTTTTAAGCTAAAAAATACCATAAAAAGAGAGGGCAACTGAGTCATTACCCTAAGAAACCACAGGGGGTAACAATTATTAGATCAAACGTTAAGGGAGGTCAATGCATATTACCCCCACGAAATTTCCCAATAATCAAATAAGATTTTAGACTAGTAGATAGGATAATAAGGAGGCATAGCATGTAATAGAATTCAAGGATCAAGGAAATAGAAAAGGGCCTTAAGTAGTCTAATTCATTTTGAGTAAACTATGCTCCAGCGGAAGTATTACTCGTTACAGAATCTCAGGTGTCAATGTGTGGATTTCATATAGTAAAAAAGGGGGGGTGGGGAAACATGCTATATCCAAAACGTAAATATCATAAAGGCAGATGTAGCGGGGGGTTGATAGTCAGCTCAATGCTGTCTGACAAATATGTTTAAGAAGAAATATAGTGAAGTAAGGAGTTCAAAAGTATAATGGTTATACAGAAATAGTTGCATATTTTCGACTTAAAAATAAAATAAAATAGACTAGACCTAAAGTATGTACACTCTACATTTGTTATGATGGATGATCTAATTGATAAATTCAAAGAAAGTTTGTGATAGCATATTACTGTAGATATAATGCATTATATACATTCTCTTTTATGTAACAAAAACTGCAAAAAAAAAAGAAGATTTGAAGAGATCGAATAAACATGAAATATATTTTTTGTATAATCACATGATATATATGGACCATAATCAAAGGCACATGCTGGGGGATACCCCAGAACATCAACTTGACAGCTTGAGAGTGATGGAAAATTAAGATGGTCCAAATTAAATTCTGCACGTTGACTGAAGCAGCAGAGATTTGCTTTTTGATGCAATTTATGATGAATGCCCAATATGCATTGGATGAATGAATAAGAGTTACAAGGTATAGGATAAGATTAGCCGATGGAGAGTAGACAGAATCTAGTACAGTGCACAAGAAAAGTGAAATTCGTTTTGGTTCTTAGAGCATTTTTTTTGTTTTCAACACTTCCACATAAAGATAATGAGGATTTAAAATTTCACCGTATCATTTAACTTTTTATAGTGTCACTCTTACACTTTTACCTGGCCATAAGTTTCAGCATTTAGTTTTTTTCTCTTAAGCTTATAGATAATTGCAAGCTACAATACAATCTTAATTTCATCTACACGTCCGAACTTGTAGTTGACAAAAAAAGACATTTGGGAAACACTAAATTTCTAAATCCTACCACCAGAAATATACTGGCCAGGTATTTTTGAATTTGTAAATGTCATCCTTATATATTCTAATGTTTCAACAATATTGGATGTATCCTAAGGAACTCAGGTTGATTATGTACATGTCTAGTTCAAACGACAGGTACAATGCAACAATTGTTTTCTCAAATGAACTTAATGATTAATTTCATTTACAGATATTGAAGCCACACAATCCTTACCATGGCACATAGTACAAAGTAAATTATACAGACATAAAGGAGATGGCCAAGCTGGTCCACTCACGGCACTAACCATGCAAGGACACCGCTGCCTTTATATGTATTGCAACTTTGCAAACATATTATTAGTAATGCCAACAGAACAAGTATGCACGCAGTCACGCAGGCAGAGAGGAACGCTACAAACTATATTCGATTAAGATAAATGAATTTACCTTTAGTTCACGAATCAACTTTCCCTGCGTGGTTTCCCATACTTTGATTGTACAATCCTGAGATCTGCAAAATGCGGTACAAATGTCAAGAACCAATACGGAGCCTTTTCAAATAGAAACAATTAGACAGTTATTCTCAGATGCCCTCTATATACACTTCAGTTTTCTCTGCCTATTTCATCCTGAAACTAAAAAAATGAAATAAAGAACACAAGGTTTTCTTTATTTCTTACTTTTCACTTTTATTTGAGATATCTTTTATAACTGCATTTTTGTTTTTGTTTTGGGGGAGGGGGAGAAATGCTGGTCCTCCCTCCCTTCTACTTTCAGGCCGATATCAGAACTCAGAAGTAAACATTTTGCCTAAATGAAAGCAAACTAGATAGAAAAAGAAATGTTGTTAGAAACCTAGAGAAATTAAAAGCAGATCAGAGGGGATAAGGAGTCCACCCTATAAAAAGCGGAAATAAAGGGAAAATAGTAGAAAAAGAGCATCTCACCAATCTCTGCAAACAAGGGTAGATAATGAATTCATTGGAAAGGAAGTTAACAAGTAAAACAGGTACAACAATTTAAGATGTCACGTTCAAATAATGTTCATGAAATTCAAATTTGAAAAAATGTGTACCCTGTATATATAACTCCATCTCCACCCCACTTCACACAAGTTACTGCAAGTGTATGGCCACTAAGACAAATAACACATTTTCTCAATCCAACATCCCATATACGTGCATCGCCATCTTTACTAGAACTAACAAAGCGTCGACATGGAGCTTGCAGGTGCATTGGTTCCCAGGATATACCAGTAATATATTTCTTGTGACCCTGTGATATGAGAAATCAGACTCATTAGTGCCCGTGATATTCTCTGACAATAGTAATGTATACAGAAGAGTGAAGATTGTAATTGGATTACTGTACGCAATTCCATGCACTTGAAATCCCAGGAAGTTCTGTACAAGTTTATATCAAACAACTCAAGGCAACAAAATTTATTCACGAATGTGCGTGTGTATTTCAAGCAATGAAAAAATAACAAATTGTAATCTGGAGCCAAAAACAACCAGCCACACTTACTTTACCAACAAATACTTGCATAACATCCATATTAATAAAAGGAACTCAATGTTTAGCAAACTAAAAGAGACTCCACTACCTAACTTTAATTTTGACTCTATCTCTCTCATATATCTCTATGTATTTTAAACACAAGCTCGACTCTCTCTCGCTCTCGCTCTCTCTCTATCTATCCTTCTCTTAGATTCTCAATACTCTCTTGACTGTAATCTACAGATAAATTAGGTGTCAGGGTGACGATGGTTTGAAGTGGGTTTTGGTGACGAATTAGGTGGTGTGTGGTGGCTGTAACAGGCAAAGAGAAGATAAGAAACTAATTATATAAACATATTAAAGGGAGAGAGTTTTAGCTAACAGTATTATTTTCCTTCATAAGAAAGTCCCACTAGATTGAATTGACAGTTCAATCCATGCTCATGTGGGAATATGTTTTAAAAGAGTAATAGTGATAAAGTTTAATTTACTAGGCAAAACAAGCACTCCAGCGCGTTTAAGATCCACAATCCGTTACTCCAGATGAAAAATGTGACAGTTACAGTCTATTGTAAAGCACAAGGGTAACTAGTACCAACGAAAAAACATAGGGGTATAAGTTTTGATCTCAACTGTTAGTTAGAACAGTCAAATTTTCCTACAGATATAAATTTCAAAAAAGTAAACTCCTCGTTTAAGGATGGAGGTAGTATAAAATTATATACATTTATACTCCTACATTGTTTAGAAACTATTATCATATATCTACCAGAATTAGTTTCCATAACAAAATTCTTATGTCTAAATATACATCTTACTTTAGTATTACTGTAAAGTATGTCATTCTTTCAAGTTCTCTCTAAATCGCAAACCTATCAAAGTAAGCATATGGAATGCATGGTCTATTGTCACTGCAGCCAAAACAACGTACACTATATTTGTACTAAAACATACACGTTAGAGCAAGGGTCAATTAGAATCACAAGGACATGTTTGTGTGTTTTGGGTGTGTTAATTGCATCAGACAACATTTTACAGAAAAATTGTTAGCATATAACCAAATAACAAGATGCCTGCCTTTCTATGCACCGGTAGCAGATTAAAGAAGGAAATCCCACACCCTAAAAGTTAATATTCACCTTATATTGATAAGTTTTTAAATTTAAAAAAAATAGTAAAGGAATATTAAAACCACACAACTTACAAAATGAATAAAAGAAAACTCAATATGTGATAAAACCAGAAGAAAGTCGGACTGATTAGCTTTTCCAATACACACACACACACACACATATATATATATGAAAATAGGCCATGTCCAAAGAAATTAATCTCTTTCGTACAAAAAAAAATCAACTCAAATTCAGTAAAACTCCAATTAAAGTAAAAAGTAAAAGTAGAAAGCATATCACTATGCTTTGATCATATATAATTGACTGTGATATCTACAGCAGTGCATGCAAAACCTAAATCAATGCAAGAAAACAATTTTCATGGATTTAATAACATTTAGGAAAATAAGCAGTTTAGCTAAACTCGAAGAGATCTTATACAAAATACAAAGAAGCAAGTAAAATATATCTGAATAGTTTAGTGCCTTGTCATTCCTTGTGCTCAAGAAATTTTATTATTTTCTTGGCTTGATTTTTCCTTTGTCTTACTTATCATTAAAAATGTATCTCTAAGGTCAAGATCCGCTTTAAATGCTATGGTACTTGATAAATAAGATCAATCACAAGAAGATTAATCAGTGCACTTCTTCTTCTCACTTTCTATTAGTGATACCTATAAAACGTATAGCAAAACAGATTAAGCAAGAACAAGCATTTACAGAAATGTTTCTGCAAAACCATTAGTCAACTGGCATAAGGTCAAGGGAGTTAACTGACTAAAAGATTTAGACATCTAGAACTCTTGTTTATAAAATACACTTAATTTTTGGCCCCTAGCACACTACATAATCACTTTGGACAGTGGCTGAAAAGATAAATTACCGACTCTGGGCATTAGAGAAAATCAGTATTACAAACAAGCCTTTCTTACTATTATGGCATATTTTATTAATGATTTAGGAATAAGGTGGGTTTCAAAAATAAAGCATCCTCGAACCATATAAAAGGATAACCCATAATTTTTTTATTTTTTTATAACACAATGATTCTAAGGAAACCAGCCAGCAAGGGCAAACCGGTACACAAGCAGCATGCACAAAAAAATAAAATAGTCTGATCTGTCCAAAAGCCAACTACGGGGCCAAAAAGACATAAATTCTCCAAATAGCCTTCCATGAAAAGCCATTAGCTGGTTGCCTTTTAAAATAAAATTACCACAATAATCTTACTGAAAAGACGTGTAATTATGTAAATAATAATTGATATTAAAATATCAATCAAGCTCATAAATTAAATTTATTTATTTTCATAAAAATGCTACTCCGTAGGTCTCTAATGGATTAAATAAGGAAATCTAACTGAGACTTGGGGCAAACAATATATATTTTTCAGGGACTCCCCGACAAAGGAACCTGAATTTCTTGAAGCTAAGGAGTACAAAGTAAAGAAAGAGCATGTTGTGCCAGAACCAAAAATCAACCAAGAATGATGCAATTGAAGTAAGAAGTCCTTCAAAGATCAAGACTTTACAATAAGTGAGTTGCCTGACGGATTTCCAGTCTTTGGGTCCCAGCATTGAAGTTCTCCAGCTTTACTTCCACTAACAAGATGTTTACCATCTGGTGACCATGCAATACATAGAACCCAATTCTTGTGCCCTGAGGTGCAAAAATATAATGTAAATGTGATTATATCTCAATAAGAAATAGGCTTAATCTTGCATGCTGAAACACGATAGCGTTTAATATGTGGAAAAACCTACAATATAAAAAGTGATTGAAAGAGTTTAGAAACTTGTTATTTGTTAATATATTTACTGAAATAGGATTCCAAATGTAAAATAATTTAAAAGATATACTGAATAAGGATTCTTATATCTCTATGTAATTATCGACGAATAAGGATTCTTTTTAAGTGTTTTGGGGGAGAGTTTTAAAAACTTGGACTCCAAATCTCCCTATGCAATTCATTAAAAGATTGGGTGAGAGAGTTTAGAAACTTGGAAGCAATTAATATATTTATTGGATTAGGAATCTAAATTAATTTAAATTTTACAATGCGGTTAAAAGTTTTGGTAATAATTGAATTACGATTCTTAGTGTTAAATAATTTAAAAGATTTATTTCATACGTATCTATCGTAGAAATTAGGATTCTTTTTAAGTGTTTAACTTGGACTCTGTCTGGATGAACACACCAATTTTTCTACATGTATACAATTAGAAGTTATAAAACATACTTAGCATTTAGACGTAATAAAACATGACATCTCCAATTAACTTTTAGACAGGAAAACCACAAGGAGCCTTAATCTAATACCTGCATGCTTGCCTCAAATAAAAGTTCACTATCACCACAATGGTTTGCTTGAGATTACAATGAAGGCAGTTCGTTATAACAATATTCTTAAGTTAGTGGGTCGCGTTGACCAGCTTTACTATATTTGACACATCAAGAGAAACAGATACATAATATATTTCTACGAACGCATGATACATTAAAGACATTCACAAATACCATATATATTTTATCTAAATGTCTCGCACAAAACAAAGATTCAATTTCTTTCTTCGACAAATATGCAATTGTTAGATAATGAGTATACCATAAGAAGTTGATGTGTAAGCTACCAACCTTTACAAGTGAATAATGGTGTCTGGGTATTTAAGTCCCATAATCGGACAGTGGTGTCGCCTGATCCACTAGCCAATTGTTGTCCATCGGGACTAAAGGCAACTGAAAGCACAGCTTCTGTGTGACCTGCAGTGGCAAAAGGATGAGATAAGCATATAACAACAGTTGACCAATCCAACAAAGAAGTATGCTCTTCTACTGTTCTACGTAAATAGACATGGAACAAATGCATAAAGTGAAACTTTGACAAAACTAAGAAACATAAACTTAGAAATACAATTTAATTAGTATAACAATAGAGATGTTTACATTGTTAGAAAGGCAGAGCATGCAACTGTACCATGAGTATGCTCAGCATACAAACAGAATACTACTCTCCAAGGGGACACACTATATCGCAAAATACAAAAACAAAAAAGCAACATACATGAATATCATAATATTATAGTGGTAGATAGTCCGAAGAAAATCGCAAAAAACGTGTAGTTATGTTAGAGCAGATAAGCAGACTTCACCAGTGAACTGGTATGCATTATATTTGTAAACAAGGACCAACAGAGAAGGAAAAGAAACATCGAATGACAACAATATTCTTCAGATAGTAAAAAAAAAAGAATTTTTATAGAAGAATTGAGAGAAGTCAAGCAAAGGGGGGACAAGGAGTCCGCACACTAACTGGGAACAGAAAATTAAAGATGGGAACAACTTCTTAAATTGCCATGACCCAAAAAAAGAGCAAATATGAGACTCTACATTACAGGCGACATCATCCAAACACGATATTCACATGGCTTGTAATTTATGTAACTGTATATTTACTAACACATACAGAAGGCCTAAATCTCTTACCAGCAATTGTTGCTGAACAACGATTAACTGGACGAATTCGGAAAACTGATTGCGGTTGATAAACTATTGTGAGAACCTTCTCCACAGATACTGCAGAATGTTCATTTCAAACCTTGTTATTCCATAATAAGTAGCCACACAAAAAAAATGCAGTAAACAATTGAAAATAGCGAAGCTGGATCAGCTAACTTTCTTCGTAGTTCTAGAACTTCGACTAACCCTTGTTTTTCTGTAAATATGAGCCAAGTTGGACAACAAGCTCTTGATCTGATATATAGAATGCATAAGGTAACCTTTCCTCCTGCACAAACAGAAACCCCATAGTTTTATTACAACCCTTTTCATAATTAACAAATAAAGTCAACTTGAGACTGTTAAAACTGTTTGTCAAGAACCTATATAGCCATATTCGGTGATCATAATATTCAATACACATACATAGTTGCCAAAACACCTTATTATACAATGATCAAATCATACTTCTTTTTCTATTTATCTGCCTTCTAAACAAACAAATACCACTATTCCCACCATAAAGGAACTTTAAACTAAAACATCAACTTGTGATAAAGGAACAAATTTAAGAAAAAGGAAAAAGATTTGAATGCTAAAAATTGTCCCAAAAATTGTAACTTTTAAGCAGAGTAGTCTTTATGAAATTAAAACCCCTGAAGTTGATTAAATTATTTGGACTGCCATTATATGTACTCAGTCCATGCTGAATAAGCACACATAGCATTAGCATTTACTCTTAAGAAAATTTAGCCAAATACTTATCAAAAAAACAAAAAATTAGCCAAATTTAGAATAAAGGGCTGAAGTTCACCAGGAAAAAAATGGTTTTTTCAAACTTTCTGTTACTAGTTTGTTTGACTCCAAATCCAGACATATTATTCAGAAATTAAAAAGGGTTTCATAAGTTGCTTTGGAATTCAACCAAGATTAACAATACAATTTCTAATTCCTATTTGCTAAAACACAAATTTCCGGGAATTCTGGAAGTAAATAAATAGATTAACGTTAATCAAAAACGTAAAAACAAATTATTATTCCTAAAGCAACAAATCTCTACTTTAAAAACAAAATTGGGGGAGTCCAACTTACATTGCTTAAAAGTTGATTGACCATTTGTTGAAGTTCTTTAGGGCCAGCGTTTTGTGGGAGGTACATGGGAGGTCCAAGTGGATTACCTTCTGGGTCTGTTAATACACACATGACATTATTGTTAAGCTCTCTGTCTACTTCCATCTCGACCTCCATTGTTGACGGGAATCGAACCTGAAGGCGATTCACGAGAGAAT
Source organism: Panax japonicus (assembly GCA_020205505.1). NCBI lineage: Eukaryota > Viridiplantae > Streptophyta > Magnoliopsida > Apiales > Araliaceae > Panax > Panax japonicus. The sequence goes on from CM035114.1 coordinate 63,335,469, forward strand.
CGCGTACAGTTCGTATATTTCAGATTTTCAGTCCTATCCCGGAGGTGAATACCGATTGCTTCTTTCTGTTCCTGTTGCCTGCCTTTCCTATTGCTTTCGGCTGTGCTACCGGAGGCTCTGGGGAAATCGGAATAGGAGAGCACTCGGGCTTACTACTTAGATGCTCGGGATCCTGTTAACTTGGTTCGAAATCTCAAGGTAAGAGAAGTAGATCTTGGTGGTTTTCAGTCTCTCATGAGCCGCTCTGATTGTATCTTTCCTAGATTTGTACAAGGGTTTAGGGTTTTAGAGCTGCGGACCAATACGACATCGTTTTAATATTGTCGAAAAAATAAATCATAGTCCCTTTGGCTGCATGTGGGTCTCTTGTTCGGATTCGGTTAGCATGAAGTTTATTTTTTTAAATAAGTTGGTCAATTGGCCAACAGAATACTGACACACATAGATCCTCGCCTGCGTGTCAGCACTCTATTGGCCAATTGACCAACTTACCCAAAAATAAACTTCATGCTAACCACTTTCCTCTTGTTCAATAGTTACTGTGACCTTGAAAAATCGAGCCTCAATGACACTCCTGGCCCTCAAAATTAACATTCCCTTTTAAAGTGTCTTTAAAAATTATTTCTCGTTAATTAAGTGTTTAAAGTTGTATTTTTTAGCGTTTTCGTTTTTTTATTCAAATTAATTCAACTCGATCTACTTTTATCAAATTTTAATTCGATTCAATTTGACCCAAACTCTAAATTTTAATATTTTAAAATAAAATATTTTTTTAAATAGTTATTATTTTTAATACTTTAATAGAAAATATTATTTTTTAAAAAATAAAATAATAATTAAATTTATATTTTGAAATAAAATATTTAATTTCATAAAATATAGATTTAAAAAATTAAAGTTAAAATTTTTTAAATCTTCATTCTTTTTATGCAAATTTACATATCTTTAACAAAAATATTTTTGTTTTATGAAAATAAAGTTTTATTTTCTTTGATCTATTTTTTTAATATATATTTTATAAACCTTTACTCGTTTTTTTTAAAAATGAAAAAATTTCTAAATTTTTTTCCATAAAATAATAATACTTTTTAAAACTTTTTAATTTATTTTAAAAAATGAATTAGTTTTTTATTTATATTTTACTTTTTTGTGTATTTTAATATATATTTTATAAACTTTTACTCATTTTTTCATGTCGGAGTACTATTCATGTCGGGGTACTATTCATTCAGAGTATTATTCATTCAGGGTACTTTGCATGACAGGATATTATTCAATCGGAGTACTTTGCATACGAGGTACTATTCGTGCAGAGATACTATTCACGATAAAATTAATTTTGTTTTTCTGTCAAAATTATCTTTGATATATGAATCTTATTCTTAAATTTGAACTCACGTTTTGATCATCAATGTTGACCATTTTGGCATTCTTGAACTTTGAATAAATTAAATTATAAATCTCTAATATTTATCATTGATCTCACTTGATTCATTCTTTATATCATTGTTAAAATCCTCAAACTTAAATTGTGGTTAAAGTTATTTTTGGCCCGTAGTGCAAAGATGGACTATTGATTGATATAATTATGACCAGAAACTGTGTATTGGTATAATCATAACCTTTAATGTTATAGATAATACTCATGATGAAAGTTCTATTTGGCCCGTAGTGCAAAGAAGAATTGTTGATTGATATATTTGGTCGTAGTACAAAAAAGAACTTTTGATTGATATCTTTGGCTCGTAGTGCAAAGATGGACATGTGTTTGACATGATCATGACCACTAATGATACAAATAAATATCTTTTGCCCATAGTGCAAAGATAGACTATTGTTTGGCATGATCATTGGTTTTATAGTTAAAAATCTTTGGCTCGTAGTACAAAGATAGAAAATTGATAGCTATGATCATGACCATTGATATTACAGTTGAATATATTTGGCCCGTAGTGTAAAGATAGACAATTTATTGGTATGATCATGACCATTATTGTTTCATTTTATTGTCTTTGGTGTAGGGTGTAAAGACTATATGATTATTGAGTGTCTTTAGCCTTTATGACAAGAACAATGGGTGAAAGTTCTATTAAGCTTTTGTGACAAGGAGAAACTGTTGTTTTACATTAGTATAAACATGAATTGTGAATTTAACTATAATCTTTGGTGGTTCAGGTGAAGACAAGTGATGAAAGTTCTTTTTGTATTTGGTACAACAAAGAACTGTTGATGGATATAACAAGAATGAAATATTAATAATGGACTTTTAATTTGGAGGAGATAGTAAACATTATGTTATACTTGACTATTCTAATGGATTGTTGATTCCGCTGCTATTATAGTTCAAAATTTTTATCATCGACCATATGTTCTAAATATCTGATTTATAACTGATGAAGGTTATTGATAAATTAATTATCTTTAGTCATAATATTATTTACTAGGCTATTTGTGCTCACCCTTTTATTTCACAATTCATTTCAGGTAATAAGAGTGTAGCTGAGTCGAGCAGGGATAACAAGGGAATAGAGTGATGATCTATGACTGTTGAAGTTTCACAATACATCATAAAATAACACGACGATATATAATTGCATTGAGAACTTAAAATGTGTGTGTCGTATTTTATACGTCATTTAATATTTAATTTTGGTGAACAACAATAGGGTGAAGTGAACTCGAATTTTGAAGCGTCAAAAATACACCCCATTAGAACGAGGAGGAAAGAAACCTTCTCGTGTTCCTTCGAAGACTTGAAATATTCGTTGCTGTATTTTATATGACTTTGTAATAATTTGGCTATGTATATTGTCGTATTATATTCAGTACAATATTTGTATTGAAACTCACAGCTTATATGTTGTCGTATTTTACACGACAGAGTAATAGTTGGAATAGGTAGATTTGTATTTGAATTTAGTAGTGTGTATTTGGCGACTTAAAATGGGTTGTGTAGACCTATTTTGGTGGCATCACAGTTAATATCAAAGTTTAGGAATATGGTCTCTAGCGGAAAATCTGAGACTAGAACTAAGAGGAGAGAGACGAGTAATATATTTCGCTAGTGTATGTCATACCTAAGCTGAATTTTCTTACTTAATAAGTTGACAAATTGTGATGTGTCAATTAAATTTTATTTTGAAGTTGTATTCTATAATGATATTTGAAATCCAAGAGATGAGCAATAGATAAATCAAATCATGATACAGAGGAAATTACCGAAAAGATAGAATATGAAATGAAAGCAAGATATTCTCACCTCTTTGAACTACTAGGTACGTAAATTTTGAGGATAAAATTTTATAAGGAGGATAGATTGTAAGACCCCGAATTTTATGAAATAAAAGTATTTAACATTTCTTATAAATATTATTCTAAATAGTAAGGTGATAATTTAATAAATGTTATAGTTATGGGTGATATGTGCAAATTTTACAAAGTAAGCAAGTAGTAATAAAATATTCGTTGTGTCGGGGAATATTCGTATAACGGCGCAATCATTAGTGACCCCACAATGAAATAATTGTCGGATATAGAAATGGATAAAAATAATATTTTTATAAAAATAACGGCAAGACTTTTACCGTTAAACTGTTGAAATAATCAGTGATAAAAGTACAGTAATATGCGTTATTGCAAAGTAGCACACGGTATTGCACAGTATCTCTGATTATTGATGCTTACGTAAGAAGTTATTTAGTTTCATTCAATAATTGGCGCAGTAGTTGCTGCATAGTATCTTATATTATTGATTAAATAATTGTTACAATAACATCTGCATAATATTTTGTATTATTAAATCAATAATTGTTATGACATAATAATTCATATTATTGAAATGTTATTATTAAATAAGCATTATTAAAAATGTCTAGAAAGTTCTGTCGAGGAAAGGGTTAGATTATCTAATTGCGCGCCAATAAGGAAAAATCTGTATCGCAAAGCCCCTCTTTCCTGGGAACGATCTGGTTGTCAATATTAAAATCTATAATATTAATGATGAATAATTATTGAAAAGATTAAATATTTTGTTGATTAAAGATAAGTGAATTACAAATGTTAAGGGGGAATAATGTGAACTTGGAAAACTTTAGAGGTACCAAAGTGTAATAAGTCGACCAATCCATATGAACTTGAATCAACCAATCAGAGAAGAGATTATGTAAACATGATGTAAGCATGACATCATCCTTAAAGAAACACAAAGATGATGTCATCATGATGATGTACATTGAGGGACTAAGGTGCAATTAATGAGGTATGAAAGTGTAATTAACCTAGGTAACAAACTATAATAAACCGATCCCCTAACGTGCAATTATTGAAAACTATGTTTTCCTATAAATATAGAGCTAAGTTCATTAGTTCTTCATTAATTCACTAAAACTATAGAGAAAGTGTAGACGTCGAGATTTTTATTTGTCCCCTTTCTGTTATTGTCTTTTGGTGTTCTCATGTTTGGTGAGATTTGTTTGAAAAAACAAGTTTAAAAAGGTCCGACATGTATATGTCGACGATTTGACTGTAAGAGTCGCCAGTTCATTATTTTTTAAATGGTTGCACCAACTCAATCGAGAAAAGGTTTGCACAAAGACCTAGTGATGTGACATTGTTTAACTGGTCTGCAAAACTGAAATTCGTTAGGGTCCGGGGGCTTGATTAAGTGAATAGAAGGTGTTGGGCATCCCCCCGACTTCCGTGATAACACGGTTTCTACCACTTTTCAATTTAAACTTTTATCTGAATATGTGTGTGTATGTCTATGTTCAGTTGTCTGGAAGTAGTGTTATGCCCCGTTTGCACTTATATCCAAAGGGTTTGACTTTTGTATAAAAGTTCAATTATAATGAGATATGGCAGCGATGTTTTGTAAAACAGGTTTTCAAACCCTTGTGCTTTATAGTAATTGAGGCCTTTGATACTTGCATTTTATTAAGTGTTCAGATTTGATTACTTTTGTTAGTTTTGAAATGCGAGGCATCTTCGAGAAACTAAGATACATATCAATGCTGAACTCCTTGTGGGCATGAGAGCTATATAAGGAAATTCAGACATCGTGAATAATTTACAAGCTGGTGGCAGCTGAAAATGTCCATCACGGGATCCGAATCTAGATTCAGGAGTTGAATCTATGATCACATGATTCCTAGGCTCACATGATAAAGTAATATGTACAAAAGCTAAAATAAGAACTAGATTTGAATAAATCTAAACTATTTTAGCTTCATCGATTCCAGTTTAGTCACCATAAACCGGTTAGTCACACGACACGACACTCAACGTGGGTAGATATGTACGTATATGAGTGAAAAAAGCTTAAAAATCTAAAATATCTTACAGTGGGCTGCGAAGAAGACTTCAAATAGCTTTTAATGCCTGAAAACTAGGTTTCCACTAGGTTAAATTTCAGTATGTAGCAAAACACGAGCTTACAAGTGTTTAGAAAGAAGAATCACTCAATTTAGAGCACTGTAGAAGTGTGTATGAGTTGAAATGGAAAGGGTTTCCTCTCTATTTTTTTCTTCTTAAAATGGCCAACCCAAGGCCTCTATTTATAAAACTGATGGTCGGGGGTCTCCCCGCGGTAGCCACGGGTCTACCTGTGGCTGCCAGGGTTGCCCTGGTCATACGGGTCCTGTTGTCTCGAAATACGTGCACTCGTGCAACGCACTGTCCGCTTGAACCTTCATAACTTTTAATTTGGGCATCCGATTAAGGCGAGTCGGAATGCTGTTGTAGAGAGCTACACAATGATATGGGAAAAGAGGTTGTAAAAAACCGGGAAGATGGGTCCGTGACCAGATCTTTAAGTCTTCAAATTCTATCTAGGTGTGTTGTCTTGTGTAGTAATCACTCGGGATTTTGAGCTATGGTTCTTGTGGGATACTTCGGTATGAAATGTGGGTTAAAATGATGTTGATATGATGTGAATGTAGTATCGAGATGGTAAAATGATGATTTTACCCCTCAACGGGGTTATCTTCGGTTCTATGCTGATGCAGCAGTCGTTGCTCAGGGTTATCTTTGAGATTGGGCTACTGTGAATGTTGAATGTCCTCAGGGTTGTTTCTAAGGTGTGCTTGACCTCCCGGGGTTATCTTCGGGGTTGGAAGTGAGTGCCTTGGGGTTGTCTCCGAGGTTGGAACTGACTTCTCCGGTGTTATCTCCAGGACTGGAACTGCATCCCTCGGGGTTGTCTCTAAGGTTGGAACTAAAACTCCCGGGGTTGTCTCCGGAATTGAAACTGAAAATCTCGGGGTTGTGTCCGAGGTTAAAAATTGAGTATCCCGGAGTTGTCCCAAAGATTGAGTTGATTTGACTTCCGGGGTTATCTCTGGAAGACGATTTTGCCCTCCTGCAAGGTTAGTAACAGGAATGTAAAATTTCGAGTGTCTACAGATGTAAGACCCCAACTTTTTTTGAATAAAGAATAATTTTCTCGAAATATATTTTTGAATATTATGGTGTGGATATGATATAATGTTATAGTTGTGGGTAATATTTGGAAAATTTTGCAAAGTAAGCAAGTTGATATAAAATATTCGTTGTGTCAGTGAATATTCGATTGGTCGGTGAATATTCGTTTTAACAGGGAATATTCGTATGACGGTACAATCATTGATGGACCCCACAATGGAAGTATTGTCGTAGTTAGAAAACGAAAGAAAAATCTTTTATAAAAATAACGGTGGAAGTTTTATCGTTAAACTGTTGAACTACCCGGTGGTAAAAGTACAGTAATACGCGTGGTTACATAGTAGCACACGGTATTGATTATTGATGCTTACGTGAGAAGTCACTCAGTTATACTTAATTATTGCTACAGTAATTGTTGCATAGTATCTCACGTTATTTGATTCAATTATTGTTATCATCTGCATAATATTTTATATTATTAAATCAATAACTGAGACAACAAAGTTATTCATATTATTATTTGCAATATTGACAATGTCTAGAAAGTTCTGTCGAGGAGAGGTTTGGTCACCTAATTGCGCGCCAATAGGGAGAAATTCTTATTGGAAAGCCCCCTCTTTCCTAGGAACGATCTGGTTGTTAAATATTGTGAGTTATAATATTAATGATGAATAATTTTTGAAGTATTAAGAATGTGTTTATTGGAGATAAGTGAATTACAAAAGTTAGAGGGGAATAATATAAACTTGGAAAACTTTAGGGGTACTAAAGTGTAATAAGTTAAATCAATCTGGACCATTGGTGGTGGTTTTAATAGTAAATCAATCTGGACCATTGATGGTGGTTTTAATAGTAAATCAATCTGGACCATTGATGGTGGTTTTAAAAGTAAATCAATCTGGACCGTCGGTGGTGGTTTTAAAAGTAAATCAATATGGACCATCCGTTTTAACTAGTGAATCAATCTGGACCGTTCGTGAATTAGTTATTATTTAGTACCATTCTCCTATAAATAAAAGCTTAATTCTTCTTTCATTCTCACCAATTCACTGAGATTCACAAGAGACACTATAGAGAGAGAAACTATAGAGAGCAAGAAGAAGAGTATTCTGCTACTTCACTTTTGCAGTATCCAGTTTTCTACTAAGGTAAGGGGTATTATTTCTTTCGTATTCATAAGGAATACTATTTTTTGTATTCATCCTTTGGTATGTCGGAATAACCTGTGCTACAGCGGATTACGTACCGTATGACATGTGAAAATCCATTTGCAGTTTTCGTATTTGTTAATTTTTTCATATTCTTAAATTTAAACTTACTATGATAAGTATTGCTTCTATAATCCATGAAATTAGTGGAATATCTGTGAGTTTTGCGCTTCATCCAGTATCACTTTATTGGAATATTGATATGAACTTTCTTATTAAATATCAATATTTTCACCGAAGTACTATTCATGAGTTACTATTCACGAGTTACTATTCACCCGATTACTATTCATTATAATATTATTCACTCGGGTATTCGGGGCACTTTTCATGTCGGGGTACTATTCACATATTACTATTCATAGGTTATTATTCACTCGAATATTGTTCACTCAGGTATTTGGGATACTTTTCATGTCGAATTACTATTCACATGGTACTATTCCCGAAGTACTATTCACATGTTACTATTCACGGGGCTACTATTCATCGAAAAATTTATTTCTTTTTTTTCCAAATTATTTTTGATACATGGATATTATTCTTGAATTTTACTCTACAAAGCAGTATCATGTTGAAAATTTGGACATTATTGAATTATGAATAAATTAAATTATAAATCTTTAAAAATTTATCCTTTACTTTCTTTGAATTGAATTCTTATATCATTGTCATCATCCTCATACTTATATTGTGATGAAAGTCATCTTTGACTTACGTGCATAGATGAACTGTTGATTGGTATTATTATGACCAAGGATAATTCGGTATAGTCATGACCATTGATGATTACACGAATAATTCTTGGCCCGTAGGGCAAGAAAAATTTGTGGATGTGATACTAATGAATATCCTTGGCCCATAGTGCAGGGATGATTCGATGATGTGATCTATTTATTAAGCTGAGTTCCAACAATAAAGTTAATGATAAACTTTTTAAATCATAGAAGATAGTAGATATCATGCTCTACTTGACTCTTCTAATGGATTGCTTATTCCGCTGCAGTTAAACTTGTTGTCTATTATATTCTATCAGTTTAACATTGTTGAAGGCTAATAATAACTTATTCTGCATTATCTTAGTCATAATATTTCTTAATAGGCTAGTTGAGCTCACCCTTTTACTTCCATTGTTCTCTTCAGGAAATGAGAACGTAGCCGGAACTAGTCGGAGAACGGAGTGATGGCCCGAAATGGTGTTATAGTAGTCCTCACTATTCTATAAAATAGTGTGATAATAATTGTAATGAGGACTTATTGAGTGTGGATATTGTCTAGAAGATAATATTCGTTTTAAAACTCTCAGCTTATGTTTTGTCGTATGTTACACGACAGTTGTATAATTAAGTTGTATTTGAATTTTGTACCATGTATTTGGTGACCCAAGATGGGTGATGTATACCTACTTTGGGGGCATCACAGTTGGTATCAAAGCTTAGGGATATGATCCCTGGCTGAGATGTGAGACAAAAACTAAGAGGGGAGAGACAGGGAATTCCTTCGCTAGTATGACCTACCTAAGTTTATTTGGTATTTAATTGGTCGGTCAGAGTATAAGGGATAATATGTGGCATGTCAATTAACCCTTATTTTGTGGAAGTATTTGAAAATGGCATATGAAAATGTTGAAATAAGCAATGAAGCACAAGAGACCGTTGAGTCACCAACGATCAATACCCAGGATAATGTGCAACAGGAAGATAATAATCCTCAGGTAAACAACAACACTGATCAAATGATGAACGATGGGATGTTTAGAGGCTTCATGTAATTCATGCAACATCAGGCGAGAGTGGCTCCTGTTCAAAATGCAGGTGCACACACTGGCAACTCACAGATGGTCACCGCTAAACAATTCAAGGAGCTGGGACCATCAGAGTTTTGGGGAAAGCCAAAACCACTTAAGGCAGAGACGTGGATAAATCAGATCACCAAGATATTTGATGTCTTAGGATACTCCGAGGAGCAAAAGGTTCCCTTTGCCACTTTCATATTGAGAGGAGATGCTGATTACTACTGGGAATCAGTAAAACGTACCCAGCCTTCCGTACTCAAGATGTCTTGGGAGAAGTTCCAAGAGCTGTTCAATGACAAGTACTTTCCTGAAAGTATTCGTCACATGAAGGAGGTGGAGTTTATCAAGTTGAAGCAAAATAATATGGCCGTGTCGCAGTACGAGGCTAAGTTTGCCGAGTTGTCCCGGTTCGCATCCCATTTGGTTGATAATGAGGAGAGAATGACACGAATAGTTTCTACGAGGTTTGAGACCCGAAATACGTCAATACCTCATTTCTCATAAACTGTGATTGTATTCAGATGTTATAAATAAGTCTCAGTTATTGGAGCGCGATAATGAGTTAACCAAACCAAGAGAGAGCAACCAGCAAGTCGATGATACCAGTGGTAGCAGTCATCGAAGCGGTGATAACAAACGTAGAAGGAATCAACATGCAAGAAATGGTAACCACTCTGGTGGTAATCATAGGCCAAGATAATAGAAGTGGAAATTTCAAGAAGAGGAGATTCAATAATGATGGTAAGACGTCAGCACCAGCACCTGTTGTTAAGGAAGGAGAACGACCACCGGTCGTATGCTACAAATGCGGATGAGAGGGGACACATAAGTACAAACTGTACGCACCAGTCCTAAGCATGTTACAATTGTGAAAGAAAAGGTCACCTAGCCCTATTTTGTCGTGCACCAAAATCAAGTCCAGATGGGATGGAGGCATCAAAGGCTGTCCCAGATAAGACAAAACAGGTAGTTCAAGGGAGAGCGTTTGTCGTAACCTACCAAAAAGCGAGGAATCCGAACGAGGTGATCACGGGTAAGCTAATCATAAACTCTTGTGAAGCTTATACCTTATTTGATACCGGTTCTACCCATTCTTTTATTTCTCCGACTTGTGCTCAACGTTTAAATTTGACTCCGGAGAAATTAAACTTTGATTTCTCTGTTGAAACTCCTTTGGGAGAAACCTTCATAACATCCTGTTTATAAGTCTTGTTTGGTTCAAATCGGTAACAGCAAGTTACATGTCGATCTTATTTCTTTAAAAATACTTGCATTCGATGTGATTTTAGGAATTGATTGGTTGACTACTCATCATGCTAAAATTGATTGTTTTCATAAGGTTGTTAGCTTTCATATTCCTAACCAACCTATTATGCGAATTCAAGCAATCAAACCATTAAAGTCAAATTACTGTCATCTCAAGTCATAAAGCTATTCGTTTATTGAAAAACAGATGTCAAGCTTTCTTATCCCATGTCACAGGATTTAAACAAAAATACGTCAGATTTGAATGATATTTCCATTGTTAATAAATTTCTTGACGTATTCCCTGAAGAACTTCTTGGCCTACCCCAGAGCGTGAAATTGAATTTTGTATCGACCTTGAACCCGGTACAAAACACATTTCCAAAGCCCCATATCGAATGGCTCTTGTTGAACTTCAGGAGTTAAGGGCTTCAACTGTATAAATTGTTAGACATCGGTTTCATTCGTCCTAGTACATCTCCTTGGGGTGCTCGTGTTGTCTTCGTAAAGAAGAAAGATGGAAGTATGCACTTTGTATTGATTATCGGGAGTTGAATCATGTCACCATCAAAAATAGGTACCCATTGCCACGCATTGATGACCTGTTTGACTAGTTGCAAGGCGCTAAATTCTTTTCAAAGATCGATCTTCGTTTCGAATATCATCAGTTAAAGATTAAAACCGATGACATCACAAAGACTGCTTTCAGAACTCGGTACGGGCATTATGAATTCCTAGTCATATCTTTTGGATTGACTAATGCTCCTGCTGCCTTCATGGATATGATGAACCGAGTATTCAAGGAATACTTAGATCATTTTTTAGTCGTCTTTATTGATGACATCCTCATATATTCCAAAAGTCGTGAAGATCATGAGCAACACTTGAGGCTGATACTCCAAAATCTTCGTGAAAACAAGCTTTATGCCAAGTTGAAGAAGTGAGAGTTTTGGCTTGAGGAAGTAGCATTCCTTGGGCACGTGATATCAAATCATGGAATATCTGTTGACCCAACAAAGATCGAAGCAATTCAAAGCTGGGAGCAACCCAAGTCAGTGATCGAAGTACGTAGCTTTCTCGGATTAGCTGGTTATTATCGGAGATTCGTAGAAGGGTTTTCTCGAATCGCTACTTCATTAACTTAGCTGACTCGAAAAGATACAAAATTCGATTGGAGCGAAGAATGTGAAAAGAGTTTCAAGAACTCAAGAGGAGACTCATTTCAGCACCTGTTCTGACAATACCATCTGGTTCGGAGGAATTTATCATCTACAGTGATGCTTTAGTCAAAGGTTTAGGATGTGTTATCATGCAACATGGGAAAGTCATAGCCTATGCCTCACGACAACTCAAAGAATATGATAAAAATTATCCTACTCATGATCTAGAGTTGGCAGTTATCGTTTTTGCGCTTAAGATTTGGAGGCATTACCTGTATGGAGAGAAGGTTGAGATTTATATAGATCATAAAAGCGTCAAATATTTCTTCACTCAAAAGGAACTCAACATGCGGTAAAGACGATGGCTTGAGCTGTTGAAAGATTATGATCATACCATTCAATACCATCCTAGAAAAGCGAACGTAGTAGCTGATGCATTGAGTAGAAGATCATATGCAAGTACGAGTGCGATATTGTCAACGCAAAGGACCATTTTGTATGACTTACAAAGGATGGAGATATAGTTAAAGACTCCAGGGACCCACGTGATGATGGCGAATATATGAGTAGAACCGACTTTAATCGATAAAGTTAAAGCTGCTCAAGTTACAGACCTGGAGCTAATGCGTATGAAAAAGAAAGTACAAGAAGGTGTTATTCCAGAAGCAAGAATCGATGAAGAAGGAATACTTCGAGTCAACTCCAGACTTTATGTTCCTAACGATTCTGACTTTAAGTATAAAATTATGATGGAGGCGCACAAAACACCGTTTTCAATCCATCCCGGGAGTACCAAAATGTATCGTGATCTTCGATATACATTTTGGTGGAGCAATATGCAGAGAGAGATAACAGGGTTTATCTCAAGGTGTTTAACTTGTCAACGAGTCAAGGCAGAACATCAATTGCCAAAAGGTTCATTGCAACCACTTAAAATTCTGGAATGGAAGTGGGAGCACATTACCATGAATTTCTCAAGGCATAGATGCAATTTGGGTCATTGTTAATAGATTGACCAAGTCTGTTCATTTCTTACCAATTCGAGAAACTTATACACTTGAACGTCTCGCTCGTATGTACACAAATGAGATTGTAAGATTGCATGGTATGCCAATATCTATAGTTTTTGATCGAGACCCAAGATTCACTTCAAGATTTTGTGTTAGTTTGTAAAAAGCTATGGGCACGGATTTACGATTTAGTTCGGCGTATCATCCTCAAACGGACGGACAATCAGAGATGACTATTCAAAATCTTGAGGATTTATTAAGACGCTGTGTCCTTGACTTCAAAGGAAGTTGGGACAAGTTCTTACTATTGGTGGAGTTTTCCTATAACAACAATTATTAAGCAAGTATTGACATAGCTCCATTTGAGGCGTTGTATGGAAGAAAGTGTCGTTCTCCAGTATGCTGGGATGAGGTAGGTAAAGCAACGTTGTTGGGACCAGAGTTGGTACGTATGACTACGGAAAAGATTCAAACGATCCAACAACGTATAAAAACCTCACAAGATCGACAAAAGAGTTATGCTGATCTTCATCGAAAGGACGTGGAATTCAATATTAGAGACCATGTGTTGTTATGTGTTGCTCCATGGAAAGGAGTTACGAGATTTGGAAAGAGAGGAAAGCTCAATCTTCGATTCATTGGCCCATTTGTAATCCTTGATCGAGTAGGAACTGTGGCCTATAAACTCACCTTACCACCAAGTATGTCTCATGTTCATAATATTTTTCACATATCTATGTTACGTAAATATGTGAAAGACCCAAACCACATTATTGAATTAGAACTAGACGAGATAGAGGAAGATTTAACGTATGAAGATGTAGTTGTTAAAATCTTGGACAAAAAGGATCATATTCTACGCTCCAAAGTTATACCTCAAGTCAAAGTTTTGTGGAGAAACCACGATGTGGAGGAGATGACCTGAGAGTTAGAATCTGAAATAAAATCAAGGTATTCTCACCTCTTCGACATGTCAGATACGTACCCTAATTTTGAGGATGAAATTTCATAAGAAGGGGAGGTTGTAAGACCCCAACTTTTTTTGAATAAAGAATAATTTTTCTCGAAATATATTTTTGAATATTATGGTGTGGATATGATATAATGTTATAGTTGTGGGTAATATTTGGAAAATTTTGCAAAGTAAGCAAGCTGATATAAAATATTCGTTGTGTTAGTGAATATTCGATTGGTCGGGGAATATTTGTTTTAACAGGGAATATTCGTAAGACGACACAATCATTGGTGGACCCCACAACAGAAGTATTGTCGTAGTTAGAAAATGACAGAAAAATCTTTTTATAAAAATAACGGCGGAAGTTTTATCGTTAAACTGTTGAATTACCCGGTGGTAAAAGTACAGTATTACGCGTGGTTGCATATTAGCACACGATATTGATTATTGATGCTTATGTGAGAAGTCACTCAGTTATACTTAATTATTGCTACAGTAATTGTTGCATAGTATCTCACGTTATTTGATTCAATTATTGTTATCATCTGCATAATATTTTATATTATTAAATCAATAATTGAGACAACAAAGATATTCATATTATTATTTGTAATATTGACAATGTCTAGAATGTTCTGTCGAGGAGAGGTTTGGTCACCTAATTGCGCGCCAATAGGGAGAAATCCTTATTGGGAATCCCCCTCTTTCCTAGGAACGATCTGGTTGTTAAATATTGTGAGTTATAATATTAATGATGAATAATTTTTGAAGTATTAAGAATGTGTTTATTGAAGATAAGTGAATTACAAAAAGTTAGAGGGGAATAATGCAAACTTGGAAAACTTTAGGGGTACTAAAGTGTAATAAGTTAAATCAATTTGGACCATTGGCGGTGGTTTTAATAGTAAATCAATCTGGATCATTGATGGTGGTTTTAATAGTAAATCAATCTGGACCACTGATGGTGGTTTTAAAAGTAAATCAATCTGGACCGTCGGTGGTGGTTTTAAAAGTAAATCAATCTGGACCGTCGGTGGTGTTTTTAAAAGTAAATCAATCTGGACCGTCGGTTGTGGTTTTAGTCCATTCTCCTATAAATAGAAGCTTAATTCTTCTTTCATTCTCACCGATTCACTGAGATTCACAAGAGACACTATAGAGAGAGAAACTATAGAGAGCAAGAAGAAGAGTATTCTGCTACTTCACTTTTGCAATATTCAGCTTTCTACTAAGGTAAGGGGTATTATTTCTTTCGTATTCATAAGGAATACTATTTTTCGTATTCATCCTTTAGTATCTCGGGATAACTTGTCTACGCGGATTACGTACCGTATGACAGGTGAAAATCCATTTGCAGTTTTCGTATGTTAATTCTTTTCATATTCTTAAATCTAAACTTAATATGGTAAGTATTGCTTCTATAATCCTTGAAATTAGTGGAATATCCGTGAGATTTGCGCTTCATCCAGTATCATTTTATTGGAATATTGATATGAAATTTCTTATAAATATCAATATTTTCACCGAAGTACTATTCATGAGTTACTATTCACAGGTTACTATTCATTATAATATTATTCATTCAGGTATTCGGGACACTTTTTATGCCAGGGTACTATTCATGAGTTACTATTCATATGTTATTATTCACCTGATTACTATTCACTCAAATATTGTTCACTCGGGTATTTGGGACACTTTTCATTTCGGGTTACTATTCACAGGGTACTATTCCCGAAGTACTATTCACCAAAAAATTTATTTCTTTTCTGTCCAAATTATTTTTGATACATGGATATTATTCTTGAATTTTACTCTACAAAGAAGAATCATGTTGAAAATTTGGACATTATTGAATTTTAGATAAATTAAATTATAAATCTTTAAAAATTTATCCTTTACTTTCTTTGAATTGAATTCTTATATCATTGTCATCATCCTCATGCTTATATTGTGATGAAAGTCATCTTTGGCTTACGTGCATAGATGGACTCTTGATTGGTATGATTATGACCAGGGATAATTCGGTATATTCATGACCATTGATGATTACAAGAATAATTATTGGCCCGTAGTGCATGAATAATTTGTGAACGTGATACTAATGAATATCCTTGGCCCGTAGTGTAGGGATGATTCGATGATGTAATCTATTTATTAAGTTGAGTCCCAGCAATTGTGAGATCCCGAATTTTATGAAATAAAAGTATTCATTTTTTTATTTACTAAATATTTAAATTGATAAAAGTTTAAAGTTAATGGTGATATATATAAAATTTTCGAAATACGCAAGTGGTTATAAAATACTAATTTCTGTCGGGGAATATTCGTTTGGTCGTAGAATATTCTTGTTTTCGGGGAATATTCGTACGATGGCGTAGCCATGTGTGGGCCCCATAACAGAATAACTGTCGGATAAAGAAAACAACAAGTTTGAGTTTTATAAATAATGGCGTAAATGTTACCCTTAACACTGTTGGATTACCCGGTGGTTAAAATACAGTAATATGCGTGGTTGCACAGTAGCACACAGTATTGCACAGTATTTTTAAATTATTGATTCTTACGTATGAAGACACTACTCAATAATTGTTACAGTAATTACTGTTCAATATTTTATTTTATTGGTTCAATAATTGTTGCGTTGATATTTTATATTATTGTTGTTTTAATAATTATCACGGCACAATATTTCTCATTATCGGATCAATAATTCATATTATTTGGATAATATTATTAGATAGCATTATTGGTAATATCTAGAAAGTTCTGTCAAGGAGAGATTTGGTCACCTAATTGCGCGCCAGTAAGGAGAAATCCTTATCGGAAAGCCCCCTTTTTCCTGGGAACGACCTGAATGTCATTATCGTGATTCTGTAATATTATTTGTGAATAATTATTTATTGATTTATATGATAAGGAAATATATATATTTTTATATGGATATAATGAAGGAATTAATGCTGAGGTATTTTATTAGTATTTTGTCGAAAAAGAACAAAATATGGGATTTTCAGAAAAATTAGTTCATTACTTAATTTTGTAAAATCTATAACTCTTTGTGTATAATGAGTTAGGAGATGAGACATATATCAAAAGAAAGCCCTGGAAGTAAGCTAAATGTAGAAATTTGAATCACCCAAAAAAATTTTGTGGATATTTCGTGGTGACTGTTTGAATGAAACTGGTCCAAAGGACTCATAATCCGAAAAATCAATGTTCTTAAGCTATATTGCGTGAGTTATAAATTTTGATCCGACCGTTGGATCGTTGTGATTTTTGGATATGTTATACATATATAAGTTGAGTATATGTCCACAAATTCTGAACAGTTTAAAATTAACGTATGATTTGTTATGAATTTTAAGAGGTGACTGATTCATAAATTATTTTTATAAATGATTTTGGTGGAAATTTATAGAAGGTGAGGCCCACTTTTGGTTGTTATGGATGGTGGCTGATTTTTGGTGGGCCCCACTTGTGGTGGCTAATATTTGGGTCAAGGAAGCATGCGTAAGAAAAATAATAATAATATTATTTTATTATTTAGTCTCCTATGGCGTTCTAGCATTTTCCTATAAATAGGGTGCTTAGTTAGAATTGAAAATCACACCAGAAACAAGTTTTCTTTCTCTCTATATTATCAAGCGTATTTTGTGAGTATTTAGATACTTTTAGAGTTGCTATTCAGTACTAGTTTTCTTCGGCTTTACATCTGATATTCTAGTCAGAAATACTGCTCTTTTGAGGTAAGGGATTGTAAAGGTTATTATATTTTTCAGTTTCGTAATTTTTCTGACCTTCAAAAATTCTGAAAAAATTTAAAATGATAATTTGATGAGTTTTCTAAATAGTGTCCAAAAATAACAATTTTTGGATGTATAGATTAGGAGTTATGAATTTTATGGGAAAAGACTATTTTAAAAGTAAACCCTTATAACTCCTTGTTGTTAACTCATAAATTGGTGAAATTTTTATTAGGAGTACATGTATATAACAGAAGTATACTCTGTAAATTTCAGAATTTTTGGACAAACGTACAGTTTATGATAAATGTCTAAATATTCTGCAGTTTTGGCCATATGAAAAATAGTAAATGAATTTTTAAAAATTCCGAGAAAAATATATGTTCAATATGGGACTATATTCTACTAAATCCCAGAAAAGAAAAATTGTTTGTACTGATATGATATTTTTTATGAAAATATACTAGTTATGAGTAAATGAATTAAATATGTTATGTGAAGTAAGAAAATTGGAAAATAGTATTTTATGGCTTGAGAATCTTATATAAGGTATATGCAGATTTTTGATGAGGGTTTTGGTTATTGGTGATGAAATCTTATGAGTTTGGCATTTTAGGATGATTAAATGCATTAATTAGTAAAGTATAAACAATTAAAATAAATTGTTTATAAGTTTAAGAAATGATTAAAATATTATTGTAATATTAATAATATTAGATTATGAGATTAGTAAGTAATTGATAATATTTGGATTAAGGTGTTATTAACACATTGATTAATGATTAATAATATTAGTAAATGAATTTAATGTTATTATATAATGAATAATATTAAATAGAGTTTAAAAGAGGAATAATGAATTGTTAATATTAAATGGAGTTTAATAATATTAGTAAATAAATTTAATATTATTATATAATGAATAATATTAAATGGAGGTTATAATATAATGATTAATGATATTATCTTTGTTAAATATTTGTTGAAATATTATTCAAATTATTTTTGATATAATATTATTCTTGAATTTTACTCCACAACTGATGATCATGTTGACAATTTGGACATTGTTGAATTTTGGATAAATTATATTGTTAAAGTTTTTAATATTTATCCTTTATCTCATTTGATTGATTCTTTATATCTTTGTCATCATTCTCATGCTTATATTGTGTTGAAAGTCATCTATGTCCAGTAGTGCATAGATGGACTTGGTATGATTATGACCAGGGATTATTCGGTATAATCATGATCGTAATGTTACAAATAATGTGGTAAAAGTTATTTTTGGCCCGTAGTGCATAGATGGACTTGATATGATTATGACCAGGGATTATTCGGTATAATTATGACCGTAATTGAAAACATGAATATCCTTGGCCCGTAGTGCATAAATAATTCGTGGTCGTGTTACTATTAAGCTGAGTCTCAGCATTATTGGTTTTACAGTTGTTTATCTTTGGCCTGTAGTGCAAAGTTGGACTGTTTGATATTGGTTTTTCAGTTGTATATCTTTGGCCTGTAGTTCAAAGTTGGACTGTTGATTTACTTGATTATAAATATGAATTGTGATTTAATTATAATTTGTGGTGGTTCAGGTAAAGACAGGTGATGAGAGTTCTCTTCGTCTTGAATATAGCAAAGAACTATTGATGAGTATTACATGAATGAAATATTAACGATGGACTTTTAATCTAGAGGAGATAGTAGACATTATGTTCTACTTGACTCTTCTAATGGATTGCTTATTCCGCTGCAGTTAAACTTGTTGTCTATTTTATTCTATCAGTTGTTATACTGTTGAAGACTAACGATAATTTGTTCTGCATTATCTTAGTCATAATATTTCTTACTGGGCTAGTTGAGCTCACCCTTTTACTTTACCACCTCTTTTAGGTAATAAAAGGGTAGATGGGACTAGCAAAGAGAACATGGGTATAAAGTGGTGATACGAATTAGTCACAAGCCTAATCAAATTATGGAACAGTGTGGCATAATAATCGTACGAAGAACTTAAAACGTGTGTGACATGTTTTATATATCATTTGATATTTAATTTTGGTGAACAACAATAGTGTGAGGTGAATAAGAATTTGGAAGCGTCAAAGGTGCACTCCATTAGAATGAGGAGAACAAAAATCTTCTAATGTCCATTTGGGGACTTGATATATTTGCTACTGTACTTTATATGACATTCTAATAATTTAAATATGAATATTATCGTATTATATACGGAACAATATTTGTATTGAAACTCACAGTATATATGAGAATTTTTGAGTTTGAATATTGTCTAGAAGATAATATTTGTATAAAAACTCATAGCTCATGTTGTATATTTAAGTTTGTATTTAAATTTTGTACCATGTATCTGGCGACCTAAGATGGGTGGCGTATACCTATTTTGGGGGCGTAACAGTTGGTATCAAAGCTTAGGGATATGACCCTGGCTGAGATGTGAGACAAGAACTAGGAGGGGAGAGACGGGGAATTCCATCGCTAATATGACCTACCTAAGTTTATTTGGTATTTAATTGGTCGGTCAAAGTATAGGGATAATATATGGTATATCAATTAACCCTTATATTGAAACTATATTCTAGAATGATATCTGAAATACAGGAGATGAGCAATGTGAAAATCATGATAGAAAGGAAATAATCGGGAAGGTACAAATCCGAAAAGAAAGCAAGGTATTTTCATCTCTTCGATATAGCAGGTACGTACGTAAATTTCGAGGGCAGAATTTCATATGAAGGGGAGATTGTGAGATCCTGAATTTTATAAAATAAAAGTATTCAATTTTTCTATTTAGTAAATAGTTAAATTGATAAAAGTTTAAAGTTAAGGGTTATATATATAAAATTTTCAAAATACGTAAGTTGTGATGCCCCCAAAATAGGTATACATCACCCATCTTGGGTCGCCAAATACATGGTACATAATACAAATACAAACTTAATTATACAACATGAGTTGAGAGTTTTTACACGAATATTGTCATCTTGACAATATCCAAACTCAAATAGAGTCCTCATTACATTTATTGACACACTATTTTATAGAATAGTGAAGACTACTATAACACCATCTCAGGCCATATTACAATTATCGTGCAAAATACTACAATACATATGCTGTGAGTTTTAATACAAATATTGTGTTCTAGATAATATCTAAACTCAAATAAAGTCCTCATTATAATTATTGCTACACTATTTTATAAAATAGTGAGAACTGCTAAAATAACTATCTTGAACCATCACTCCACACCCGACTAGTTCCCTCTATATTCTCGTCTCCTGAAAAGAAAAATAAAACAAAAAGGAAAAAGGGTGAGCTCAATTAACCTATTAAAGAATATTATGACTAAGATAATGTAGAACACATTATCATTAATCCTCAACAGGGAAAAATCTGATAGAATATAATAGACAACAAGTTTTAGATCAACAACTGCTGTAGAAACAACAATTCATTAGAAGATTTAAGTAAAGAATGAAGTCTACTATCTTCTATGATTTAAAAGTTTATTATCAATATTTTATCTCTGTGTCATCAATCAATATACATGTTGAATCAAATATTCATCTTTGCACTACTGGCCAAAGATATTCATTTGTATCACCGGTTGGTCATGTTCATCTCAACACATGTCCATCTTTACACTACGAGCCAAAGATATTCATCAGATAATCATTCATCTTTGCACTACAGGCCAAAGATATTCAGTTATATCACCATTTAGGAATGAGAATGATAAAAATATTTTAAAGAAAATGAATCCAGTGAGATAAAAGAACAAGAATTAGGGATTCATACTTTAGTTTATCAAAATTCAAAAATACTCCATAATAAACGATTGTGGAGCAAAATTCACGAATGAATATCAAAACATGGATACAATCAAAGATAGTAAGCAAAATAGACAATTTGGACAAAGAAAAGAAAATTTAAATTTTCTGTGAATAGTGCCCTATTCGTGAATAGTGTCGTATACATAAATAGTAACCCCGACACGAAAAAGGTAAAAATTTCATAAGAAAAATCATACTTCGTGAATAATATCGTATTCGTGAATAGTATCGTATACGTAAATAGTACTGTATATGTGAATAGTAACCTCAACATGAAAAGGTAAAAATTTTATAATAAAATTCATACCAATATTTTGGTATAATAATATTGAAAGAAATAATATCATTTACGAAAAAAATAACATCCCTTACCTCAAAAGAATAGTACTTCTGGCTGAAATATCGGATATAATATTGAAGGAAACTTGCACTATATAGCAACACTCAAGATATCTAAATACCCACAAAAATACTCTCGATATTATAGAGAGAGAAAACTTCTGATTCCGGTGTGATTTTCAATTCTAAATTAAGCATCCTATTTATAGAAAAATGCCAGAATACCACTGTTGACTAACATGCTACCGGTGGCTCTACCCTTTGCCATTCATGCACACCACACTTGAACTTCAACATTTTTCCATAAAAAAACAAAAGTGGGGTCCACCCATGTTTTTAATAAAAAACATTTATTTCTGAAACTTCAATAATTCATAATAAATAACCCTTTTATCAGAAAAATACGAATTCTATGTCCTTTCCATAAGAAATTTAATTTTCTACAACTTTGTAGAAGAAAGTTTTTCTAAAAATCCAAACGAAAAAATGACCCAAATTTACATACATGATTTTTCCACACTTTTATTTCGACAAAATACATATATTGATATAAACAACCATCAACACTATTTCCTTCATTTATAACAAATTAAACAAATATTTACTTATCATATTCATCAATTATTTACAATTCCTGAATAATTATTACTAATTAATATTATAGATTCACAATACTGATAAACAGATCGTTCCTAGAGACTTTTCTATAAGAATTTCTTCTTATTAACGCGTAATTAAATAACATAACCCCTTTCCTCGACATAACTTTCTAAACATTACCAATAATTCTATCCAATAATATTAATTTAATAATATGAGTTACTATGTCGTGACGATTATTGAATCAATAATGCAAAATATTATTCAATTATCACTGTAGCAATTATTCCACCAATAATATGAAAGACTGTGCAATTTTAATGTATCAATTATTGAGTGACTTCTTACGTAAGAATCAATAATCAGAAATACTGTGCAACCACGTGTATTAGTGTACTTTTATCACTGAGTATTTCAACAGTTTTTAACGGTAAAAATTTTGCCGTTACTTTTATAAAAATGTTATTTCGGTCGCTTTCTATATACGACAGTTATTCTGTTATGAGGCCCACAAATGGTTGCGTCATCGTACGAATATTCTTCGACAGCAAGAATATTCCACGACCAAACGAATATTCCTCGATTACAATGAATATTTTATAACCACTTGCGTATTTAAAATATTTGTGCATTTTTTCCAAAACTAACCACATTAATCAAATCAACCCCTTGCTATTTTAAAATAATAAATAGAGAAAAATTCAATTTTATAAAAGTTAGGGTCTTATAACCTCCCCTCCTTATGAAATTTCATCCTCGAAATTGACGTACGTACCTGGTGTTTCGAAAAGGTGAGGATACCTCGCTTTCATTTTTGATTCCAACTCCCAGGTTATTTCCTTAATAGCATGGTCCCTCCATAAAACTTTGACTTGTGGTATAACCTTTGTGCGTAGGAAATGCTCCTTCCTATCCAAGATCTTGACAGGTACCTCCTCGTACGTTAAATCTTCGGCTATATCGTCTGGTTCTAATTCAAAAATATTGTTTGGGTCGTCCACATATTTACGTAACATCGATACGTGAAAAGCGTTATGAACACGTAACATACTTAGCGGTAAGGCGAGTCTATAGGCCACAGTTCCTATTCGATCAAAAATCTCAAATAGACCAATAAATCGAGAGTTGAGATTTCTTTTCTTCATCGAATCTTACTTCTAGAATAACACATTCTTATATTTTCTTCTTCATATTCATCACCTCTAGGTTTGTGGCTTGAGCAGCCTTAACTTTATCGATTAAAATTGGTTCTACGCGCATATTTGACATCATCACATGGGTCCCTATAGTTTTTAGCTCTATCTATATCATTTGTAAATTATACGAAATGGGTTTTTTGTGTTCGACAATATCGTACTCGTACCCGCATACAATTTTCTACTCAACGCGTCAGCTACTACGTTTGCTTTTCTAGGATGGTATTGAATGGTATGATCGTAATCTTTCAATAGCTCGAGCCAACATCTTTGGTGCATGATACGTTCGTTTTGGGTGAAAAAATATTTGAGGCTTTTATAATCTGTATAGATCTCCACTTTCTCCCCATACAGGTAGTGGCTCCAGATCTTTAGCGCAAAAACAACTGCTGCCAACTCTAGATCATGAGTAGGATAATTTCTCTCATATTGTTTGAGTTGTCTTGAGACATATGCTATGACTTTCCCATGTTGCATGAGAATACATCCTAAACCTTTGCCTGAAGCATCGCTGTAGATGACAAATCCCTCTGAACCTGATGGTATTATCAGAACAGGTGCCGAAATGAGTCTCCTCTTGAGTTCTTGGAATCTCTTCTCATATTCCTCGCTCCATCTGAATTTTGTATCTTTACGAGTCAGCTGAGTTAATGGAGTGGCGATTAGAGAAAATCCTTCCACGAATCTCTGATAATAACCAGCTAAGCCTAGAAAGCTACGTATTTCGATTACTAACTTAGGTTGTTCTCAACTGTGACTCATATCCCAATCTTGGATAGCACGTCACAATGGCACCTACCAGTTTACCACCGCACGAATATGGCAGAGTCTGGCTTCGGTGCTTTCCACAAAGGAAGTCACCAGATAGAGGCTAAGGTACCAACTCTTGTAGTTGGGTTTTTAACTCCTGAAGTTCAATAGGGAGTCATTTGATATGGGGTTTTGGAAAAGGGTTTTGTACCGAGTTCAAGGTCGATACAAAATTCGATATCACGCTCTAGGGGTAGGCTGTAACAACCCCAAAATAGGTCCATTCCATCCAACCCATTCTGAGTCGCCAAATACATGGTACAGAAAACAACTACAACTCTATTACAACAATTGTCGTGCAAAATACAACAACACATATGCTGTGAGTTTGTATACAAATATATATCAACTGTGACTCACGTCCCAACCGTGGACAGCACCTCATACTCACACCTTACATAAAGGTAAAGTCGAAAACTGTTTTAGAAATTAGAATCTTTGGGAAGTGCTTAAGGAAACCTTCGTACATGGGAGGCCATGCGTCTAGGTTATTATAGATATCATATGGCCACAGAATTATCCTTGGTTGACCCAATAGACCCCAAAGAAAAACAAGAGGATTACTATCATATTCTTCCCAATGGCAAGTCTTCTCCTGACATATCATTATCTCCACTGTCTTTAATTGAGAGTTATATTTCAAATAGACTCCAAGATCATATAGATAGTGTTGGTAGATATACTCAGCAAGTGGATGAGCACATCCATGTTTTATGATGACACGAGGTGGTAAGTCATTAGACATCTTGTATGACAGTGGCAAAACACCCTTCCAAGTTAAATTCACCTCACCCTCAACATCTATAGACCACCGTTCTATTCACTTGTTATTCCCCCGCTTGACCCAGCTACACTCGTATTACCTGAAAGGAATTGTGAAGCAAAAGGGTGAGCACAACTAGCTCAGTAAAGAATGTCATGACTAAAGATAAATAAATTATCAATAGCCTTCAACAGTAATAAATCAGAGATTTAGAACATATGGTATATGATAAAAAAAATTCAACCATAGTTGCAGCGGAACGAGCAATCCATTAGAAGAGTCAAATAGACTATAAAGTCTATTATCTTCTCCATGTTAAAAGTCCATCAACAATGTTTTATCCCTATAACATCAATCAACGATTCCTGTCCACAATCACATGTATAACTCATAATCGTAATTGTTGTTCTAAATTCCTTTTCTCATCCAGGACAAAGATAATTTTTATCACCTGAAACATCAAAGATCATGGTTATACCAAATCACAGTTCATGTTCATAATCATACTAATAAATTCATCTTTGCACTACGGCCAAAGATATACATCAATAAGTCATCTTTGCACTACAGGCCAAAGATATTAATCAACAAGTTATCTTTGCACTACAGGCCAAAGATATTCATCAACAAGTCATCTTTGCACTACAGGCCAAAGATATTCATCAACAAGTTATCTTTGCACTACATGCCAAAGATATTCATCAGTTGGTCGTGTTCATCTAAACACCTGTTCATCTTTGCACTACGGGCCAAAGATATTCATCAGAAATCATTCATATTTGCACTACAGGCCAAAGATATTCAATAATATCATCATTTAAGACTGAGGATGA
Source organism: Panax japonicus (assembly GCA_020205505.1). Taxonomy (NCBI): domain Eukaryota; kingdom Viridiplantae; phylum Streptophyta; class Magnoliopsida; order Apiales; family Araliaceae; genus Panax; species Panax japonicus. Next base: position 63,361,403 of record CM035114.1, read on the forward strand.
TGAAAAAAATATTTTTAAAGAAACTAATCCAGTGAAACAAAATGACAAGGATTATGGATTAAGGATTCGTACTTTATTTTATCCATGTCCAAAAATACCTCAAATATAATCATAGTGGTGTAAAATTCAAGAATGATCAAAACATGGATACAATCAAAGCTAGTATCCACAATAAATATTTTAGACGAAAAGGGAAAATTTTCATTTTTCGATGAATAGTGCCGTATTCGTGAATAGTGTCGTATACGTGAATAATAACTCCGACACCAAAAGATAGTAATTTCACAAAAAAAAAACATCTTCCCGCTTCGTGAATAGTACTCGTGAATAGTAACTCGTGAATAGTAACTCATGAATAGTAACTCCGACATGAAAAAGTTCCAAATTTGATAAAAAGTTCTAACCAATATTTCGGCATAATGATATTGAAGAAATAATATCATTTTAGAAGAAAATAACCTCTCTTATTATCCCTTACCTCGAAAGACAGTACCTCTGACTGGAATAACACTGAACGAACTTGCACCGTATATCAATACTCAAAGTATACTCAAAATACTCACAAGAATACGCTCAATAATATAGAGAGAGAAAACTTCAGTTTCTGGTGTGATTTTCAATTCTAACCTAAGCACCTATTTATAGAAAATTGCTTAGAACACCAAAGCAGAAAATTTAATTTAATATTATTATTATTATTTCTAAATTTTCCTACGCATACCAACTGAATTCAGCCATCAACCACACATGCAAACCTTCTAGAAAAGTAATAAAAACGTTTTTTTAATTTAAATTATTTTAAACTTCCAAAAATTAATTATTTTGGAGCTTCAGAACTTCAATAATTCACAATAAATAGCCCTTTTGCCAGAAAATTCGAATCTCGCGTTTTTTTATAGGAAATTCAATTCTCTACAACTTTGTAGAAGAAAGTTTTTCCAAATTCCAAATAGAAATTGACCAAAATCCACAAACGAACGATTTTACAGGCTATAATCAAATTTCAGTCAAGAAATAGGGTCCACCGACATATTTAACATGTTTTAAATATTTTTGGTAACAAAAATACTCCTCCACATATACTCATACATCCCACATTCATCGTAAAAATATCATCATTATTATATTATTAAAATATAATAATATATTTAAATGAATTATTTTATCATAAAAAGATAAAATACTAATTTTCAATAATTGTCACATTAAAAATTTTCTCCATCTATATCCACATAAAATTAATATTTTCCTCATTATATAAATCAATAAGTAATTATTCACAAATAATATTACAGAATCACAATATTGACAACCAGGCAGTTTCCAGGAAAGTGGGGGCTTTCCAATAAGAATTTCTCCTTACTGGCGCGCAATTAGGTGACCAAACCTCTCCTTAGACAGAACTTTCTAGACATTGTCAATAATGTTATCTAATAATATTATTTAGATAATATGAATTATTGCTTCGATAATGAAAAAAAACTGTGTAATGACAACAACAGCAATATAAAATATCAAAGCAGCAATTATTGAATCAATAAAATAAAATACTGAACAGTAATTACTGTAACCATTATTGAGTAGTGCCTTCTTACGTAAGAATCAATAATTGGTGCAATACCGTGTCCTATTGTGCAACAACGCGTATTACTTTACTTTACCCACCGGGTATTCCAACAGTGTTAACAGAAACAATTACCCCGTTATTTATAAAAAAAAAACTTTAATTTGTCGTTTTCTTCATCCGACAGTTATTTTGTTACGGGGCCCACAAAAGGCTGCGCCGTCGTACGAATATTCCCTGACAGAAAGAATATTCCACGACCAAACGAATATTTCCCGACAACAATGAGTATTTTATAACCACTTGCTTATTTTTGAAAAAAATTCATATATCACCCTTAACTTTAACCTTTTATCAATTTTAACCATTTACTGAATCGTAAATATAAGAAAAATTGAATACTTTTATTTCATAAAATTCGGGGTCTTACATAGGCCAGGAAGTTCTTTAGGAAATATGTCAAGAAATTCATTAACAATAGAAATATCATTCAAATTTGACGTATTTTTAAATTCATGACATGGGCTAAGAAAGCTTGACATCCGTTTTTCAATAAATGAATAGCTTTATGACTTGATATGACAGTGATTGACTTTAGTGGTTTGGTTGGTTGAATTCGTATAACAGGTTGGTTAGGAATATGAAAACTAATAACCTTACGAAAATAATCAATTTTAGCATGATGAGTAGTTAACCAATCAATTTCTAAAATTATATCAAATGCAAGTATCTTCAAAGAGATAAGATCAACAGATAATGTGATGGTGCCAACTTGAATCAAACAAGATTTATAAATAGTGGATGTAATGAAAGTTTCTCCTAACAAAGTTTCAACAGATAAGTCAAAGTCTAATTTCTCAGGAGTCAAGTTCAAAAGTTGAGCACAAGCAGGAGAGATAAATGAATGGATAGAACAGATATATAATAAGGTATAAACTTCGCAAGAGTTTATGATTAGCTTACACGTGATAACTTCGTTCTGTTCCTCATCACGAAAAATGCTCTCCCATAAACTACCGACTTTGTTTTGTCCGTAGTCTCCTTTTGTGCCACTATCCCAGCTGGACTTGACTTTGCTACCAGGACAAAATTGGGCTATATAACCATCTTTTCCACAATTGAAACACACCTTGGAAGGCTATGAACAATTTGGATTTATGTGTCCCTCCTCTCCGCATCTGTAGCATCTAACTGGCAGTTTTTCTCCTCCCCTAAAATTTGTTGTTGATGCTGGTGCTGCTGATGTCTTCCCGTCATTATTCAATATTTTCTTTTTAAAACTTCCATTTGACTCACCTCTCCTATTGTCTTGGCCATGATTACAACCGAAGTGGTTATCATTTTTGGCATGATAATTTCCTCCACGATGATTATCATTGTCTCAATGGCCGTTGCCACCGGTACGATTATTATCGTGTTGGTCGTTATCTTTTGACTGGGCTGGCTCATTATCGCGCTTCAATAACTGAGCCCTATTCACAACATCTGAATATAAACAAAGTTTGTGAGAAATGAGGTATTTACTTATTTCAGGTTTCAAACCTCTTAGAAACATTCGCGTCATATGTTCCTCATTCTCTACTAAATGAGGTGCAAACCTGAATAACTCCGCGAACTTAGCCTCGTACTTAGACACAGTTATGTTGTTCTGTTTTAATGTGATAAACTCTACCTCCTTCATATGACGAATACTTTCAGGAAAGTACTTGTTATTGAATAATTTTTGAAACGCTTCCAAGACATATTGAGTGCGGGAGGCTGGGTACGCTTCATAGATTCCCACCAGTAATTTATAATCTGCCTCACCACGTAACATTAATGTGGCGAATGGAACCTTCTGTTCCTCCTGGGCATCCCAAGACATCAAATATCTTGGTAATTTGCTTAACCCTCGTTTCTGCCTTGATCGAATTCGGCTTTCCCAAAAACTCCGGCAATCCCAACTCCTTGAATTGTTTAGCAGTGACCATCCGTGAGTTGCCATTGTTTCCCCCTGCATTTTGAAGAGGATTCTCTCTCATCTGGTTTTGCATGAACTGCAAAAAACTTCTAAATATCCCAGCATTCATCGTTTGATCGGTGGTGTTATTTATAGGAGGAATATTGCCTTCCTGATGCACGTTACCCTGGTTGTTGATTATCAGTGTCTCAATGGTCTCATGTGCTCCATTGCTCATCTCAACATTTTCAGATGTCATTCTCAAATACTGTCACAAACAAAGGTTAATTAAAGAAATTGACATGCCGCATAATATCCCTATATGTTGACCGATTAACAAATAAGCTTAGGTAGGACACACTAGTGAAGGATTTACTCGTCTCTCCCTTCCTAGTTATAATCCCCGATCTTCGCCAGAGACCATATCTCTAAGCTTTGATACCAATTGTGACGCCCCCAAAATAGGTCCACACAACCCATTCTGAGTCGCCAAATACATGGTATAGAAAACAACTACAACTTCATTATTACAACTATCGTGCACAATACGACAACACATATGCTGTGAGTTTTAATACAAATATTGTCTTCTAGACAATATCCAAACTCAAATAAAGTCCTCATTACAATTATTGCTACACTATTTTACGAAATAGTGAAGACTGCTAAAATAACTGTCTTGAACCATCACTCCACACCCCGACTAGTTCCCGTTATATTCTCATCTCCTGAGAAGAAAAATGGAACAAAAAGAAAAAGGGTGAGCTCAACTAGCCCACTAAAGAATATTATGACTAAGATAATGTAGAAAAAAATTATCCTTAGTCCTCAACACGGAAAAATCTGATCTAATATAATAGATAACAAGTTTTAGATCAACAACTGTAGCGGAAAGAATAATTCATTAGAAGAGTTAAGTAGAGAATGAAGTCTACTATCTTCTATGATTTAAAAGTACATTATCAATATTTTATCCAAGTGACATCAATCAATATACATCTTGAATCAAATATTCATCTTTGCACTACGGGCCAAAGATATTCATTTGTATTATTGGTTGGTCATGTTCATCTCAACACCTGTTTATCTTTGCATTACGGGCAAAAGATATTCATCAGGTAATCATTCATCTTTGCACTACAGGCTAAAGATATTCAGTTATATCACTATTTAGGACTGAGAATGATGAAAAAGGACAAGAATTAGGGATTCGTACTTTAGTTTATCCAAGTTCAAAAATACTCCATAGTAAACAATTGTGGAGCAAAATTCAAGAATGAAGATCAAAATATGGATATAATCAAAGATAGTAACCATAATAGACAACTTGGTCAAAGAAAAGAAAATTTATTTTTTTCAGTAAATAGTATCGTATTCGTGAATAGTGTCGTATACGTGATACATGAATAGTAACCCCGACACGAAAAAGTAAAAATTTCATAAGAAAAATTATACTTCGCGAATAGTACTCATGAATATTATCGTATTCGTGAATAATACCGTATACGTGAATAGTAAACTCGACATGTAAATGTAAAAGATTCATAATAAAATTCATGTCAATATTTCGGTATAATGATATTGAAAGAAATAACATCATTTACAAAAAAAAAATAACATCCCTTACCTCAAAAGAATAGTACTTCTGGCTAAAATATAGGATATAATACTGAAGAAAACTTGCACTGCATAGCAACACTCAAGATATTTAAATACCCACAAAAATACGCTCTATATTATAGAGAGAGAAAACTTCTGATTCTGATGTAATTTTCAATTCTAACTTAAACATCCTATTTATAGAAAAATGTCAGAACACCACTGTTGGCTAACCTGCTACCGGTGGCTCTACCCTCTGCCATTCACGTATACCACACTTAAACTTCAACATTTTCCACAAAAAAACAAAAGTGGGGTCCACCCATTTTTTTAATAAAAAAATATTTATTTTCGAAACTTCAATAATTCATAATAAATAACCCTTTTATCAGAAAAATACGAATTCTATGTCCTCTCCATAGGAAATTTAATTCTCTACTACTATGTAGAAGAAAATTTTTCCAAATTCCAAACGAAAAATGACCCAAATTTACATACAAATGATTTTTCCATACTTTCATTTCAACAAAATACATATACTGATATAAACAACCATCAACACTAATTGCTTCATTTATAATAAATTAAACAAATATTTACTTATCATATTCATCAATTATTTACAATTTCTCAATAATTATTACTAATTAATATTATAGATTCACAATACTGAGAATCAGAATGTTCCCAGAAAAAAGGGGGCTTTCCTATAAGAATTTCTTCTTATTGGCGCGCAATTAAATAACATAACCCTTTTACTCGACAGAACTTTCTAGACATTATCGACAATACTATCCAATAATATTAATTCAATAATATGAGTTATTGTGTCATGACGATTATTGAATCAATAATGCAAAATACTATTCAATTATCACTGTAACAATTATTGCACCAATAATATGAAAGACTGTGCAATTTCACTGTATCAATTATTGAGTGACTTCTTACGTAAGAATCAATAATCAGAAATACTGTGCAATACAGTGTGCCACTGTGCAACCACGCGTATTACTATACTTTTATCACTAGGTATTTGAACAGTTTTTAACGGTGAAAGTTTTGCCTTTATTTTTATAAAAAGGTTATTTCTGTTGTTTTCTATATCCGACAGTTATTCCGTTATGAGGCAAACAAATGGCTGCGCCGTGGTACGAATATTCCTCGACAGCAAATATATTCCACGACCAAACGAATATTTCCCTACAACAATGAGTATTTTATAACCACTTGCATATTTAAAATATTTGCGTATTTTATCCAAAAGTAATCACGTTAATCAAATCAACCCCTTACTATTTCAAAATAATAAATAGAGGAAATTCAATTTTATAAAAAGTCGAGGTCTTACATATATATTATAATAAATTTTATTTTTTTTATGTAAAATAGAATATATTATATTTTATTATGTATAATATTTGCATAGTGTCTGCATAGTAATAATCTTGTGACTTTGAAAATCAGAAAAAAATTCTTAAGAAAAAATTCTCCCGTGACCCACATGTGTGTTCGTGATTAATTCTAAATAGTGCCCTGCCATTCTCCTATAAATAGGTTGCTTAGATTAGAATTGAAAAGCACACTAGAATCAGAGAATTATTCTTCTATAATATCGAGCGTATTTTTTTGAGTTTAAGGAAGTTTTGAATGCAGAAAATAATATAAGTTTTCTTCAAGAATATCCCCGTCTTACCAGTCAAAAGTACTCTCTTTTTAAGATAAAGGATATTATTTTTGTTCAATATTCGTAAGAAATAATATTTTCTTCTATATTATGTAGTATGTAAGTAATATTATTTCGTTTTAGCATTCGAATTCTACACTCATTTTATTAAAGTATTGCTTCTATACTCCTTGAAATTAGTAGAATATCGTTGAAATTTGCGCTTCATCTAGTATCTTTTCACGAAAATATTATTTTGAACATTCTTGATAAGTTTTAACCTTTTCATGCCAAAGTACTATTTACGGGGTACTATTCCCGAAGTACTATTCACGAAATACTATTCATGAAAAAAAATTCGGTCCAAATTATTTTTGGTATAATATTATTCTAAAATTTTACTCCACAATGCAGTATCATGTTGACAATTTGGACATTATTGAATTCTGAATAAATTGAATTATAAATATTTAAAATTTATCCTTTACTTTCATTTAATTGAATTCTTATATCATTATCATCATCTTCATGCTTATATTGTGATGAAAGTCATCTTTGGCCCGTAGTGCATAGATGGACTGTTAATCGGTATGATTATGACTATGTATCGTTATAATCATGACCTGTAATGTTACAAATGATGTGGTAAAATTCTTCATTAGCCCGTACTGCATTGATGGACAGTTGTTGGCACTATCATGACCATTGGTGATAACACGAATATCCTTAGCCCGTAGTGCATGGATAATTCGTGGATGTGATAGTAATGAATATCCTTGGCCCGTAGTGCATGGATAATTCAGTGATGTGAATTATTTATTAAGTTGAGTCTCAGCGATAAAATTGATGATAAACTTTTAAATCATAGAAGATAGTAGATATCATGCTCTACTTGACTCTTCTAATGGATTGTTTGTTCCGCAGTAGTTAAACTTGTTGTCTATTGTATTCTATCAGTTTAACACTATTAAAGGCTAATGATAATTTATTCTACATTATCTTAGTCATAATATTTCTTACTGGGCTAGTTGAGCTCACTCTTTTACTTTCATTGTTCTCTTCAGGAAATGAGAATTAAGCCATGACTAGTCGAGGAATGAAGTTACGGTCCGAGATGTAATTCAGGCAACATCAGGCGATAGTGACTCCTGTTCAAAATGCAAGTGGAAACACTGGCAACCACGGATGGTCACGGCTAAGCAATTCATGGAGCTGGGATCACCGGAGTTTTTGGGAAAGCCAGAATCACTTAAGGCAGAAACGTGGATTAAGTAGATCACCAAGATATTTGATGTCTTGGGATGCTCCGAGGAGCAAAAAGTTTCCTTTGCCACCTTCATGTTGCGAGGAGAGGCAGATCATTAGTGAAAATCTGTAAAGCGTACCCAACCTGTCGCACTTAAGATGTCTTAGGAGAAGTTCCAAGAATTGTTCAACGATAAGTAATTTCCCGAAAGTATCTGTCACATGAAGAAGTTAGAGTTCATCAAGATGGGGCAAAAGATTGCAGAAGCCAAGGTAGAATTTGTAAAGCATCGAGAATCGTAGCGTGTTTGCTTTGAAGGGCCTCTTCGAAGTCGTAGAGTGGTCCAAACGCCTGCTGAGCCAACTCAAAAATCGTAGTGTGCTCTCGAAAGCGTAGAATCTGCAAGTCAAGCAAGTAAAGATCATAGTGTACTAGTACTTAAGAGAAATCGTAGTGTTCTCATTTATCTGCACTAGATCAAGCACCAAGGTGGCAAGACTTAATTCTGATTCACCAAATACATGATACAGAATTTAAATACAAACTTAATTATACAACTGTCGTGTAAAATACGACAAAACATAGCTGAGAGTTTTAATAGGAATATTGTCTTCTAGACAATATCCAAACTCAAATTCAATCCTCATTATATTTATTATCATACTAAATGGTGAGAACTACTAAAACAACCATCTCGGACCATCACTCCATTCCCCGACTAGTCTCGGTTACGTTCTCATTTCCTGAAGAGAAAAATGAAATCAAAAGAGTGAGTTCAATTAGCCTAGTAAGAAATATTATGACTAAGATAATGCAGAATAAATTATCGATAGCCTTCAACAGTGATAAACTGATAAAATATAATAAACATAAAGTTTAACTGCAGCGGAACAAATAACCCATTAGAAGAGTCAAGTAGAGCATGGTATCTACTATCTTTTATGATTTAAAAAGTTTATCATCAATTTTATCGCTGAGAATCAGCTTAATAAATAATTCACATCACTGAATTATCCATGCATTACGGGCCAAGGATATTCATTAGTATCACGACCACGAATATCCATGGACACGAATTATCCATGCATTATGGGCCATGGATATTCGTGTTTTCACCAATGGTCATGATCATGCCAACAACTGTCCATCAATGTACTACGGGCTAATGAGGACTTTTACAACATCATTTGTGACATTATGGTCATGATTATACCGAATAATCCATGGTCATAATCATACCAATCAACAGTTCATCTATGCATGTAAGCCAAAGATGACTTTCATCACAATATAAGCATGAGGATGATGACAATGATATAAGAATTCAATTAAAAGAATGCAAATGATAACTTTTTAAAGATTTATAATTTAATTTATCCAAAATTCAATAATGTCCAAATTGTCAACATGATACTGCTTTGTGGAGTAAAATTAAAGAATAATATTATATCAAAAATGATTTGGACCGAAAAGAAATTAATTTTTGTCATGAATAGTGCCCCAGATGAATAGTACCTGAGTGAATAGTATCTCGTAAATAGTAATTTGGGAATAGTAACCCGTGAATAGTTCTCCGGCATGAAAAAGTTAAAACTTATCAATAATGTTCAGAATAATATTTTCATAAAGAGATACTGGATGAAACGCAAATTTTAAGAATATTCTACTAATTTTATGGAGTATAGAAGCCAAAACATTAACAAAATGAGTGTAGAATTCAGAATCTGAAACGAAATAATATTACTTACATACTACAGAGTATGGAAGAAAATATTATTTCTTACGAATAGTGAACAAAAATAATATCCCTTACCTTAACAAGAAGAGTATTTCGACTGGTATAGTGGGGATATTCTTGAAGAATACTTGCACTATTTTCTACACTCAAAACTTTCTTAAACTCTAAAGAAATATGCTCAAGATTATAGAAGAAGAATTCTCTGATTCTGGTGTGATTTTTAATTCTAAACTAAGCATCCTATTTATAGGAGAATGAAAATGATACTATTTGAAAATAATCACGGACTGCACAATAAGTTTTTCACATACGCTGAAAATTTTTCAGAAAATTTTCAGATTTTTACTATGCAAACAATATACATAATAAAATATAATATATTCTATTTTTCATAAAAAATAAAACTTATTATATAATAAATAAATAAAACTCCTTCCTGACCAAGGCAATTCCCCCCCCCCCCCCCCGTGAACTTGCAATTTCATTTTTCTTCCATATTGGGCCCCACACGTGGCCCCACATGTGGCCCCCACCTTTATTATAAATATATACTGAATAATTTTCTACCGATTATTTTGAAAAATGAGTAAGTGAGGGTCCATATAATAATCAAAATTTATAACAAATACTTCATAAAACCCCTAAATATTTTTAACAACGTTTATTCAGCTATAACATAACTTGCAATATTAACAACCAGATCATTACCAGGAAAGAGGGGGCTTTTTGATAAGGATTTCTCCCTATTGACCCGCAATTAAGTAACCTAACCCCTTTCCTCGACAGAATTTTCTAGACATTGTCGATAATACAAATAATAATATGAATAACTTGTCATCTTAATTATTAATTTAATAATATATAATATTGACAATAATTGAATCACATAACATGAGATACTATGCAGCAATTACTGTAGCAATAATTGAGTATAATGAGTGACTTCTCACGTAAGTATCAAAAATCAATACCTTATGCTACTATGCAATCACGCGTATTACTATACTTTTACCACCGGGTATTTCAACAGTTTAACGGTAAAACTTTTGTCGTTATATGATGTGGATTATTTATTAAGCTGAATCTCAGCTATAAAAATTGATGAAAACGTTTTAAATCATAAAAGATAGTAGATTTTATTCTCTACTTGACTCTTTTAATGGATTGTATCTTCCGCTGCAGTTAAACTTGATGTCTATTGTATTTATCAGTTTAACATTGTTGAAGACTAATGATATTTTATCCTGCATTATCTTAGTCATAATATTTCTTACTGGGCTAGTTGAGCTCACCCTTTTTTTCACTGTTCTCTTCAGGAATGAGAACGTAACTGGGACGAGTCGGGGAACGGAGTGATGGTCCTAGATGGTGTATTAGTAGTCCTCACTATTCTGTTAAATAGTGTGACAATAAATGTAACGAGGACTCTATTTGAGAGTGGATATTGTCTAGAAGATAATATTTGTATTTAAACTCACAGCTCTCTTGTTGTATAATTAAGATTGTATTTGTAATTTTTACCATGTATTTGGCGACTCAGAATAGGTGATGCATACCTATTTTGGGGGTGTCATAGTTGATATCAAAGCTTAGGGATATGATCCTTGGCTAAGATGTGAGACAAGAACTAGGAGGGGAGAGACGTGGAATTTTTTTGCTAGTATGACCTACCTAAGTTTATTTGGTATTTAATTGGTCGGTCAGAATATAAGGATAATATGTGATTTGTTATTTAACTCTTGTTTTGTGACAGCATTTGAAAATGACATCCGAGAATGTTGAGATTATCAATGGAGCACAGGAGACCGTTGAGTCTCCACAGATCAATAATTTGGATAATGTGCATCAGGAAGGAGACATTCCTCAGGCAAACAACAACATTGACCAAATGATGAACGATGGAATGTTCAGAGGCTTTATGCAATTCATGCAACATCAGGCGAGAGCAGCTCTTGTCCAAAATACAAGTGGAAACACTGGCAACTCTCGGACGATCACCGCGAAGCAGTTTAAAGAACTGGGACCACCAGAGTTCTTTGGAGAGCCAAAACCACTTAAGGCGAAAACGTGGATTAAACAGATCAACAAGATATTTGATGTCTTGGGATGCTTCGAGGAGCAAAAGGTTCCCTTTGCCACCTTCATGTTGCGAGCAGAAGCAGATTACTGGTGGGAATCTGTAAAATGTACTCAACCTGCCGCATTGGAGATGTTTTGGGAGAAGTTCTAGGAACTGTTCAACGACAAGTACTTTCCCGAAAGTATTCGTCACATGAAAGAGGTAGAGTTAATCAAGCTGGAGCAAAATAACATGACCGTGTCGCAGTACAAAGCCAAGTTTGCCGAGTTGTCCCGATTTGCGTCCCATTTGGTTGATAATGAGGAGAGAATGACATGAGTATTTTTAAGAGGTTTGAAACCTGAGATACGTCAATATCTTCTATTTCATAAACTATGTTTGTATTCAGATGTTGTTAATAGGGCTCAGTTATTGGAGCGTGATAATGAGTCTACCCAACCAAAAGAGAGCAGCCGACAAAATGATAATACCAGTGAGAACAGTCATCGAAGCGGTGACAACAAGCGTGGAGGGAATCAATAGGCCAGAAACACAGTAGCACACGGTATTGCACCAATTATTGATTCTTACGTAAGAAGGCACTACTCAATAATTGTTACAGTAATTATTGTTCAATATTTTATTTTATTGATTCAATAATTGCTACGTTAATATTTTATATTGTTGTTGTTTCAATAATTGTCACTACACAATATTTTCTATTATCAGATCAATAATTCATATTATTTGAATAATATTATTAGATAACATTATTGACATTGTCTAGAAAGTTCTGTCTAAGGAGTGGTTTGATCACCTAATTACGCGCCAATAAGGAGAAATCCTTATTGGAAAGCCCCCTTTTTCCTAGGAACGGTCTGGTTGTCAGTATTGTGATTCTATAATATTATTTGTGAATAATTAATTATTGATTTATATGATAAAAAAATATTCATTTTATGTGGGTATAGATGGTGAAAATTTTAAAGTGACAATTGTTGAAAAATTGATATTTTATCTTTTCTGATAAATAATTCATTTAAATATATTATTATATTTTAATAATATAATAATGGTGATATTTTTACAATGAATGTAGGATATATGAGTATATGAGGAGGAGGAGTATTTTTATTACAAAAATTGTTTAAAACATGTTAAACATGTTTGTGGGCTCATTTCTTAACTGAAATTTGATCATAGTCTGCAAAATCGTCGGTATGTGGATTTCGTTCAATTTCTGCTTGGAATTTGGAAAAACTTAAACTTACAAAGTTGTAGATAATGGAATTTTCTATGGAAAAGACATAAGTTTCAAATTTTTCTGACAAAAGGGTTATTTATTATGAATTATTGAAGTTCTGAAATTCTGAAATAATTGATTTTTGAAGTTTTAATTATTTTTTTTAAGAAAAATGTTTTTGGTGAGTGTCCCACATGTGATATAAATGTGTTGAATGCTGAATTCAAATGGTAAAAGTGGGCGTAAGAAATTTGTGTATATATATATATATATATATTAATATTTTATTAAATTTTCTGCTTTGGTGTTCTAAACATTTTCCTATAAATAGGGTGTTTAGGTTAGAATTGAAAATCACACCAGAAACTGAAGTTTTCTCTCTATATTATCGAGCGTATTCTTGTGAGTATTTTGATATTTTGAGTGTTGCTATACGGTGCAAGTTCCTTCAGCGTTATATCTGATATTCCATCCAGAAGTACTATACTTTTCAAGGTAAAGGATATTATTTTTTTTTAAAATAATATTATTTCTTCTAATATCATTATGCCAGAATATTGGTAAGATTTTTCTTGTAAAATTCTTCTCTTTTAGTGTCGGGGTTACTATTCACGTATACAGCACTATTCACGTATACGGCACTATTCACGAATACGACACTATTCACAGAAAAATTATATTTTTATTTCTTTGTCCAAAATATCTATTATGGATACTAGCTTTGATTGTATCCATGTTTTGATCATTCTTGAATTTTCCTTCACAATGATTATTTATGAAGTATTTTTGAACTTGGATTGTTTAAAGTACGAATCCTTAATATTTGTTCTTTTGTTTCACTGAAATCGTTTTCTTTAAAATATTTTTCATCATCCTCATTCCTAAATGATGGTATTACTGAATATCTTTGGCATGTAGTGCAAAGATGGTTGATTTTCTTATGAATATCTTTGGCCCGTAGTGCAAAGATGTACAGGTGTTGAGATGAACATGACCGACTAATGAATAACTTTGGCCTGTAGTACAAAGATGAATATTTGATTCAAGATGAATATTGATTGATGTTACAGGGATAAAATAATGATGATGGACTTTTAAATTCATAGATTATAGTAGATTTCAATAGCCTTCGTCAATAATAAATCAAAGATTTAGAACATATGGTAGATGATAAAACTTTTCAACCATAGTTGCAGTGGAACGAGCAATCCATTAGAAGAGTCAAATAAACCATCAGATCTATTATCTTCTCTATGTTAAAAGTCCACCAATAATGTTTTATCTCTGTAACATCAATCAACAATTCCTTACCACAATCATATGAATAACTCATAATTATAATTGTGATTCTAAATTCCTCTTCGCACCCAGAACGAAGATAATTTTCATCACCTATCTTCACCTGAAACATTAAAAATCATGGTTGTACCAAAACACAATTCATGCTCATAATCATACTAATAAATTCATCTTTGCACTACGGCCAAAGATATTCATTAACAATTTATTCTTTGCACTACAGGCCAAAGACATACAACTGTATTTTAGAAGAGTCAAGTAGCGCATGATATCTACTATCTTTTAAGAATTAAAAGTGTATAATCAATATTTTATCGTTGAGACTCAGCTTAATAAATTATCCACATCATTGAATCATCCATGCACTACGGCCAATGATATTCATGTAATCATCAACGGTCATGGTTATACCGAATAATCTCTGGTTATAATCATACCAATAACTGTCCATCAATGCACTACGGGCCAATGAGGACTTCTACCACATCATCTATAACATTACGGGTCATGATTATACCGAATGATCCCTGGTCATAATCATACCAATAAACAGTTCATCTATGCACATAAGCCAAAGATACTTATCAATCAATAGTTCATCTTTGCACGTAAGCCAAATATATACAACTGTAAAACCAATAATCAACAGTCCATCTTTGCACGTAAGCCAAAGATATTAACCTGTAAAACCAATAATTAACAGTTCATCTTTGCACGTAATCCAAAGATGACTTTCATCATAATATAAGCATGAGGACGATGACAATGATATAAGCATTAATCAAACGAAAATAAGGATAAATATTAAAAACTTTAAATTTATCCATATAATATCGATCACTTAATAAACTCATAATTTAATATTATTAATATTATAACAATATTTTAATCACTTCTTAAACTTATAAATAATTTATTTCAATTATTTACACTTTACCAAATAATGTATTTAATCATTCAAAAATGTCATACTCATAAGATTTCATCACCAATGATCAAATCCCTCATCAAAAATCTGCATATATCCTATATAGGATTCCAAGCCATAAAATCCTATTTTTCAATTTTGTTACTTCACATAACATATTTAATTCATTTATTCTTAACTAGTTCATTTTCATGAAAAATACCAAATCAGTACAAACAAATTTTCTTTTCTGGGATTTAGCAGAATATAGTCCCATATTGAAAATATATTTTTCTCGAAATTTTTAAAATTCATTTACTATTTTTCATAAGGCCAAATGTAATACCCAGTAAAATAATAAATAAATGACTTTTAAATGCATATATTTTTTTTATTTTGCTTATTGGACTTTGTCTTCTATTTAGGTCAATTAGTTATTTAATTTATGTGGGCTAATGTATTAATAAGTGATGTGGTAATATTGGGCTTTAAATTAAGTGGGTCAAATTTAGAATTGAGTAATCTTTTTAAATCTTATTAAAATTAGGTGAGAGTTAATAAGACACGTTAATAAATAAATAAACAAACCTAATTAGACTCTGATACGTTTTATACGTGATTGAGGGAAAGAGAGATAAAAAGTAGAGTCGGCTGGATTTTCCAAAATCGCTGGTAGCAGGCGGAAGTAAAAGAAAAGGGAATTGATTAAGGTAAAAACTTGATTTTTCATAAATATTATATGTATGTATTACATAGTTAGAATAATCAATTTTTTTTTACTGTGAACCAAAGCAAGACATGCGGGATTATATATATACATATATGATTTTTATAATTTATCATATCAGTACTCATAGAATTCGGTAAAGCAAGTTGTATATATATATATGTGATTTGGTTATAATTGTTGTTCTGTAATCATCAAGTTCATGGATGTTTTTTTTATTATTATTAAATAATAGGGTCATTCACGTGAGTAATGGTTAATACCTTATTTGTTAGATTTTATTTATTTATTTTTCATTTTGTCTAAAAGGTTCAAAAAAAAAAAAAAAAAAAAACTTTAACAGTCGCTCCATACAAATGATGTGATAATATTTTTTTATTAATATTTTATTATTAGTTCTGAACTATGTAATATTATAGAACTATATATATATCATTGCATAATTAGTAGATTTTACAGAATGTTATTGTATTATCATTAAAGTTTTTAAAATTTATAAATTGTTAAAATTTACAATTTAGTAATCTAATTTAAGGTATCATATTATTTTGGTGATTAGTTCGAACGGTGGGAGTCTAAACGAGTAATAATTGGAATATACGTTGTGTATTACGTTACTTAATCCAGGTACGGGTTCCGTACTCTTCCAGCAAGACTCTTTTGTTTTTAATTCGTTCGTTTCGTTATTCGTTTCGAAATCCAGTATTGTCTCTCATAATTGTTCCTTGTCAATTTATTGTGATAAATTTATTTTGGCGTTGTATTAGAACTCACATTGTACTCTTTAGACTAGTGTGTCATGTCTAAGTTTTATTTTTATATTTTTAGTGATGTACATGTTAGTATATTTTAGAGACTTGTGTTGATTCGTTCGATTTAACATGTACATGTTAGAATCCCTTTGTGTTGATATTTTGTCGCATGTGTTGTGACATTATATTTTGTTAAAATACCGTAGGGTATACCTGAGCTATAACCACCTGTGGGGGTACCACAGGCATGTTCTCTTGGCACCGAGGCATGACACCTTCCGTGGCGGTGTGATCAGTCCACGGCGTCTCCGTTTTGTGCTCCGGTGGGAGTTGGCCATTTGGTGTTTTGTTGTGAGAGGCGTATGGGTCGACCCTAGTTTTTCGTTCTGTTCTGTTCTGCGGATTGGTGATGTTTGTGCCAAACACACCTTTCGATTTGCACGCATCTGGATTGCGCAGTCCGATGTGTGATTGCCTGTGTGGCATTATTTTGATTGCCTGTGTGGCATTATTTGACTTGCCTGTGTGGCAAGGTATATTACTATTTATTTTGAGCTCGGTATGAAATAACACCCAGCCATTTGATTCAGCCTACCATTTTATTGTGTTAATTTTATTCGTTTCGTTTCAGTTCGTTTTGTTCAATTCATTAATTGAGTTAGTTATTTCGGTTCATTTCTTGTATTCTATATCCGTACTGGGCATTTGGCTCATGCTGTGTTTTTCTTCCGGCAGGTAATCAGGGGGATCAAGGGCAAGTGTGACGAGAGCTTCCTTTAATCCAATGGTTTAGAAATGTTCTGTTTAGACTTGATATGTCATTTATTTAGAATTGTAATAAATTATTTTAGATTGTGGATTTAGCCAGTGTGGCATTTATTATGGTCTGTCTTATGATATTGAATTATTATGAGATTATTCTTTTGTAACTTAGAGCCTTGTGATCTTCCTTAGTTTTGTTGTGTTTTGAGTAACCTCTCTTTCTATTTCGGAAAGGGGGTGTTACAGAGTTGGTATCAGAGCTTTGGTTCTTTCTTGTAGAAAACCTATTTAGGTTTGACCTGTGAGTTATGGGTAGACTTCTGGGTTAGGTTTTTGTTCAGTTTGATTTGTTTTTGTTCAGCTATATTCGAATCGGTTTTAATCTGTTTTGTTTATATTCGTGATCTCTTTCTTAGATGGCTCGAAGATCAGCTAGAGTTGCAGGGAGGCGAGGTAACGACAGGGGAAGAGGTGAAGGTCGGTCCAATGAGCAACCTAATGATCAGATTAATGCTCAGTTGGCTACCTTGGTGAATCAGGCTGTGAATCAGGCGTTACCTCAGTTAGTGGCGCAGGTTGTACAGGCAATACAGCAGCCGCCACCAGAAATTCCTGAACAGGAGAACCCAAGAAATAATGGTCCACATGCAAACGAAGAGGAAGTGAATACAGATGGTATTAATCAGCAGGTGGTTCCAGTGTATGTGTCGTTGGAGAGGTTTCAAAAGCAGAAACCACAGGCATTCAGTTCAGCTCCAACTCCAATTGATGCAGAGAATTGGATTGCCCACTTAGAGAAGATTTTCTATGTGTTGGGGTGCTCGGATAATCAGAGAGTATTACTTGCTGCCTACAAGCTGGAAGGGGATGCACAGAGGTGGTGGAAAGCACTGAAGACAACCAATGGTGATGGGTACGTGGAGACACTTCATTGGGCAGAGTTTTGTGAGGTCTTTTATCAGCAGTACTTTCCAGCTGTTGATAAAGAGGCCTATGCTAGAGAGTATTTATCCATTCGGCAGAAGGATGATGAGTCCATTACCGATTTCATGACCAGGTTCACCAGGTTGGCAGGTTTTGCGGGAACGTCTGCAGGGACTGCAGCAGAACAGGCGGAAAAGTTCAAGTGGCGGATTCATTATAGGTATCGCCAACATCTCATTAACACCAAGTTTGCGGATGTATCGGCGGTGGCTAATGCGGCTAAGAACATTGAGATGGAGCGGCAGGACTTTCGGACTTCCAAACCGAAAGGGAGTCGAAAGAGGGACAGAGATGACCAGCAGGGTCAAGCTTCGGGTCAGCATGGGAAAAATCAAGGTGGTCAGTGGAACAGAAATCGTGGTGTTCAGCAGGGGCAGCGGCGTGGCCAGAATCAGAACAGGGGTTATCAGCAGATGCCTCAGCAAGGGCAGAATCGTCAGCTTCAGCTACCTTGGTATGGACCGAATCGTCAACAGGGGCATAATCGTCAGCCGGGACAAAATCAGGGTCGTTATCCGGGACCAGCTGGTGGGGGTAACCCGAATCTTATTCCGATAGCTCCTTGTGTTATTTGTGGGGCTATTCATCCGGGGAGGCAGTGCCACAGACTCACCGGTGCATGCTTCTTGTGTGGACAGATGGGTCACATTGCTAGGGATTGTGCTGGGCCACGTGGAAATGGTGGAGGTGGCGATAATGGTGGCAATAGAGGTCAACGCCAGGGTGGTCGAGTGTTTGCCTTGACGTATAACCAGGCGGCAGGTGTACCAGGTACTGTTTCTGGTACTCTTTTAGTTGGAAATCGTGAATCGTCTATTTTATTTGATACGGGGTCTACTCATTCCATTGTTTCTCAGTCTTTTGTTCGGCACCTGGGTGTGCCATCTCAGTCTTTAGATTCTGTTATGTTTATTGCTACCCCGATGGGGACTTCTGTTGTTATTTCTGATTTGTATCGGGGGTGTCCGATCAGTTTTGGGGATAAGATCCGTAGTGTTAATCTTCTTCCGATGTGTATGCACGATTTTGATGTCATTCTTGGGATGGACTGGTTGGATAAACACCAAGCCACTATCGATTGTCAGGCGAAGAAGGTTATATTCGGAGATATGAAATCTCCAGAATTCGTGTATCAGGGTTCACAGCCGAGAAGGGTGTTGAAGTTGATTTCAGCTTTGAAGGCTGGGAAATTGGTAGAAAAGGGTTGTGAGGGGTATTTGGCGTTTGTGAAGGATACCTCTAAGGGTGAATCTCGTATTGAGGATGTTCCAATTGTTCGTGACTTTTCAGATGTGTTTCCTGAGGAGTTGTCAGGGTTACCACCACAGCGGGAAGTGGAGTTTGCTATTGAGCTTGTTCCTGGTGCGGAGCCTATCTCTAAGGCGCCGTATCGGATGGCACCGTTGGAGTTGCAAGAGTTAAAGGAACAGTTGCAGGAATTGTTAGATCGTGGTGTGATTCGCCCGAGTGTTTCGCCATGGGGTGCTCCGGTCTTGTTTGTTAAGAAGAAGGATGGGTCTATGAGGCTGTGTATAGACTACAGGGAGTTGAACAAGATTACCATCAGGAATCGGTATCCATTGCCGAGGATTGATGACTTGTTTGACCAACTTCAGGGGGCAAAGTATTTTTCGAAGATAGATTTGAGGTCGGGATATCATCAGTTGAGGGTGAGGGATGGGGATATCCCTAAGACGGCTTTTCGTACTCGGTATGGGCATTACGAGTTTCTGGTGATGCCATTCGGTGTGACTAACGCTCCGGCGGTGTTTATGGATTTGATGAATCGAGTGTTCAGGGAGTACCTGGACCAATTTGTCATTGTCTTTATTGATGATATTTTGGTTTACTCTAAGTCTAAGGAAGAGCATGAGGAGCATCTTCGCACAGTGTTAGGAATTTTGCAGAAAGAGAAGTTGTATGCTAAATTCTCTAAATGCGAGTTTTGGTTGGAGCAGGTTGTATTTTTGGGACATGTTGTTTCTGCTGAAGGCATTAAGGTGGATCTTGCGAAGATTGAGGCTATCACCAAATGGCCAAGACCTACTACAGTGACGGAGATTAGGAGTTTCTTGGGTTTGGCAGGGTATTATAGGCGGTTTGTGGAAGGGTTTTCCTTGCTTGCCTTACCATTGACTCAGTTGATGAGAAAGGGCGTGAAGTTTATGTGGAATGAGGAGCGCGAGAAAAATTTTGAGGAGTTGAAGAAACGGCTTGTGACAGCTCCTATACTTGCATTGCCGTCGTGGACAGGAGGCTATCAGATTTATAGTGATGCTTCTAAGAAGGGCTTGGGGTGTATTTTGATGCAACACGGTAAGGTGATTGCTTATGCTTCTAGACAACTTAAACCTTATGAGGTGAATTACCCCACACATGATTTGGAGTTGGCAGCGGTGATCTTTGCCTTAAAGATTTGGAGGCATTATTTGTATGGAGAGACTTGTGATATCTTCATCGATCACAAAAGTCTTAAATACATTTTCACTCAGAAGGAGCTCAATATGAGGCAGAGGCGTTGGTTGGAGCTTCTAAAAGATTATGATGCGAGGATTCAGTATCACCCGGGGAAGGGAAATGTGGTTGCAGATGCTCTTAGCCGAAAGAGTTCAGGGAGTGTAGCTGCCCTTATTACACAACCTCATCTTATTCGGATATGGAGCGGATTGAGTTGGAGTTGTATGTACGAGGTTCAGATGGACTTTTGGCGGGTATGAGAGTGGAGCCCTCTCTTATCTCGCAAGTCAAGGAAGCTCAAAAGGAAGATGGGGAGTTGTGGAGTTTGACGCAGAATTTAGAGGAGGGCAAGCAGTCCGAGTTTCATATTGATGACCATGGTGTGATTTGGTTGGGGGAGCGGTTGTGTGTACCGTCAGATCCAGTCATTCGAGAGGCTGTGTTGGCTGAGGCTCATAGTTCACCATTTTCTATTCATCCAGGTTCTACAAAGATGTATAGAGATTTGAAGAAGAATTTTTGGTGGAATGGGATGAAACGAGACGTGGCTGAATATGTTGGGAGGTGCCTCACTTGTCAACAAGTGAAGATAGAACATCAACGAGCTAGTGGGTTGTTGCAACAGTTAGACATTTTAGTGTGGAAGTGGGAGGATATCACGATGGATTTTGTGACTGGGTTGCCGAAGACTTTCAGAAAAAATGATGCCATATGGGTAGTGGTGGACCGATTGACAAAATCGGCACACTTTTTGGCTATCCATGAGGGTTACTCGGTGGATAGGTTGGCACATATCTTTCAGCAGGAGATTGTTAGACTTCATGGTACTCCGGTGTCTATTGTTTCAGATCGGGACCCACGGTTTACTTCAAGGTTTTGGAAAGGGTTTCAACGAGCTTGGGGCACTCGGCTCAACTTCAGTACTTCTTTCCATCGGCAAACTGATGGGCAATCCGAACGGACTATTCAAACGTTGGAGGACATGTTGAGGTCTTGTGCACTTGAGTGGTCTGGTAATTGGGATGATTACTTGAGCCTAGTTGAGTTTGCTTATAACAACAGCTGGCATGCAAGTATTGGGATGGCTCCTTTTGAGGCATTGTATGGTAGGAAGTGTCGGGCACCGACTTGTTGGGATGAGGTTGGCGAAAGGGCCATAGAAGGGCCTGAGTTAGTTCAGATCACTACGGAAAAGGTAGCGGTGGCTAAGGAGAAATTAAAGTCGGCTCGATCACGACAGAAGAGTTATGCTGATAAGCATAGGAGGACTTTAGAGTTTGAACCTGGTGAGCATGTGTTTCTAAAAGTTTCTCCTTGGAAGGGTATTCGACGATTTGGATTGAAAGGGAAACTTAGTCCGTGTTATATTGGGCCATTTGAGATTCTGGAGAGGGTTGGTGAGGTTGCATATCGGTTAGCTTTGCCTCCACAGTTAGCTCATGTGCACAATGTATTCCATGTGTCGGCGTTGAGGAGTTATCAGTATCATCCGTTGCATGTGGTGCAATATCCGTTCGATAAGATTCGGGAGGATCTTACTTGTGAGGAACAAGCTGAAGCGATTTTGGATCGTCAAGAAAGAATTATGAGGAGGAAGACTATTCCGTTTATTAAGGTTCTGTGGAGGAACCATTCGGAGCAAGAAGCCACTTGGGAGATGGAGGAGTCTATTCGAGCGGAATATCCGCATCTCTTTGAAAATTAGGTGTGTTACATTCTTTTAATTCCGGGGACGGAATTCTTTTTAAGGGGTAGGTGATGTAATACCCAGTAAAATAATAAATAAATGACTTTTAAATGCATATATTTTTTTTTATTTTGCTTATTGGACTTTGTCTTCTATTTGGGTCAATTAGTTATTTAATTTATGTGGGCTAATGTATTAATAAGTGATGTGGTAATATTGGGCTTTAAATTAAGTGGGTCAAATTTAGAATTGAGTAATCTTTTTAAATCTTATTAAAAATAGGTGAGAGTTAATAAGACACGTTAATAAATAAATAAGCAAACCTAATTAGACTCTGATACGTTTTATACGTGATTGAGGGAAAGAGAGATAAGAAGCAGAGTCGGCTGGATTTTCCAAAATCGCTGGTAGCAGGCGGAAGTAAAAGAAAAGGGAATTGATTAAGGTAAAAACTTGATTTTTCATAAATATTATATGTATGTATTACATAGTTAGAATAATCAAATTTTTTTTACTGTGAACCAAAGCAAGACATGCGGGATTATATATATATACATATATGATTTTTATAATTTATCATATCAGTACTCATAGAATTCGGTAAAGCAAGTTGTATATATATATATGTGTGATTTGGCTATAATTGTTGTTCTGTAATCATCAAGTTCATGGATGTTTTTTTTATTATTATTAAATAATAGGGTCATTCACGTGAGTAATGGTTAATACCTTATTTGTTAGATTTTATTTATTTATTTTTCATTTTGTCTAAAAGGTTCAAAAAAAAAAAAAAACTTTAACAGTCGCTCCATACAAATGATGTGATAATATTTTTTTATTAATATTTTATTATTAGTTCTGAACTATGTAATATTATAGAACTATATATATATCATTGCATAATTAGTAGATTTTACAGAATGTTATTGTATTATCATTAAAGTTTTTAAAATTTATAAATTGTTAAAATTTACAATTTAGTAATCTAATTTAAGGTATCATATTATTTTGGTGATTAGTTCGAACGGTGGGAGTCTAAACGAGTAATAATTGGAATATACGTTGTGTATTACGTTACTTAATCCAGGTACGGGTTCCGTACTCTACCAGCAAGACTCTTTTGTTTTTAATTCGTTCGTTTCGTTATTCGTTTCGAAATCCAGTATTGTCTCTCATAATTGTTCCTTGTCAATTTATTGTGATAAATTTATTTTGGCGTTGTATTAGAACTCACATTGTACTCTTTAGACTAGTGTGTCATGTCTAAGTTTTATTTTTATATTTTTAGTGATGTACATGTTAGTATATTTTAGAGACTTGTGTTGATTCGTTCGATTTAACATGTACATGTTAGAATCCCTTTGTGTTGATATTTTGTCGCATGTGTTGTGACATTATATTTTGTTAGAATACCGTAGGGTATACCTGAGCTATAACCACCTGTGGGGGTACCACAGGCATGTTCTCTTGGCACCGAGGCATGACACCTTCCGTGGCGGTGTGATCAGTCCACGGCGTCTCCGTTTTGTGCTCCGGTGGGAGTTGGCCATTTGGTGTTTTGTTGTGAGAGGCGTATGGGTCGACCCTAGTTTTTCGTTCTGTTCTGTTCTGCGGATTGGTGATGTTTGTGCCAAACACACCTTTCGATTTGCACGCATCTGGATTGCGCAGTCCGATGTGTGATTGCCTGTGTGGCATTATTTTGATTGCCTGTGTGGCATTATTTGACTTGCCTGTGTGGCAAGGTATATTACTATTTATTTTGAGCTCGGTATGAAATAACACCCAGCCATTTGATTCAGCCTACCATTTTATTGTGTTAGTTTTATTCGTTTCGTTTCAGTTCGTTTTGTTCAATTCATTAATTGAGTTAGTTATTTCGGTTCATTTCTTGTATTCTATATCCGTACTGGGCATTTGGCTCATGCTGTATTTTTCTTCCGGCAGGTAATCAGGGGGATCAAGGGCAAGTGTGACGAGAGCTTCCTTTAATCCAATGGTTTAGAAATGTTCTGTTTAGACTTGATATGTCATTTATTTAGAATTGTAATAAATTATTTTAGATTGTGGATTTAGCCAGTGTGGCATTTATTATGGTCTGTCTTATGATATTGAATTATTATGAGATTATTCTTTTGTAACTTAGAGCCTTGTGATCTTCCTTAGTTTTGTTGTGTTTTGAGTAACCTCTCTTTCTATTTCGGAAAAGGGGTGTTACACCAAAACTGCCGAATATTTAGACATTTATCATAAATTGTACTTTTGTCCAAAAATTCCAAAATTTATAGGGTATACTCCTATTATATACATGTACTCCTAATAAAAATTTAACCAATTTTGGAGTTAACCACAAGGAGTTATAAAGGTTTACTTTTAAAATAGTCTTTTTCCATAAAATCAATAACTCTTAATCTATATATCCAAAAATCGCCATCTTTGGACACAATATAGAAAACTCATCAAATTATCATTTAAAATTTTTCCAGAATTTTTAAAGGTCATAAAAATTACGAAACTGCAAATAGATTTTCACCCGCCATGCGGTAATCCACGTAGACAGATCATTTCCACAATTTAATAAGGAATGAATACGAAGGATCATTCATCATGCATGCGGTAGTCCACATAGATAGGTTATTCCAACAGAATAATAAAGAATGGAATAACAGAAGAATTCACCATGCATGCGGTAAACCGCATAGACAGGTTATTCCCAACAGAATAATAAAGAATGGAACCAGGTCATGCGTAATCCGCACAGACAGGATATTCCAACAGAATAATAAAGAATGAAACCAGGTCATGCGTAATCCGCACAGACATGATATTCCAACAGAATAATAAAGAATGGAATAACAATAGAATTCATTAGGCATGCGATAGACTGCACAGACAGGCTATTCCAACAGAATAATAAAGAATAGAACTAGGTCATGCGTAATCCACACAGACATGATATTCCAAAATAATAATAAATAATGGAATAACAGAAGAATTTCACCATGACACGGTAGTCCGCGTATACAGGTTATTCCAACAGAATAATAAGGAATGGAATAACAAAAGCTCTCTTCATGAATACGAAAGAAGTAATACCCCTTACTATAATAATAATAATAATAATAATAATAATATCCCTTACCTCAGAAGAAGACTGGATACTGGAATAATGAGGTAGCAGACTTCTATTCTTCTTTTTCTCTATAATTTCTCTCTATAATAACTGCTCTATAGCTTTAGTGAATTGGTGAAAAATGAAGGAAGAATGAACTTCTATTTATAAGAAAATATAGCTTCAATAATTGCATGTTTTGGAGCTCGAAATATTACAGTACAATACCTTCAACTTTTCTTTTATTTTTAATTTAGTCTTGCAAGTATTATCAAACTTGCACCACCTCCCTAATAGTAAATAATGTGAATCAATAGTTCAATCATATGAATAAATAGTTATAATTATGTGAAAATACGAATTATAGTATAGTACCTCCATCTATACCTCCATTTTTAACTTAGTCATGCAAGTATTATCAATCTTGCACCAACTTCCCTAATAGTACAAGAATGTGAATCAATAATACACACATGTGAATAAATAGTTATAATCATGTGAATTAATAGCAATTAATTGCTAATTTATTCGATTAATTACCCGATTGATCAATATAACCTCTAGACATCAATTATAATCGAAAAAAATGTCGATTTTCACTAACACTAACAATCCCAACACAATGGAAATATGTTTCTCAAAAAATTCATTTTTGAAATTTTGTAGCTTGACTTTTCCAAAAAAGTCAACTGTTGACTTTTTTGACCAAAAAGCCAACCCTGACAAATTTTGTGTTTATAGTCTATTTTTACTAATTTTATCGTTCTGGACTCAAATATCTCGTCTGTGTCTCCAAATTCAACTCCGAACTCAAATTTAATTTTTAATAACATTCATCATTAATATTATAACTCACAATATTTAACAACCAGGTCGTTCCTAGGAAAGAGGGGGCTTTCCGATAAAGATTTCTCCTTATTGGCGCGCAATTAGGTGACCAAACCTCTCCTTGACAGAACTTCTAGACATTGTCAATATTGCAAATAATAATATGAATAACTTTGTCGTCTCAATTATTGATTTAATAATATAACATATTATACAGATGATATTGTGATAATAATTAAATAAATATTATGAGAGATATGATGCAGCAATTACTGTAGCAATAATTGAGTATAACTGGGTGACTTCTTACGTAAGCATCGATAATCAATACCGTGTGCTACTATATAACCACGCGTATTACTGTACTTTTACTACCAAGTAATTCAACAGTTTTTAATGGTAATACTTTCGCCGTCATTTTTATAAAAAGATATTCTTGTCGTTTTCTAACTACGACAATACTTCTGTTGTGGGTTTCACTAATGATTGTGCCGTCGTACGAATATTCTCCGTTGAAACGAATATTCCCTGACCAATCGAATATTTCTCGACACAACGAATATTTTATAACAACTTGCATACTTTGCAAAATTTTCAAATATCACCCTTAACTTTATCCTTTTATCAATTTAACCATTTACTAAATAGAATAATTAATAAGAAAATTGAATACTTTCATTTCATAAAATTCGGGGTCTCACAATTTATACAAATTTTGAGTTGTACAGACTAGAGTTTATTATCTAGTTAGGTTGATGATATATGTATCTAACTATATTAATTTTTTATGATTACATTTTGTATTTACATCGTATGACTTTTATCTATAAGTTATTACGTTGTTTACATATTTGATGGTTGATATAGCAAAAGCTATTATTGTTATTGATATGCGTTCGTGAAGAATTATTTATCTTTCTCTAGTTTATAACAGGTACAATTATGTATATGTAAATGAACAGGGATATTTTGTAATTTTTCAATTTTTTTTTAAAAAACATCATTGGCGACGGGTATTGACTATTTTATTAATTTTTTGAAATACTTATTACTGATGGTCTGTCCGTCGCCAATGTCGTCGCTAATGACTCATTCCAGACGGACAGCCGTCGGCAATACTCCCGTTGGTAATGACACACTTCTCGACGGCGAGCGACGGGAACCAGGGGCGACGACATGTACGGCGACGGGAACGGTGACGAACCATGTCGTCGCCAATGACCTCATTGCCGACGGTAAGAGGGTCATTGGCGACGACATGGCCCGTCGACAATGACCTTTTTTTGTAGTGTAAGAATAAAAGTAGTTCATTCAAAAGTGTTAGTATGAAATGAAATTATTATTAATTTGAGATATTTTATATTATTATCAATTAAAATTAAAATATGACTCTTTTTGTAAAACAAAAAATAATAATTTGTACCTTCCTTTTTCTTTTTTCCTTTTTTGCCGATAAATGTTAAAAATTTCATTCATCAAATATCAAGTACATCATATACAAAATATAAATAAATAAAAATTACAACATTGACTAATTTAATTTAAAAAGGAAAATAACTAAAATCCTCACGAGTACAAGTTATTTTTGTCAAGATATAGAAAAGTAAATATAACCTTCTAGTGTCTTAAATGAACTAAGTCCGAGATTAGTTTTAACTTTTCAATCCTCAAGTCAAATCGAGCTTTTAAACGTGTCAGAATATACTTTTCGAATTTGACTTGTTTATAAATAAGTCGAGCTCAAACTCAAGTTGATTTTAAGCGAATCTGGTCGATTTAGAGTCAAACCATGCTAGTTGAGCACTCGAGCCAATTCAAATTTAAATAATTATTACTTAATTTATTATTTATTGTTATTTATATATAGGTGTAAAAATAATTATTTTAGTTAAATAAATATAAACAAACCGAGTTTTCTTATACGAATCCAAGTTAAGTTTACTCAAGTCAAATTTAAACAAGCTCAAGACGAACTTAGACAAGCTAAACTTAAACGATTTAAGCTCGAAACAAGCACCATATACATCTTATTCAAGTAACACATTCCCTTGTTCAAGCTGGACTCCATAAATGAACTCAATTTGAGTCGGCTTTAGCGCGCAAATAACTCTACTCGACACTAAAAAAAATTAAGATCAACATTTAACTTTTGCAACAAGAAACTTACATTTTTTGTGTATTTTTAATGTGTTATTGTAATACCTCAATTTTTTTTTAATAAAATAGAATTTCTTTTATTTATTATTTTGAAATAGTAAGGGTTGATTTGATTAATGTAGTTAGTTATGGGTAAAATGCACAAATATTTTAAATAAGCAAGTGGTTATAAAATATTCATTGTTGTCGGGGAATATTCGTTTGGTCGTGGAATATTCTTTCCGTCGGAGAATATTCGTACGACGGCGTAGCCTTTTGTGGGCCCCATAACGGAAATCAGTTGAATGAATAAAATGACAAGTATGATTTTTTTTTATAAATAACAGCGTAGTTGTTACCGTTAACACTGTTAGAATACCCAATGGTTAAAACACAATAATACGCGGTGTTACACAGTAGCACACTGTATTGCACCAATTATTGATTCTTACAGTAAAAAAGCACTACTCAATAATTGTTACAGTAATTACTGTTCAATATTTTATTTTATTGATTTAATAATTGCTACGTTGATATTTTATATTATTGTTGTTTCAATAATTGTCAATGCATAGTATTTCCCATTATCAGATCAATAATTCATATTATTTGAATAATATTATTATATAGCATTATTAGCAATGTCTAAGGAAGTTCTGTCTCGAAAAAGGGTTTGGTCACCTAATTGCGAGTCAGTAAGGAGAAATCCTTATCGTAAAGCCCCCTCTTTCTTGGGAACAACCT
Source organism: Panax japonicus (assembly GCA_020205505.1). Lineage (NCBI taxonomy): Eukaryota > Viridiplantae > Streptophyta > Magnoliopsida > Apiales > Araliaceae > Panax > Panax japonicus. The sequence continues at coordinate 63,390,852 of CM035114.1, forward strand.
GATTGTCATAATTGTGATTCTGTAATATTATTTGTGAATAATTAATTATTGATTTATATGATAATGGAATATTTATTTTATGCGGATATAAATGATGTATAGGAAAATATTTATTTTATGTGGATATAAATGGAATGAATTTTTAGAAAAGTGACAATTATTGAAAATTGATATTTTATATCTTCTGATAAAATAATTCATTCAAATATATTATTATATTACATTATGAATGTATAATGCGATAGTATAATAATATAATAATGATGATATTTTTTACAATGAATGTGTGATATATGAATAAATGAGGAGAAAGAGTATTTTTGTTACAATAAATACTAAAAACATGTTAAACATATCGGTGGACCCCATTTTAGACTGAAATTTGATTATAGCCTGCAAATCGTGTGTATGTGGATTTCGGTCAATTTCTGTTTAGAATTTGGAAAAACTTAGATCTACAAAGTTGTAGAGAATTAAATTTCCTATAGAATGGACATAGGATTCAAATTTTTTTGATAAAAGGGCTATTTATTATGAATTATTAAAGTTTCGAATAATTAATTTTTGGAGTTTAAAATATTTATTTTAAGAAAAACGTTTTTTTGCAATTGGGTGGGCCCCAGCATGTGTTATAAATGTGTTGAATTCAGAAGTCAAGAGGTGGGAGTGAAAAAATTTAATAAATACTATTATTTTATTAAATTTTCTGCTTTGGTGTTCTAAGCATTTCCCTATAAGTAGAATGCTTAAGTTAGAATTGAAAATCATACCAGAATCTGAAGTTTTCTCTCTCTATATTATCGAGCGTATTTTTGTGAGTATTTCAATACTTTGAGTGTTGTTATACGATGCAAGTTTCCTTCAGCGTTATATCTGATATTTCAGCCAAAGGTACTATTCTTTTGAGGTTAGGGATGTTATTTTCTTCGTAAATGATGTTATTCTTTCAATATCATTATACTAAAATATTGGTATGAATTTTATTATGAAATTTTTACCTTTTTATGTCTAGGGTAACTATTCACGTATACGACATTATTCACATATACGACACTATTTACGAATGCGGTACTATTCACGAAGTATGATGTTTCTTATGGAATTTCTACCTTTTTTATCGGGGTTACTATTCACGTATATAACATTATTCACAAATACGACAATATTCACCAAAAAAATAAAATTTTCTCTTCTTTGTCCTATATGTCTATTATAGTTACTATCTTTGATTGTATCAATGTTTTGATCTTCATTCTTGAATTTTACTCCACTATGGTTTATTATGGAGTATTTTTAAACTTGGATTATCTAAAGTACTGAATATCTAATCTTTGTCATTTTATCTCACTGGATTCGTGTTTTAAAATATTTTTCATCATCCTCAGTTCTTAATGGTGATACTTGATGAGTATCTTTGGCCTATAGTGCAAAGATGAATGATTACCTGATGAATATATTTGGCCCGTACTGCAAAGATGAACAATTGTTGAGATGAACTATGACCAACTAGTGATACAAATGAATATCATTGACCTGTAGTGCAAAGATGAATATTTGATTCAAGATGTATATTGATTGATGTTACAGGGATAAAATATTGATGATGAACTTTTAAATTCATAAATGATAATAGATTTCATTCTCTACTTAACTCTTCTAATGAATTGTTATTTCCACTGCGAATATTGATTTAAAATTGATTGTCCATTATATTTTATCTGATTTATTGAAGGCTAACGATAATTTATTGTTCATTATCTTAGTCATAATGTTCTTTACTGGGCTAGTTGAGCTCACCCTTTTCCTTTTTGTTCCATTTTTCTTCTTAGGATGTGAGAATTTAGCAGGAAACTAGTCGGGGTATGGAGTGATGGTTCAAGATAATTATTTTAGCAGTCCTCACTATTTTGTAAAATAGTACATCAATAATTATAATGAGGACTTTATCCGAGTGTGGATATTATCTAGAAGACAATATTTATATTTAAACTCACAGTATATGTATTGTCGTATTTTGCACGACAATTGTATTAATGAAGTTGTAGTTGTTTCTATACCATGTAATTGACAACTCAAAATGAGTGATGTATACATATTTTGGGGGCATCACACTTATATAATTAATACTTTATTATAATTAAGTCCATGTGTTTACACTCAACTCGTTTAACAAATGATTATTCACGAACTTAGCTTTAATCGAGTCAAGCAAAGCTTTAACCATGTCAATCATAAACCACTTAAACAAAATACAACTCAAGTTTGCCTCGTTTATATTCACAAACAAAATTTTGTTATTTTGAATATTTTAAAATAAAATAATATTTTTAAAAAAATTAAAATGATATTTATATTTAATATTTAAAAAATATTTTTAAAATAATTACAATTTTAAATATTTTAAAAGAAAAAATTATTTTTAAAATAATAATTATATTTAATATTTTAAAATAAAATATTTTTTAAAATAATTTGAAAATAAAGATTATTATTAATATTTTAAAATAAAATATTGTTTTTCAAATAATAGTTATTTTTTATATTTGAAATTAAATATTATTTTTAAAAAGGGATTAACAAATGGATTAACTGGCGTTGATGCATGGAAGGCTCTGAGGTATAACATCTAAACAGGCCTGCGTATGACCTTTTATGGTCTTGAGGAGTTCTGGTAAAGTGGGATTAAGCCCTTTATCCCACCACTTGGTAAAAAATATTCTTTTTAGGCGAGAGATTTTATTCTGATAATCGCACTGAAAATCCCACTTCCAAATCCAAGGAATTCCAAAACGGATTATGAAATGGGCAAACAGTTTTTACATAGATAATTTTTATTTACTGGTATATGGGCATAGGCAACTTGCCATTCCTTGAATGTTGTTTGAACTGATTCTGGTAGGGTGTCAATAGTGATACCTATTTTATCCCACCAAACGAAAAACCAGTTTCCCACCAAACGAAAAACCAGTTGGGAATTTCGTTTCTTAAAACTTCGGGATAGATACGGATGAACCAAGAGTGGTTATGGATGGAATTCTGGTAATAAAATACTTGTGTAAAGGAATTAATATAATCTCAATAACTGTATCTGGTTTCTGTTAAATGTGTGGATTCAATGGTACGGGTGGTATGAGGATTAATACCCCAATTGACAAGAGGCATGATGCTCTTGATAGTGGTTTTGCCGTATTGGATTGGACTGGTCGGAAAGATTTGTTTTGCAGCTGAACAGTCAACTCTAATTAAGAAGTGATAATTTAAAAGATCATCCTGAAATTTTAAAACACATTTGACAATTGAAAACATTCTTTTTTAATAGTAGGATAATTTAAAGAGGGTCCTTTCCAAGTTCCTGAAGTAAAGCGAATAAGATCTTCTTTATTACTGTTAAGATTAAATTATTTTAAAATACCGCCGTATCCTGTATTGAAAGCATCGGTTTAAACGATTTTTTTTTCATTCTGGATTAGGTAGGGATAAACAAGGTAACTGTTTAACTCTAGATTTAATTTTTCTTACTGCATCAGTATGATCTTCAGTCCAGGGTAAAGGATTTTTCCGAAGGCGAGTATACAAAATAGAAGCATCTTGGGAAATGATTTGGATAATAATCACGAATATAATTTAAACTTCCCAAAAACCTTTGCAGTTGATTAATATCTTTGATTTCATCCGGAAATTTAGATGCAAATTCAATACATCTATCAATTGGAATAATAGTTCCATTAGAAATATTATGTCCGAGAAATCTGATTTTTGTTTGGAAAAGTTTCATTTTAGGGGCAGAAACTACCAAACCATTTTTTATGATAACATTTTTAAAAATATTTAAATGTTTTATATGCTGCTCAATGGATGAAGAGAAAATTAAAACGTCATCAATGTAACAGATAATAAATTCAGTAAAAGGATTAAAAATATCATTCATGATGTGCTAGAATTCTGAAGGTCCATTTTTTACTCCAAATGGAAGAACATTCCATTCACAATGACCAAAAGGTACTGTAAAAGCAGTTTTATAAGTATCATGCTCTCTAATTTGAATTTGTCAAAATCTTGATTTCATATCAAATTATGAGAAAATAGTGGCATCATGAAGTCGGTCAAGAAGATCTTTCTTATTCAGAATTGGATATCTAATCCATTGAAGGGCTTCAATAAGAGGTTTATAATTGATAACGAGTCGTGGAGCTCCTCGTTCAATTTCTGAATTTTTATTGACATAAAAGGCAGTACAACTCCAGGGAGAGGTACTGGGTTTTATTAATTTTTTCTGTTGAAGGGACTCAATTTCAGTTTTCCAAAGGAGTAAATATTCTTTCTTCATCTGGCTGGGTCGAGATTTAGTAGAATATTTTTCTCATTAAAATTAGGGATATAAGGAAGAGAAATAATATGCTTCTTCCTGTTCCAGAAAGCATTTGGGACATCACTACAGATTTCTGTTTGGAGAGTTTTGTGGATTAATCTTATTTTTTCCTGTAAAGAAGGTTGTAAAATTCTCTGTTCTGTAGTAAGAAATTTTATTTCTTTCTGAATAAAATTGATTTGATTTTCTTTAGAATAAATCATGTTTTTGACTTGATTTAATTCTTTAGTGTAGGGTTCTGTAATAAATTCAAAAATAATATGTCTGTTATTAAGAGTTGTATGAATTCCTAAAGTATCAATTTTTGAAATAGGCATTAAAAGGCATATAAAGGAGGTGCCTAGAATAATATTTTGATTCATATTACGGATAAGAACAAAAGAAGTAGGTAAACAAATACCTTGATTACAGATTAAGGCTTCAGGAATTTTATACTTAATATTCATAGTATTTCCGCTTGCACTGGTTAAAGATTGAGTGGTCTTTTGGAAGTATTTGGTAGGGATAAGTCCTTCCTGGATACAGTTCATATCTGCACCACTATCAATAAGGGCAATAGCGTCTTTGATAATAAAATCAGGTTTAATAATAAAAGTAATTCTAATATACCATTTCTGGAAGACTACTTGATTCATAAGCATTAAATAATGTTCAGAAGGCTCTGGTTTATCAAAAGATTCTGGTTGTTTGGAGGATTCTATATTATCCTGTTTGTGATTTAACTGATTTTTAATATTGTTTAAATCTTGAAAGATAATAATATTATTATTCTGTAATTATTTTATTTCAAATTTTAAAATATTTATTTCATTTTTTAGATCCTGAATAGTAGTAGGCTTCTCAATGGTAGAAACGCCCTGAATACGTTTCATAACCTCCTTCATACTGTACTGATTAATAGGAAGGGTCTCTTTAGCCTTTTGTGTTTTATAACAATTTCTAAAATTTTTAATTTAATCTCTGGATCTTTAATTTGTTCGGCTAGGTCGAGAAGGGATTTCTGGTGGTCAGTTAAGACATTAATACTGGGACCTCTAATATCTAAACCATTCATCTCGACGATAGCTTTCCAGTAATTAGCTTCAGTAGTTGTATTACAGTTATTAATAGTACAGGTTTGACATTGTTCATTGTCAGAATTATTGTCAAATTCTGAATAGACTTCTGCTAAATTATTTTCTGAGCTGGACTCAGAATCGTTATTATACAAACAATTAAGAATTTGTTGTTGAATTTCCTCATTAAGTTTTTGTTGAATTTCCTCATTAGGGATAATTCATTAAGTTTTTGTTTTAATTTTGAATTGCACTTATTAGCAAAGTGTCATGTTTTTCCACATTTATAGCATTGAATTTTAGATTTATCTTTTTTCTGCTACTCTTTCTTTTCCTGGATGATTTTTCAGGGGTTTTGGATTTCGAAGATTTCTTAGAAGAACATTTCTGGTAAGATCTAAAAGGTTTAGAACTTTGCTATTTTTTAGCTTTCTGAGGATACTGTAATTTTGTGTCATAAGAGAATTGATCGCAAAATTCTCCTATTTCATGTCTTTTAGTAAGATTATGTTTTTTCATTAATTGTTGAAGTTTCATATCATTACATAATGATAATCATTCTTCGATAATTACTGAAATAAGATGGCCATAAGAATACTGGTCATAAGGTATACTCATACGGTCATGTTTATCTCTAAGTTTTTTTCGAACTTTTTCTGCGAAGAAAGTAGGGAGTCCATCTACAAATTTGGCTTTCCAATGTTCACTGTTAGCATCTGCTCTTTGCATTACTTTCATTAAAAAAAACATCTTTATACCATCTAAAATGGGTTAAGGATGGGCAACGAAGGTTCTGTAAGAGTTCTCTACTTCTATCGGTATTTATCTGTCCTGGTCCTACAAAATGATGAACGATAGCTTGAACTAAGGTGTAGCAAACATCTTCTCTTCTGGTTTCAAGTTTAGTAATAGGGTCAGTATCATTCTTATAGGATTGAAGGATTTTAGTTCTTTGGTTATCAGAGAATACATTATCCCACCATCCTTTAAGAATGCCAGTAAAACCATTTACTAAGAAACTACAGATCTGATGGTCTGTGTTATCATTCTGTTTGCAGACTATAGCATACATTAAGATATGATGGATAGTTTCAAAATTTTGATATTATGTTTTACCATTGATATTCCATTCATAGATGGTCTTACCATGATAAGACTTCTGGGAATGAAGAAAGTCTTCTTTATACAGAATATCCTGAGGAGTAGGTCTGGGGTAGTAGTACCTACTATATCCAGATAAAGCCATTCTATTAATAGGTTATCGGCTATAAGTAGTTTTATTAATATTTTGCATTTTTTGAAAATTATTCTGGATTTCAAAAATATTAATAGGGGAAATATCGGAATCTTCTTCTTTATTATCAGTATTATCATTACTGGTATGAGAGGAAGGTTGTCCAGACATCATATTGATCTGGGACGAGGATGCGGGTATGAGTTTTAAATCTTTCATTTTATTTAAAAGATTTTCAATAAAATTATCACTGGTTTTAGAAGATTTCATTTTAAAATTAATAACTTCTAAAGGTGGCTTAATAGTTGCAGGTTGAAGGTCAATTTTTTGAGGAACAATTTGGCAATTATCATTAATATGATTTATTTGCTCTTCAATCCTGGTTAACTGTTTTCTTACAGTTTGAAGGAATAGATTAGTATAATTATTCTGTTTAGACAAGGGCAAAATGTCTTTTATCTTTACTTCTTCTTGTTGATGAGAAACTTCAGAAATATCAACATACGGGTTAATAACTAAGGGCTTTAAATTTTCATTTCCAGAGCTAAGTTCAAGAGACTTAGGAGGGGGATGAATAGACTGAATAATATTACCATTTGTGGTAATCCAATCTTTTTGAATTCCAGTTAATACATTTAGTAGATTTTTAGTATAAAAATCTATTTTTAAGACAATCATAATACCATTTAGCAAATGATAATATACACTGGTTACTATTCAGATAAGCATAATAATTAGCTTTAATTTCAGCTAACTTATCATTATCATGATTTTTAAAATACCAATTTCTAAAATTCTGGTATTTATCGTGCATGAACTCCTGGTTTAAACATTGGCGAATTTTACTATTTGGAGAAAAATCCATTTAACACTCAAAATTCATATCACTAGCAGTTGGACTGTAAGGTCTTCTGTTCTGAGGAGTAGCCTCATAAATACCATGAGGTATTTGATTTTCAGAAATATGAATTCCTCTAACTATGTCTTCATTTTTGACAGGCTCATTGCTGGGATTTTTAGACTCTGGATAAACAGATTTTAAAGGGTCAGACACAGACTGTCTAGATGATTTAGGAAAATCAATGTTATAAGAAGTATTATTAATAGATCGACTTATGGTAAAAGGTCTTTGAAATTTTAGATAAACATTTCCATTACTGGTTTGAATAACATCTTCAATGTTTTGTCTAATTATAGGTCTGGTAGGAACGACATTAGTAATTTGCCATTGTTTTGGGAAAGTAATTTCTTCCAATGGGATCATTCTGGGAATAACCACTTGACTACTAAAGAGGTTAGTGTCAATAAGGACAGTATATCCTTGTTGGCTTTACTTTCTGATATAGGGATTTAAAGTCATTAAAACTTTAAGGTGTATACGGAATAATATGGCAAAAGGAGGGGATCCGGGTAGGTATTCATAACCATGAGATATGATTCTCATTTCTAAGACTTTTGACAAATTATTATCAGTTAGGGCAACACTTAAATTTGGGTAGATATTAAAATATACTAGTCCATGGGCAAGGCTAGTTTTAATAGCTCCCATGAGAGAGGCTTTCCAGTTAAGACATCTACCATCTCTAAGTGTGCACTGAATACTGGTATTTTGGCCAAGTAAAGTCAAAGGTTTGAAGGCTACTTGACAAGTCCTATGTGAACATATTTATATTTTTGTAAAAAGGGGTACAAGTCTTCAACATGCAGTAAATATAAAATTTCATCATTATTCTATAAAAGAACAGCATGTTCAAAGGTTTTAATTATTCTTTTACTGATAAAATCAAAGGTTCCAATTTTATAAATTATTTCTGGTCTGATTTTAGGAATGGTCCATTTATCTAAGGCTTCCTTTACATCCTGATAGGCTATCAGTTAGGTTGCTTCAACTGTAGAAGCTTAGGCATTAGCTACGGTTGAAAGAGAGGTTGAAAATCAGTCATTTTTCAAAGGTGACCATATATGTGTAATTTATAAGTAATATATTCATTAATATGTTAATAAACTAACATGGCTCAGATACCAATTAGGAGGAGGATCGGAGGAAAGGGTTGATCAAGCACGTCTGTCAACGATTTACAAGAAAAAATAGCCACACTTCACAAGAATAAAGGCAAAGATTCAAAACGTGACTTTGGTGACGTCCCACTTAATCAAGAATTAACCCTGATCTATCTTAATTAATACATGACATGAAATTTTAAAAACATATTAAATATATATTTACAGATAAATTACCACATATAGGATCTCATGAAATTACTGTTGATTAGGGGTAGGGGGCTACCCAAAACTATGAGCCGACAGGTTTCATCCTGTATGGCGGTTTTTGTTAAATCAATATAATGTTCTGATGTGTAAAATTGTTCTAAGAAATAAGAACGATTATAATTATCTGTTGCAGATTGATATGCTGTTTTGTATCGATTACTATTCTCAATATGATAATTTAAAAGCTCAAGTAAGGAAACATAATAATTAACGGAAACAATAATTAAAACTTACAGAAGAGTCTTGGATATCTTCAAACTCCAGATTTATATATTTATCAAGTATTTTACAGAGAGAGGTACAAAGAGAATGCAAAAGAAAATTCTAAAGAAAGTTCTGCCTCAACAAGGGTGAGGTCTCCCCTATTTATACAAAAGAGAATGAGAGAAAGGATCAGACGTGTCCTGGATAGTGGAGTCGAGCAGTAATCCTTATCTTTTCTTATTTATCCCTTAGCCGTAGGAAGTGGAGGATAAGAGACAAGATGTCGGCAAAGTGGGAATACTATAGTGGACAGGTGGCTGTCAGCTTCTGATAATTGAGAGGTAACTGGATATGCATCGTTGCTGGTGGGAACACTGTACTTGTTTTCTTCTGATTATTGATGCCGTAGTGGAATGACTTTATGACTTTCCTTTTCCTTTTTGTCCTGTGCCATTTTCTCAGAAATCATTGAAGTGAGAGAATCCCAAAAGTCTCCCATGGTAGGCTCCGATTCTTGACTTTCTCCTGCTAACACATTGAATTGATTGTCATCCTGTTCAGAATCTTCATCACTGTTAACAGTCTTCATAGATGCATCATCCGGGACTAAGGATTGTAAGAATTGTGTTTTCATATAATCCATAGTTTTGACTAATAGTTCAGTTTCAGTAAGGTTTGGAAATTTTTGTTTTAATTCTGTTTGAATTTTAACAAAGGGATTAACTGGCGTTGATGCTGGAAGGCTCTGAGGTATAACATCTAAACATGCCTGGGTATGACCTTTTATGGTCTTGAGGAGTTCTGGTAAAGTAGGATTAAGCCCTTTATCCCACCACTTGGTAAAAAATACTCTTTTTAGGCGAGGGATTTTATTCTGATAATCGCACTGAAAATTCCACTTCCAAATCCAAGGAATTTCAAAACAGATTATGAAATGGGCAAACAGTTTTTGCATAGATAATTCTTTATTTACTGGTATATGGGCATAGGCAACTTGCCATTCCTTGAATGTTGTTTGAACTGATTCTGGTAGGGTGTCAATAGTGATACCTATTTTATCCCACCAAACGAAAAACCAGTTGGGAATTTCGTTTCTTAAAACTTCGGGACAGATACGGATGAACCAAGAGCGGTTATGGATGGGATTCTGGTAATAAAATACTTGTGTAAAGGAATCAATATAATCCCAATAACTGTATCTGGTTTCTGTTAAATGTGTGGATTCAATGGTACGGGTGGTATGAGGATTAATATCCCAATTGACAAGAGGCATGATGCTCTTGATAGTGGTTTTGCTGTATTGGATTGGACTGGTCGGTTTAGATGGATCATGAAGCGTGTGCTTTATATCCATAGATGCTGTTTCCGAAATGATTTGCTCATATACATAACGATACTGGTTAAATCGAGGAGGAGACTGTTGAGTCGTTAAATAACGTCGCTTGATCTCCCATGGATCTTTCATCCATTTCTCATCATTCTGTTCAATAAACAATACTGTTTCTTCTACATAAGTATTTGGAATATACTGTTCGGCTAAAAGAAGAACATCTTTTACTATAGGTTGGCTAGAAAAAGCTGAAGAATTACTGGACTTAGTGTTCAAGCTAGGAAATTCTGTATAATATAGATTAGTTCTGCCTCGATCTTTTTGGCCGCGGCCACGACCTCTACTGGTCATTCCTGCAAATATTCTCTGGTTAGAAAATCTGGTAAAGAATTCTGGTTTCCTTTGATATATTCAATATCAAAGTCAAATACTGATAAAATACTTTGTCAAGTAGCAAATATTAGAAACTTTTACTTTTTCAAAATGTGTACAATTTCATAAAATATAGATTCAATTTAATGTTTTAAAATAAAATATTTTTAAAATACTTACTATTTAAATATTTTAATAGAAATATTATATTTAAAATAATTATTATATTTAATATTTTAAAATAAAATATTTTTTAAAATAATTTGAAAATAATAATTATTCTTAATATTTTAAAATAAAGTATTGTTTTTTAAAATAATAGTTATTTTTTATATTTGAAATTAAATATTATTTTTAAAGCTTTAAAAAATTATTATTTTAAGGAAAAATATTAGAAACTTTTACTTTTTCAAAAATGACTACAATTTCATAAAATATAGATTCAAAAAAGTTAAAATTTTTTACATCTTTATTATATTTATGAAAATTTAATCATGTTTAAAAAGTAATAATTTTGTTTTATGAAAATAAAGTTTTATTTTTTGAAATATATTATAATACTTTACTCATTTTTTAGAAAAATGTAAAAATTTCTAAATTTTTTCCCTAAAAATAATAATTATTTTAAACTTTTTAATTTATTTTTATAAAAAATTGAATTAATTTTTTTATCTTTTATTGTTTTTGTATTTTAATTTCTATTATTAATTTTTGTTTTAAATTTTTTTCATAGAATACATATAGTAATGGTAAATATATTAATTTGTTTCTAAAAATAAACTTTTACCTAAAAAATGAAAAAATCTAATTTTTTTAAATAAAGTTTTATTTTCTTATTTAATTTTTTTGAATCTATATTTTATGAAACTTTACTCATTTTTAAAAAAAATAAAAGTTTCTAATATTTGTCCCTTAAAATAATGATTATTTTTAAAACTTATATTTTATTTTCAATATAAAAAGAGTTATTATTTAAAAAATAATAATTTTATTTTAAAATATTAAAAATAATTATTATTTTAAAAAATATTTATTTTAAAATATTAAATATAATTATGAGATTTGGGTCAAAATTTGGTTCAAATGTGTCAGATTTGAGGTCAAATCGGGTAGGAGGACAGAAACGCCTAAAAAAAAATTACTTTAAAGTTCTAAGTGACGAAAAATGAATTTTTAGGATAACTTTAAAAGTGAGTTCTAACTTAAAGGGATAAAAGTGTCATTCAACATCCTCAAAAGGTTATCATTCACTTTAAAAATCTTATATTATTATGAACTTTATAATTTTAAAGATTTAGTCTATTTATCTCTACGACAAACCTTCATTAATACCATCAATATTATTCGGTCCAAAGATTATTTTTGACTTTTTAAATACTTAATTAAGACTTTTTTAAAATAATAATTGATATGAGTCATTTGTAATTATAGAATAATAAATATTAGAATTAATCATATTCTGAAATAATTTATAATATTTATCATACTAAAAGTATAATATTTTTTATATTTTTAGATCCGATATATCTCAAATTGACTTTTAGAAGTTTTGATTTTTATTTAAAATTGAAATATTAAGAGTACATAAACTTACTTAATCATCTCATAATAACAAAATATTTGTATTAATTACTACACTTAATATCTTATCTCTTAATGCATGTTAACAATCAGCGTCTATGTATTAAAATGGTTTTTTGAATAGTTTAAGGCTCATATTTGTATCTTAATAATTTAGAGCATTAACAACAAATTCTTCAATAGACTCTCTATCCCCATATTTGAAAATTATATCAATAAATCAATATCCAACAGTTTTCTTATCCTTATATAATTCTCTATTTTAATCCCTATATATGATTTGACTCCTCAGAGTTAGGAATCAAAAGAGCGTTTCCTATTTATGTAAAATGACATTTCACACCCTATTTATTGCAATTTTATGTTGGTTAAATAATATTTATCTCACTTAATTGTTGATTTAGGTATGCATACCTATCAAATTCACTCATTTTTATTCTTTAAACAGAGGATTTAGAGAACAATTAAATTTTGATTTTGATCATTTTTGTAAAAAATATTACTACTAATTATAAATTTTATTATTTTATAATTAAAATAATGTTGTTTTAGTTCTCATAAATACATAATGATCGTTGCACATTTTGATTTCTAGCAATATTTATTTTTAAATTAAAATAATTGCAATTTTTAAATTCAAACAACAATTACTTTTAAATAAAAAAAATAGTTACAACGTTCAAAACATGATTTAACTATTGGAACTTTAAAATTTAAATTTAAATTCAAATTAATATTTAAAATCAATAAGGATTGTGTACATAAAAATGAATTCTATCCACGGTTACCAATAATTATAGAGTAATAAGATAAGGAAATTGTTGCTAATTCTTGAGCATTGATAATTTTGTTCTAGTTTGATTATTAATATTCTTAACAGATAAACTGTTAAGTAAATCAAATGCAATTCAAACAAAAGTTAATTATAATATAAGTAAAAAAAAATAACAAGTCAAAATGTAATTAAAAAGGGATTATAATTTATAAATAGAAATATAGAATCACTTAAACGATTTTTTCATTCATTGTAATAAAGAATTTATGAACCGCAAATGCACTGAACCTGTTGGGCATGTGTTAAAGGGTTTAGGGTTTATTATAACAAAACCGCCAAAAAAAGAGAGCTTCACTTTCTTCAGTTCAACCTCACCGCACAAAACCCTGATTTCACCGATTTTGTCTCACCTCCACAGCAGCAGAAGCAGCAGAAGCAATGGCGAGTTCAATCGCCTCTCAGTTACAGGCAATCAAATCATTGATAATTGCCGACACAGAGCCTCCACAAAAGCGCCCCTTCACTCGCCCTTCCATCTTATTCAACCCTAAAGAAGCCGCCGATATCGACCTTCGAATCCATTCTCAGCATCGCTCTCTCAGGTATAGTACTACGAACTATCTGTTTGCTTCATTGAAAACCGAAAAATGTAAAATTTATAGCCAGTTAAATTATAAGACTCAGCTAGTTCGAGGAGTAAATTTTACATTTTTTTGCTTGTGGTTTGAATTTTTTAGGATTGGAGGTTCTCATAAGCATAGATGGAAGATTCAAAAACTTTAAGAATGATTTGTTTAGTCATAAGAGTAGAGAGCTGGATAGAGAATTGATGGGGATAGAGGAAAACAATCAAATAAACGCATCAATTAGTTTGTTTTTGCGGTTACTATCTGGACATTTTGAATTACCTTCCGCGTTAAAGACTCTGGAGTACTTGATACGTCGATACAAGTAAGCAAGAACATTAATTTTTTTAATGTGCAACTGTTTTTGTATGTTTGTTGTTGTCGTTTATAATTTGTTATTGGTGGGATTGAATTGTAGGATACATGTGTACAACACAGAAGAACTGATTCTATGTGCTTTGCCCTATCACGATACACATGTTTTTGTCCGAATTGTGCAATTACTTGACACAGGGTAAGGTTGCTGATTAATTAAATTTGTTCCAGGCAGTTTTATAGTTCATTGAGACTTGCATATGTAAATTTATTGTTTTGTTGTGTTTTAGGAATAGTAAATGGAAGTTTCTTGATGGTGTTAAAGTATCGGGAGCACCACCACCTCGGAAGGTTATTGTGCAACAATGTATTCGTGATTTGGGGGTTTTGGAGACTTTATGCAACAATGTAAGAATTTTTTCCTGCATTTGTTTAGTGTATTTATGGGCTATCCTGTTAGACTTCTCTTTTCTGTCTCTCTTCTCTCTCTTTTTTCTTCTCTGTTTTTATTTTGTCATGTCCATTTCTTTTACATTTTAAAATATTTTTTTATTTAGGCTTTACCCTCAAAGAAGTTTCAGCCTTCGAGGCCTGTGACGAGCTTCTGCACAGCGGTTGTTGTTGAGGTTATAGGCTCTATTACAGTGCTTGACACTAACATTGTGAAGAGAATTCTTCCTTATGTGGTTTCTGGTCTTCAGTATGATGCCAAAGGGGATCCTGATCATAAGGTGAGTTTTAATGTTGGGTGTTTGCATGTAGCTTTTAAGATGTTTTCACTATTCCTTATTTAGAAAAGGCACATCTAACTGAGAAAAGTCAAAACATTTTCACTTTCAAGGTCGGTTGTGTTCACGGTGAACATGGATGTCTTAAGCTGTGGAAAAATATTTGAGCAATGATATATTTTTAGAAGTGAATGAAGTCTATAGGGGGTGGTTTGCTTATAAATGTAGCTGCACCTCCTCCCCCACTCGCCACGCCCCTTATACACCAATCAGTATAATTTACTCTGTAAATGTAAAGGCTACTTACTGATATGGGTCCGTTGTAATTAAAGTGTGGGGTTAGATGGAACACGGGTTTCTATATATATATATATGTGGACTGGTAGCCATCAGACTCTTAAACCTTTATATAGCCCGTAGCAGCTCATTTATTTAAGACTTGTGGGAATGATCTTTTGTTCCATACATTATGTTGAATGTTAGTGATGCCATAGATTTTGTGATCTTTGTATTTCCAATGGAATTCATCTGTTGAAATCACCTCATGCTCTTGGCTTGAGTCTATTTCCTGTCATGCTAAAATGGGGAAATGCAGGGTTCAGTTCTTACTCAATACATATGAGCATATATATTTTACCATCCCATGAAAGGTGTTGCTTTGTCCTCCCCTCTGGCATACAATGTCCATCACTGCTTGCAACTTGTTGCCTGAATGTCAGTGTTCTAAAAATCCCCGCCTAGGCGCTAGGCCCCCCTTGGCGCCCCGCCTAGGTGCTAGGCCCCCTGACACTTCACTTAGGTCCCAAGACGGCAAAAAAATCCCTCTAGGAAATTAGGCGGGGTCTAGGCGGAAAGTTTTTTTATTTTATTTTAATAACTACCCAAACAGATCTTGATATATATATTTTTTAATGATTTACCATATTCATAATATATATTGTAGTATATCAAATCACAACAAGAAGTGAACAATATCAAGTCAAATGGATAATTTTATTATAGTTGTAATTTTTTGAACTTGTACCAACTTTAAATTATACAAATGATGATACATTTATAATATTTAGTTTAATTCAATATAATTCTTAAATTTATGTTTCGTTTGTTTTAATATTGAATTAAATTCTTGAAATTTTAATTTTATTATTTAATAGCTATTTTGTTTATGAACAAAACTAATACGTTAAAAATATGTTTGAACTTTGAACAATTGCAATTTTATTATTTAATAGTTATCTTGTTTATGAATAAAACTAATACGTTAAAAATATGTTTGAACTTTGAACAATTGCATGTTTATGTTTGAACTTTGACATTAACAATATGGATATGTGTTTGAACTTTAAGTAAAGGCCTTTATTATCTTTATTATAAGTTGTTTTGCTTTATATTATTGTTTTGTTTGGATAAATGTAATATAAAATATTAAAATTGACTTAAAATAAAAAATCCCGCGTAGGCCCCCTAGGCGCTAGGCCCCCTCCGGCCGCCCGCCCGCCTCCCGCCTTTTAGAACATTGCTGAATATTTCAGTTAAACCTATAATTTCATTATGATCATTTTGACAGCTGTCACTAAAGAACATGTTTTGCCAGTGCGATCACTAATTTTATATCTTAGGCTCCTAGCTTAAGTTGGATAACACTTTAATTGCTTGCTAATTGGCATCCTTACTATTCTGTTGACAGGCTGGTGCTTTGATGATTGTTACCTTACTAGCTAATAAGGTTGCATTATCCCATGATCTTGTGAAAAGCTTGATTCGTTCAATTGCTGTCCATAGCTCGAGAAGAAGCAAAAGAAGCAACTGACCTGCAATGGCTTCGTTTGTCATTTATGGCCCTGATAAGCCTTGTTCAGGTATGCTTTGTACGGAAAGTTAAATTTGTTCATGTCTAACTTGAAAAAGGTGTTTAATTAACAATATGTGTTCCACTTATGTAGTTATGTATTCAGACGTGTTAATGTCTGATTTTTATTTCTTCACGGAGTTGGTGCAAGACCCTTCAATATGCATCCCATAAATATAGAAAGAAATTATTTCAGTCAGTGGCCTGAAGATGAATGCATATATATTTCCATCAGTTGGTAATAATTTTACCTTATTGATTTAAGCTTTCCAAGGGGCCCAATAAGCATTAAATTACATCACATGTTCTTTTTGTGATGTCATCTATGCTAATGCTTAGTGTATTAGGTCTGCATATGAATATTGAATAGATAATATCCAAGTTTGGCAGGTTGACTTGGCTCACTCATTATGGATAAGCTTCAGGCTCAGCTCAAGCTCATGATTAGCTTGGTTCAGCCTGGTTATGATCGCTTATTGTCCATTTAGTAGTAAGGTTGGAAGAATGGAATGATGGAAAAATTAGAGGGACACTTCTTTTCATTTTTTGGTACCATAGAGGGAAGGAAAGATGGAACGGAAGCTGTGAATTCCATTATAACCTCATTTTTTGGATAAGAATCTATTTTTTTTCCTACAAAAAATCAAATGTGTAAATTTAGCTTTCTCAAATCAAAAGATTCTCCTCTTGTGCTCTTGTTCCGCCATTGTTAGTAGGATGAAAAATGGTGGGCTAGGATGAAAAGCTTATCTTTTCGATCATGTTTTCCCTCCTACCAAACAAAGGAAAAAATGTCTATTTCCCTTCCACTCTCCTCTCCGTTTCCACCATACTTAGCCAATAACAAAATTAAAGCTAGGATCGAGCTTCCTAGGTTATTGTAGTCCAGTAGACGGTTTCAGTGGTGAAATAACACGGTCTTAGCATGGATCAGTGTGATATGCTATTGCAAGCACTAGACATCCCAAGTTCTTTATTCATGTTTAACCACATTAACAACTGTAGAATTTGGAAGTTATTTCTGCAGTATTATTTGTTTTTGAGTTTGTTAACTTAACTTAGGCTGACTACTAATCTACAATCGAGTTTTCTGAATACACGTCTTCATGAATTATAATCGTTATTTTGGTTTAATTTGTAGTTGCAAGCTGTTGACATACTCCCCAAGAAGGCTGTTGATACCTTGAAGGTGATCAGGTACTCCTCAATGGCCCTATTCGCGCACATACTATAGCTTGTTTGAGTGGTGCTTTACTTCAAATATCTTCTTAAAATTATCCTTTATGAATTTGTATTGTATCTGATTTTATTTATGAAGGGCTCTTTCGATCACCCTTACGGGACTGACCAAGGAGTTCAATATCGACAAGTTTCTGGCTGTTTTACTGGAGTCCCTCCTTGAGTACAGGTTATAAATTGCGCTTTCACCTTATATATACATATATATATATATATTCTGGTACTATTGGCTCTGTCAAAGTAATTATTGTATGTGTACAGTCTTGCAGATGATCTATGCCATTGTACTTTACTTTCAGTAATTGAGACAGTTCCTGTGAAAGGGTTTGTTGGACGTATAGTCTCTAAGCTCCTTCATACCTGCATGAGGTTATCCATGACTACGAATGATTCGGCATCATTTGACTTAGGTTATGACTGTTTAGATTTTTGAGCATTTACTGTTACTTATTGCTGTTTTGCTTTTGCAAAGTTATTCATCATTTAGACATGCATGCACCATTTACTTATAGATGCTGAAGCAGCCCGTCCTGTTAAATGTTTTTTTCCTGCTATTTCAGTTTAAGCTATTGGATCTTGAATCTACACTGACATTTTGTAATACTTAATTAGGAAGCCGATCGAAGCAGGTTTTGATTTCCATCCATAGAAGATACCCAAATGAATTACGCGGAGCTGTTCACAGCTTCCTGGAGGTTTCTGCATTCATTACTTTCTCTCTCTCTCTCTCTATATATATATATATATCTTTTCCCTTTGGTTCTAACCCTTTGTTTTCTTCTTGGCATTGTTATGTAACACAAATTTTGGGGATGAATAATTCTGGAAATAATTGGTAAAACAAGGAAAAATTAAGTTGGGTGAGGTTCCACACCTCATAACCCCAATGATCTTTTACTTGGTTGATCCTCCACACATCACTACCCCAAGGATTTCTCAACTGGATAAGAGAGCAAAATAGCTCATAGGTCAATATCAATAATCAATAGTATGTAAAACAATAATCTTGTAGTGATTACATCACTATTTAAAGAGATCAAAACCCTAAAATTATTTAGGGAACAATAAAAATTCTACAGACTAAAATACACTTGCTAAATAATAATTAAATTTTCTAAACACTATTAAATGTACTAAATCCCCACTAATAAATAAAATAAATAATTACGTCAATAACTCACACATTAAACACAATAAAACTCCAAATAATAAGTATACAATCTCTCTTTTTTTGCTTTTGACTCGTGGTCTCCATTACATTGTTATTTTAGTTTTCTGTTATTAATCCTTTTCCCTTCCTTTCTTACAGGATGCCAAAGTTCAATCCAAGAAAGATGGTTCCATGTACGAGGTTCTGTGCCAGCTGTTGGATGGAAGTCAGGATTTGTCAATTTCTGATTCAAAAATTTGGTTTGCACTGGAACATCCAAAGGTACCAGATTCAATTAATTGTATACTACCAGACACAAACTTTGCTACTTCTCGCATACATTTTCAGTGTATGTAGACTTTCAGTTTATAAGCTATTCCTTAATTTATGTGGCATTTACGTTTTAACATCTTGGTCTTATTAATTGGCACAGGCTGAGGTTAGGCGTATTACACTCTCCGGTTTGGATACTGTTGGTGTTCTGAAAAACAAAGCCGTTGATTCACAGGTGATTTTGTTATGCATTTAATGTGCTCTCCAGCTCCCCTAATCGTAAGAGACCTTATAATCCAGTTCCACTAGCCTTCCGTGTATTGTTCTATTGTTTCAACCATCATTGCTTGATGGTGTGCCTCTTGTTCTGTTTGACAAGTGACAACTCATCTTGTTTATACAGCTAGCGGTGCAAATCCTTGCTCCTGTCCTTTCTAGTCACCATACATCTTTGCTTTTGCATAATTGTTATCATGCTCTTCTTTACACGGACTTCAGTTATCAGTATCAGTATCAGTATCAGTTTACTACTTATACTGTTATTTTGTTGATGGTCAAAGCTTGTTACTAATGCTGGCTTCATTTGCCACTTAATTTCCAGCTGTTTTGCTTTTAATCATCGTCCACAAGTTGTTGATAATCTATTATCAATAGCTGTCGATAATGGGGCGTCCAATTGCATCACTTGATATTGGATGCTTATAGGTTATAGGCCCATAAATTATGTGTGAAGATGCTGTCTAGGAACTACAGCTACCTGTTTACTTTTCTGCTCCTACACAAATATTTTTTTTATCAACTGCCAGATGAAGTACATAGGACACAAACACTGAAGAAGTTAAGTAGTCAAACCTTATTTGTATTGGTCAATTTTGGCACTAGTTCGTATATTTTTTAATTTGTTTGCTACATTGTTAATATTGCTGACTAATAACTTAGATTATCAATGTATTGTATTTTGAGGATTTTATATTGGTGAGTGGTCTCCAAGGGGAGTACTAGGTAGTAGGTATGAAGGTTCTTGTGAACCAGTTTCTTCAACAGTCATTTACCTATAAATTTGGTCTTGTTATAATATTATTGGTTTTTTTTGCTAAATATATTATTATTATTATTATTATTATTATTAGTAGTAGTAGTATTCAATAGTATTATTGGTTTTGCTTTGCATGATCTATAGTACTGTTGATCAGGTGTAACTGTTGTATGTATATTTGGAATACTGAATTTTTTTCTATATCCTTGACTTCTGCTATGTTCTCTGAATTCCCGTTACTTTGTCCAGAGGTTTGTAACTATACAGGATGCAGTCTTGCGCAGGCTTCGTGATGATGACCTAAGTGTGGTTCAAGCAGCTCTAAATCTAGACAGACTGTCTGAATTTATAAATTCATCTTCTCTACTTGACGCACTTCAGGATGTGCTTCAAAGATGCATTAGCAATTTAACGTCACGTGAGTGTTCTCTAGTTGGAATTCTTGATCCAAACTACTTGAATCTAATGTTATCAAGATTGCGTATACTTTCTCTTGCAAAAGTATTCGTGCCTTATGTTTATTTTTTCTGTGTAATAACTTTAATTTCTTTCACTACTACATGATATGAATATTTTAAATTATTCTTTGTGTTGCATGATTATTGAGTGATGTTGTCAAGCCTATGTTCATTCATTTAGAAAGTGTTTGGTAAAATTATGCACCCTTATAAGGATGTTCATGACTTGGGTCTTTATATTGTATCGTGCAGTTCATGTTCTTATGTGATCAAATTTAGTCCATGTGATGCCCTCAGTACTTTGATGCCGATGACGATCTTCCCCACATTTTTTTCCTTCTTGAAATAGGTTAATTAATTTGATATGGGACATCAATAGTTATTTTTACTTCTGATGTATGTATGTTTGTCGATATTTTACTTGGGAAAGATATGTACCGAAATGTAATAGAATTTAATTACTGTTGGAGTCCTGGATAAGCCAGTAAGTTAGTTCGTCGAGGTTATAGGGAAGATGCATTTTAAAAATGTATCTAGAACGTAATATATGTGTCACATGTTGACGGTAATTATTGTAAGGTATACAGTTAGTTTTCGTGCACTGCAACTAGCAATTATGGGGCACAGAGCCTGAATATAGTCTAGTATATACTAGGGTAGGAGAAGCTTGTTGTAGCTAGCATATTATCGAATGATCCTTGTGCTTCTTTAGAATGCAGACTATCATACTGAATCTTAAGTTTGAGCATTCCCCATCAAACCCCACTCTAGTTGGATTTTTGGGAGTGAACTGCGCTGCAGTTTCTTGTGTTTGAACTATCTAAAAATAGACGAAACTCTAAGAGAAAGTTAAGAGTTCAATTATCATTCCAAAGCAATTCTGAATAGCAAAGACTGAAGAGGATATATGTACTAAACCCCCATCATTTTTTACTAAGGCCTTGCAAACATAACTATGGTATGTCCTTATAATGAAAAAAGAAAAGAAAAGGTACAGTATATACTTGTGTAGTTGTGCTATGCACTACTTCCGGATTTTTATTGTAATTTTAAGCTGTTCTTGAGATTTCGAACTTATCTCAAGTGAGGTGCTTGGAAGTCCAAGTAAGTAATGAAGTTAAATTGTAAGCCACACCCCCTTTGGCCCAACACATATGTATTTGCTAACAAATTATTTATACTGAAAAGAAGTTTTAAGTTGCATAGTTCTTTGATGTTAGGGAAATCTATAGTTTTTCTGATATTTTCGCTCTTATAAGTTGAGAAACTATTGGCGGGCTCTGAAGATGGAATAAGTTTGCTTAGTGAGTTTAGTTTGAAGCATTTCATTAATTTGTATTCAGAAGTTTCTGTTCTTTGCTTGTAAAGTACTATAACCAAATACTTGAGGTGCATTAGATTAAATTGAATACTAACATGGGATTCTTGCTTTAATGTTTTTTTTTTTGAACGCTGACGTTTTTGTTTATGGAAGTTACATGTATTTACTTTGTTGTCATGTTTTATAATAGATTCGCGGCGTGGATTTACTCTTTAGCATTCCTGGTTATGTTGCAGGTTCATCAGATAATAGTTCCCTAGCTGCTGATGTCACTTTATTATCTCTGGAGCATGCTCTTTCAAATTTCCAACATCAGGACAATTATGCAAAACAACTTGCTAGCATGCTGTTCCATTTAATTTTAATCATACCCAAGGTTTTGTTATCTTTAAGTTGAGAGCTGTAGGTTACAATTAGCGTTTTTATTGATAGTCTTCTAATAGATGTTAGTTGTTTCCGTGCCACCCTTTAATTTTTTTGCTGCTCAAATGCAGACTCAGAGTCTAAATTTGAAGGCTTTATCTTCAACTAAGGAAGTAAAATGGCCTTTCTACACAAATCTTGTCAGTTTTTGCACACCGCAGAAGGTAAATGGTTGTTTTTGCTACCTCTTGGTGAAGGTAGTGGGTCAGTCCATGGAATTTTATGTTCCCATCAATTAATGCATAGTTGCTCTCTCATGGAATCAAATTTTATAAGTGATTATTGATGCCAATTCTATATGATGCACATTCTTGAATTGAATACCTTATGTTTAATCCAGCATTGCTTGCTCCTTCGGGCTCGGGTTTTCTTCGATTATATTACTGCTAGATTGGTCGACTTTGCTTCTTCCCTCTGGTGTTTTCTATTCATGGTGGAACTTTGAGACCTAGACAGGGTGATTGAGATGAAAATCTCAACATATATATGTGGCTCCCAAGTAGTTGAGTTTTTAGTTGAACCTGAATAATGGGCTAGAGCCACTAGATGTAATATCTATAAAATTCTAGGTTATGGATTTTGAAAATGTAAGTTAGATTCACCTCAATTCTCTCTCATAGAATTTGCGGCTAGTGCATTATGAAAAATGAAGCCAGGTTGCAAATTTTTCTGTACACCTTAGCTTCTCTGTTGTGGTTGTATATGTTTCTTCATAAGGTCATGATCATCTATTGGCAAAGACGTTAGGCTTTTCAGAACTCAGATTTAATCAGTCTACAACTAATTACTGGGAAGTTGTTATGCAACACCCAGGCACCTGACTTTGAAAATCTTATGTGGTTTAATTCGACTGCAGTGTAGTCCTCCACTACAAAAACTTATATTAAAAAAATATCTTCCTCAACTACAATTACTATCCGAAAAAAGCATATTCCTCCACTTAAATTGTCAAAATGTTCAATTAGTAAGTCTTGGCGTCTGAATTAAGAAGATAATGTTCCTATCATACTGGGTATTTGGAGACTTTGTTGAAACTATGGCCCTTGATAAACATTTCTGTACTACTTGGTATTGCTACTTCTGCATTATGAAAAGATACTCTTTATGTAAAAAACATGTTTGGGTCTAATTGAGAACCAGTTTTTTGAGCCGAGTTAGATTTCTATATTTATCTTTTCTCTCTCTGATCACCCCTGCTTATTTGATTCTCTTTTTTCTTTCCAAAAAAAAAATGAATTTCTTATATAAACAATAGCTTCTTATAGCATGTCAATAATGTGAGCAACTCTTGGTCTGTGTTACTCGGACTCTTCACTTTGCCCTGAAGCACCCGTGTCCGTCACCGTGTCCAAAAATTGGATACTTCACTTGGATACTTCACTTTAGTGTAAAAAATTGGCAAAATTGAGAAGTACCCGTGTCGGATACCGTGTCCAACCGGACACTCCATCCGTGTCCGAGTAACACAGCTCTTGGTTTGCGCCTAAATCGTTTATAGCAGTAGCATGATATATTGTTAACCAGTGTTAAAGGGCACTTGCTAGAAGTAGTCTTGCAATTTGAGGGGTATGGTTTATAAAGGGTTAATACTTTTAACTAGTATACATTTTTTTCTAGGATAAGTTGCAATTGGTACATTGACTTTAATAAAGCAACTGGGACGAGGAATATTGACTCTCTTTTTTACATGTCATTGGTATGTATTGATGGAGTACATTCTAATGACATAACATCTATCTTTCTATTTGCTAGACAGTAGTACATAAAAAGTTCGTGACATTATGTTTTGAATTATGTTTGCTGTTTGTAGTAGTGGAATACACCGAGTCATAAATCATTATTTAGACATTGACGATTGGGATTGAATTTCAAGAGCCTTAAATTTTAAATAAAATTATTAAATTGATTGTTCTATTTTAAGGTTGATAAATGGGATTCATTTCTTGGTCGAAACCTAAGCTCTTACTCTTAAATTGACGATTGAGGTTGATAAAACTTTGTTCATTTGAATTGATTATTTAATAACAAGTTCCGTCTTCATTTTTCATTAGTCGTGTGTAATGCATTGAAACGAGTAGAGGTTCACGCTTGGATCATTGAAGAAGAGTAGAAAACCTTCTGCTTCCACTTCTTTCATAAACACGCTCACAGAGGATCCATGTAGCAGTTTTGTAGAGAAGAAAGAAACTTAAAGAAAGATTGTGAGATACGGATACCTTATAGTTGTGTGAAATGAGAGGAAAAAGGAGAAAAATTGAGAACTGCAAGCATAGTGATGGAAAACTAGTTAGATTATATCAGTTCTTCTAACTCTCTGAGATGGGACATATAGCCCAATTACTTGTTCAAACAGCTTAGGACCGGCCAAATTGTTGGGACCTGCCAATATGTCTAGTGGGTAGGTGGATGAATTAGTGTTTAGTTTGATATGATTGAGTAGTTTGCCAGCTGAATGTGTAGCATGTAAGATCACGACTAGGTTGAGTGTTGGGCTGGAACTTTAGACATCCAGATGGGTCTTTGTATTAACAATGGTACACATTTACATTCGGCTTTGTTTCCGTTAATGGGACTGCCTAAAAACGTGGACCTTTACTCTCAAGCTTCCCTCTCTGTTTCCATTGTTGCAACAAATGATAGAGGCCTAAGTATTGAATTTTTTTAATGTTTTAGTCATCAACTCTTTTGAAGTTGAAGTATAGTGAGAATCAGGAAATAGTTTTTATATGTTGAAGTTGTGATAATTTGTGCTCCAGGTTAGTACTTGTTCTCTTTTTGACTGATTCTGTTATTTTTGGTATTGTATTTATTCCTTTTAATAATGGTTGTTATAATTATCCAAGCATATTCCTGATTCTTTATTCTAAATTTATGTATCCGGTTTCCTTCTAAATCTAATCTAACTCTAGTATCTTAACTAATGCAGACATTAAAACAAGGAGACATATCTTCAACCAATTTGGATAACATAAGACGGTTGGCGGAAACATTTTCAAAGTACCCTGATGAATATATTCCTTGGCTGGTTGAGTGCTGCAATATTTCAGATCGGTCAAAGACATTGTTCTTCTTGGTTTTATTGCAGTCATTCATGATGCCGAAGATTGGTACAATTCCCTCTCACCAGTTTTTCGCAACTTCAAAATTTACTCGCCTGTTTTAATTTATACAAAACTGATGCCTTTGGATACATTCATTTATTTTTTTCTCGATGTAAATACTATTTTTTTTCCAGAATGGGCTGTACTTAATAGTTACTCTGCAGCCAATATATATAAATAATTATCACAGTAATGTTACTTTAAATTGACGGTTGGTGGTTTTTGACTATCAACATCTGTCCATGTCAACTGGTGTTTGTCAGAAGCTGGTGGTCAAGCCATGTTGCAAGGGTATTGACTGTGAAGAGTTGCCAATTTTCTTGTTAGGCTTAGGTGTAAAGAATTGTCTTTTATTCTAGTTTGATTTTGATTTGTGAGGTACATTTAGATATATTTAGGCTTTTTATGTACTTAGATAAAGTAGGGAATGTAGCATTCCCTTGTTTGTTATAGGTCATATAAGATACCCACTGAAATTCAGAATATCTTACTATTTTCGTTTGGTAGAAGTGATTTGATTACTAGTAATAGTTGTTTTGAGTGTTTGTTACGTATTCAAGATTACTGGGTTTATAGTTTTTTAATATGCACCTTTTACTAAATGCCCCATATACTAATTAGAGTAATGCTACAGACACAAACTATTTTACAATATTTTACAAACTGCTGATGTGGCATACTCCACCTCATCATATTGATCAACACATTGCTTCAATGTAATCTTCGGCCCCACATAAAAAGCTGAGGTGTATGCCACATCAGCAGTTTGTAAAATGTTTGTAGAATAGTTTGTCTGTAGCATTATTCTACTAGTTAATGTCAAATAATTCACTAATAATTTTTTTGTCAAATAAAATTAAACTAGTCAATTCAATAGTATTTAATAAAATATATTTACAGTTTTATTATATTTGTGAAATATAAATTTTATTATATTCAATTATTAATACATAAATAAATTTTAATTAATCAAGTCAATTTAAGCACAATAATAAACTTGCAATAATAAATAGCAAAACAAGATGAATAAGGACAAATTAAAATATTTATGTCCAAATTATTAAAATAAAGAAGAATGTGTTTGATATATGGGTATTTGCTTGGTAAACTTTTTATAATTAGTGTAAATAAGGATATTTATGTCCAATTTACTAATTATGATGAGTATTTTTGTCTATAAAAAGATCTCAAGGTGACAAGATGTGGTAATCTAAACCTGTCCTCCCTTTCTATTCCTTGGTAAGCAGTTTTTTTCATTCATTCATTGATTGATTCATACCCACTTCAGGTGGGAATCTTGGCACTTTACCGTCGGGAATATAAAATTACCAATGTAACAAACACAATTTATTAGGATGACCGACTCACAGTACCGGGTATCTAAGATGACCATTTCAGATGGTCTGTAACAAAAGCCCCCTTAAATTATTTCTTTACTCAAGGCTATGTTTCCTTCAATTTTGTATTAATGCATACAGCAGTTTGCATTACTAGTATATAGAGGTGCTCACTTATCTTTTCCTCTGGCAGATGTTTCTCAATTATGCACGCTGTACGATTCTTGCTTTCCAGTTTTAAAAACTGAGTGGGAGGTGCTAGAGTCTGGGGGTAATGTAGATGCAGAAGAGGTAGGCCAATAAATTTATTGGTTACTTTTGGTCCTGTTTTCACTGTCTAGATTTCATACTATCCTTCGTGCCGTTGACATATGGTGTAACTATACTGTAAAAGATATCTGATTCTGCTATATGATTTACAGTCCAATACAATAATGCTGGATAGGGATTGCAAAGCATTCCTTGATCATCTTTCTGACACCAATTTGAAAGACTTGAATGCTAAGATACTAATGTGCTTATTCTGGAAGTTATCAGAGGCATTTATCACAATAGCACCTGAGGATGTTTCTATGGTTGGTGATACACGTGTATTTTTTATTCTTTTATTTATTTACTTATTATTTTCTTTGATATCCCTGTCTTTGTCTTCATCCTAGTTAATCATGAATTCATAGTTGGTTTAGTTTGTCCTGCTAAATATGAGTTTCATATTTGTTTCAGGATGAGAATTGGACGTGGGTATGCATTCTTCAGGATCTATTTGTCTTCTTTGCATCCCAGTCAAAGCCTGTTTTTAAGAAGCATCTCAATTACTTTGTTACGAAATGCAAAATTTCTCCAGTCCGATTTCTCTCCAAACTTTTTACTGAAGAAGGTCAGTTTATGGGTTCCCAGGTTAATACTCCATTCATGGCATGGGGTGAAGCATGGAATTATATCCAGAAAAGATTTAATGCATTATGCATGTAATCCACTATAATGTTCATTCTGGTTCTTACCGACTATTTCAAACTGAAGCAAATATCATCATTGTCAGATACCTTAAATAAAGTAAATAGATTCTCTAATATAAGGCCTGATATGCATTCTAATATTTTGGATACCATGCAAGAATTAAGTGTTGACTTGATCAGTGTCAGCTTGACAATTAGGATGAGTCTAACATGAAACCCTTAGAGGGGTGTTGGGGTTTGAAGGAGTAGTAGGGCGAGGTAGGATATGATTTCACACGGATTAATGTGGGAGAGGAACAAACAATGTTTTAACGATGTAAAACCAGCCTGTCATCTTAGATTTCTTTGATTTTTTTCCTTTGAGCTTGTATTTTTGGCAGAACTAGGTTCATCCAGGTTCTACTATTTCTTTTATCTATATCTCAGCAAGTGCAAGTTGAGTTGAG
Source organism: Panax japonicus (assembly GCA_020205505.1). Lineage (NCBI taxonomy): Eukaryota > Viridiplantae > Streptophyta > Magnoliopsida > Apiales > Araliaceae > Panax > Panax japonicus. The sequence goes on from CM035114.1 coordinate 63,419,301, forward strand.
TGAGGAGGGTGATACGGTGGTTCAGGTTTTTTTTACAGGTTGTGTTTTATGGAACTTGTGCCTCTGTATACTGTGTACTGGACGGTGCCCCCATTTGGCACCCTGTGAATAATAATTCTTTTGAGCTAAAAATAAAAAAGTTTCATAGAAGAACATAGGGTGTTGAACTTGAGTCATTTATTAGGCAACTTTGTCCATTTTACGAGCTGTATCAGTGCTTTGGAAGCCCTTGATAGGAGAGCTTGATAGGAGAGGTGTCAATATATGGAAAGTCAAGAATATTGATTTCAACTGAAGGATGCAATCTAAAGCCAAACCATGTGGTTGGTTTGGCAATTGTTATTCTTAATTTTGTGAAACATTTCACTTTTTTTGGAGGTAGAAAACTATTAAAAAGCTAAGTTACATGGACCTGGATGGAGACATGGATACTTTGAAGAGTCCGACACCCATACCTTGTTCGGGTGTCAAGTGTCGGACACGGTTACTTAAGGCAAAGCGAAGAGTCTAGCATAGTTAAAAAGTCAAGTTTGACTTGAAAATAATAAAGATGTTTTCTTCGAGTATGGATAAAAATTGTTTTGACCTAAGTGGCCAACTGTGATCTTTATTCAAATGCTGGATTTAGATAGCATAGAAAATCCGGGGCTCAGACTTTGTCTGTCATTTGAACCCCTTGTCTGCCTACCAAAATAGGCACTTTTGGATTTCCTGTAAATATTGTTTGAAAAAGAAAATCCTTTTACATATTTATTTTCATTTATCTTGCGCCTTCCATGTAAGATTTGAGATCTGATATTCATTGTTTCAATGTTGGGGCTTTGATTTTGTAGGTGTTTCTGTTGCCGTTCAAGTTGAGAGTCTTCATTCTTTTGCGCTCCTTTGTTCTCAGTCAGATGAGAGCGTACTTCTTCAACTCTTTAGCTGAATTTCCTTCCATTCTTGTTCCACTGTTCAATGATAATCAGGTGCCATAACTTGTCTTCTTTTCTTTCTTTTCCGGTGTCATGCCTTATTTTAGAGAAGTTGCCCTATTCATGTTTTTCTTAATTATGCAAGGTTTATTTAGCCTTCATGGTTTAGATTTATAAGCTTCACTTACAATTTCCACAAATTCCTTTAAAGGATGTACGGGTGGCTGCTATGAGCTGCATTGAAGGGCTATTCACAGTGTGGCCCCGTGTTACTCTTTCTAGAAGTAAAAATGGTATCACTCTTCTTCAGAATGACTCTTCAAGATATTCTCTATTCATTTCCTAATTCTTCTTCAATTATGGGACCGTATCTAATCCAGAAAACTTACAGGAAAGAGTGCAGTGTGGAGTCATTTTCTAGGGGAACTTTTGGGATTAATGATTCAGCAAAAGCGGCTAATTGTATCAGACAGAAATATCCTCCCCTCGTTTTTTGCAACTTTGCTCAGTGGTTCCTGCCATAGCCTTTTAGCGCCTGAAACTATTGGACAAAGGTTTATTTTTGATTTTCAGCTATTTTCTCTTGAAAATAATTATGACAGTGGATATTAGTATTTATTTTCTTAACCATCATTCATCTGTTTCATGAAGTTTAAGGAACAATGTATTCCTGATGTTCATATCAGGTTAGAATTTGAGGCGGAAATGCAATAATGCATACTTACCAGTTGCTGTACTTCGTCATCTTCATTTAATTTTTTTTAATAAGTTCTGAAGAGTGCTCTCTCTTATATAATCAGGCCAACTTTCGAAACTTATTCCATTTTATTTATTTCTCCTTGATGTCTAACATATTCAATTGTAAACAGTTAATTGCATGTAAAGTCCTTTTTTTTCAATGATTGTAGAATTCTTCTCTTTTAATGCACGTCAAATACGTCAGTTTATAATCTCTTTCTTTGTAATAAATATTTTTTTCTTAATATTTCTCCTTTGTCTTGCACATTCTAAACCTGTCAAAGTTTTATTTCTCATTGGAAATATTTGTGTTGAAGCATTTGCAATACATCGACCAAGTCAGGACCTTTTTGATGCTGTTGAAATATTTATGAAAGCCGTTGTTTTTTCAACCAACAATAGCTTTAAATTTCTTAGCCTAAATACTGTTAGAAGCTTTCCTCAACCCTATTTTCTTATAATTTACCTATCATGAGATTATAGGTCATTGAAATATCTAATTGTTCCACAAACATTGCTTTTGAGATTCCAAAAACCAATGTAAGTTAGCAGAATCTGTATTCTTAGACTAATTTTATGAGAAACTAAGAACGATGTGGTTTCTCTCTGGCTTTCTATATTATAACATGCCATAACTGCTGATTCTCTCTAACATATTGGTTATTCAGGCCAATATAGTGTCAGTATTGCTGAAGATGTTTTAGTTCCTATTAGATCATTATATTCTTTTGCATGGTTTTAGTGCTGAAGAATATCAAACCTATATGCTCAGATGTACTTGTGTTCTGTTTTCTGGCTTATTATCTCTCTTGAATCTTTGAAATGTGAGTCTGTTAAGCAAAAGTACATATATGTTTGAAGGTCAGTAATATTGTTTATTAAGCAGATCTTGCTTGATATACTTTTTTTTTTCTTTTTCCCCAGGTTTGATAAGTCTGTAAAGGATGACATACTGGATTTTCCTTTTGGGGTCTGCTCTAAAACTCTCTGCATATGGAAAGGTTGGTATTAGTACTTTCTTTGTATGCTACAGCTCAAGTTATTGTAAGATTTCTTTCTAGAGGAGTTAAATATTTTCTTATCTGCTGTCATTTATCCAACTGTAGTGTTATAGTTTGGAGGAGATAAAGTTATAAAGTTGTGTTGTTCTTCTTTCTGTTTTGTGCAGCTAATGATTCTATCTATGCTTAAAGGAGTTGGGAGTGGAGTTATGCTTGTTAAGGATGTTGAGTTGTTGCTAAATGAGCTTTTGAAAAGACGCCATCAATATCATCTTGGAAATGATAAATCGTGTATGAAATTATCAAAGATTGAAGTTGAAATCCTATGCCTTCTACTTGAGGTAAATTAAAGATCCTCTAAATACTTATTCTGCTAATATATAGTTTGGCTATGATCTTTACATAAATTCAGCCTGAAGTTGACGCTCTTTTTCTGCTATAGTGCTGCACTATGCCTACTTCATCTTTTGGTGGGTATGCTTGTGAAGATCAAATATTGAAGGCTTTGCAAGTATGTAGATTATTCCAATATATGGTCTTCTTTTGCAATTTCACTCCTAAGAATTGACTCTTCCGGGGATTGTGCTTAAAACGTTGTATTATATATCTTGTTCTTGCAGTTGGATGGTACTTTTTCTGAAGACACTGCCATTGTGCTGCCTTGCTTAACTGTTTTAAGTAATATCAACACTTCCTTGTACGGAGGTTTGAAGACGGAGACACAGGTTGCCTTTGTTTTTTTTCCTCCGCCTTTTCCCTTCCCCCTCGCCATTTATTTTATACAAGTAGCCGGCTTGTTGCGACCATGTTCTATAGTGCTTATTTGCATTTGAGTTTTATTGACGAGTGATGAATACTTAAATATAATAAAACTTCAGTACTTAGGTCTCTTTATAGGATCCTATGCATGTATTTTGTGTTTCAAGTAATCTCCTCGTGTATGTGTGCGTGCACATAATAGTTGAACTATAACTGTTTCTTTCTCTGACAGAAGTCTTCTTCAGATCATTATTTCAAAACCCTTTAGTCAGTTGCTTGATGTGTTAGTCTCCATGACAGTAGTTCAACTTACAGTTTCCTTCTTTTTTTGCTTTTCTTTGAGGGAGCACTTGTGTAATTAGGATTATTTTGATTTCTAGTTTTGAAGTCCATTTCATGGAAAACTATTACCCGTCAGGAAATGAATGACAAATATTTCCTACATTATGAATTAAAATATCATTCAATTTTATGTTTTGGCAGGAAATTTTCTTCAAAGGCCTTGTGGTTCTGTTTCAGAGTGCTAATATTGATATACACAATGCTACTAGAGAGGCGTTGATGCGGACTAAATGTTTGTTCCTTTCTCTCCTTTGCTCCAAATTTGTAACATGTTTTTACCTGTTGTTTTGTTGCTTCCGATTTTAATATTCATTATTTCAATGTGTGATTCTGCATGCACTTAATCAATGCCCCTCGTGAAGTGTCATTCGACATTCTTCAATTAGTTTATAATCCAGTCGAATATAACTCTTAAAATAATTTTGACACATTAACAGGTGCAAAGTGTAGGTCCATCTAGCATTTCCGTTATGCACTTTTTTTCCTTTTCTTTCTTTTTGAGAACCTACACTATTATAATTCAATTCTAGGGATATATTTCATCCTAGGGGCCTAGGGGGAGTCTGGAGATTGGGCCAAGACACCTATGAGAAACTTGTCTTTTTTAATTTTGTGCATTTTCCTTGTGCACTTAATCAGTGATCCATATGAAGTGTCCCATGACATTCTTCAATTAGTTTAAAATCCGATCAAACATAACTTTTTAAATAATTTTGCAACGTTAGCAGGTGCAAACTGTAGGCCCATTTAGCATTTTCCTTGCATCTACTCTTATGAGTACTAGATTGTCTCATCTTGGCACTTTAGATTTCAAAGATGGCATTGAGTCAATTTTACTCTACATATTATGTGGTGTTATGATGTTATCTGATTGAGGGATAACAAATAATTGAATGACGGGGATTTAAAATGTAGTTAGCATTGCCTAACATTCCATGAGCTAGAGATCATTTATAATAATCTAAATAGTGTTGAGTTTTTATGTATGCGGAGCTTATGCTGGATAGGTTGATGAAATACAAATAAACCTCTTGTTATATTTCGCGTCATGGTTGGCTGTCCAAGCATTTCACTTTTACCTAGCAATTGTCTAAATTTGAAATACTCTATATAAATGCCATTTGACATGGATTTTGTCGAATACTGGACATATCTTGCTATGGCATAGAGACCATTCAAGATGCTAATGTAGCTGTTGTGGAGGCAAAGGGGGCCCAAATACTATACAAAACGGAGGCAGCAGAAGGAATATGGATGGCGTTAAGTACTGAATGGAAGTTAGAGATCTTCTGATAACAAGCACTTGGGCAAGTTGATTGTCCTACATAATCAGGCCATTAAAATATCTGGATTTGTAAGGGACTCAATCTGGCTTTTGACTCTTGGATATGGCGGAGTCAGAGAGAACTATTAAATAAATAAAGATGGCTGGCAGCACTATGGAGTTCCAGGTTGCTATTACTGTGGAGGCAAAATTTCTGATTTTGGGTTTTTCCTAGTAAACAAGGAATAGAAATAGGTAACATGTCATTATTAAATATCCTGAAAATCCTTTATGTGATAAGAATCCCAAAGCTGATGATTTTGAACTAATTGGGGGGGTGAGGTTCAGCTTGTTGTTGGAGAGGTTTGTTCCCAGATGTCTCTCTCCCCCTTTCTCTCCTTCGGCCATTCTCCTTGTGTCTCTCCTCCACGAAGAATAATAAAAGAGTATGGATTTAATTCAGTTTGGGGTTTTGAGGATTTTTTGTTTTGTTTTGGGGATAGGGGAGAGGGAGATGAAGACGATATATCTTTTATTTAACTATTTGTTTCTATTATACTAAAGTTACTGGATATTATGTGGTATGGACCTAGCTACTTGGATTTTGTTACTTTCACTCAAAGCATGATACTAATATGTTCCAGAAGGACTAGAACTATAAATTAGCGGCTCATTTAGTTCTTTATTTTCTACCTCTAATTGCACAATATTTATTTTGTAACTTTGTATTGGATGCTCAAGCATCACATTAGTACTAAATAATTTCTAGAACAATCAATTTGTTTATGTATCTAAACAACTTCACTGAAATTTAGTTTTATTGCATTGAGAGTCTAAGAGAATTCCTTACTATAAGCATCTATTTAAAGCTACCCCAAGCGTATCACGATTTAGCCTATGTAGCTTGCCGCGTTCCCATATCAGTTCCACGATCTTGAACAATCTGTGTTCCACGTAACATTATATTAAACACAATTGTCATGCTGTTTATTTTTGACTATTTCTTATAAAATACAGACACTTGATATGCTTCTTTAACTTGATAATAAATTACAGTTTTAGCTACCACTATCTGTAGTCATCACTTATGTTTTGTAATTCAACATTGGGGTTGTCTATGTTAAAATATTTGTTTCCTACAGGTTTATGTTGTCCCCTTGGGTGCTAAACTTTGGGTTTATAATAATTTAAAGTTCTAATGTGCAATTAAGAACCCGACATACATAAACTGGTCCAATTTTCAAAATCTGTCGGATGACATCTTTATACGTGCATATCCTCCCATAGGAGGTGGATTGTGTTGTTATTTTTTTCTTGATTTTCTTGTGCTGTTTTGTACTTTCCTATTGCCCTGTAAGATTGTAGAACATTTTCTAATGCTCCTCTAAATATTGCAGATTATGTGCTCTACTATAGGTCGGATGCTTGATCTTGTTTTAAAGCAGGAAGGTTTCTTAATTGACACGGCATATGGAAAGAAGAAAAAGAAATCTTTGAAACAGCAGAATTCTAACCAAGATTATGATGTGTTCCAGAAATGCAGAAGGCCACTTTTTTTCTTAGTTCTCTTCTTGATATTTTGCGACTGAAGAAAGACATTGAGAACAGGTCTACTAAATATAGATCACATGTGGTTATTGTATTATCCAGATATTATTAGTGATCAATAGTCATCTTCAGACTCTTTTCTATTTCAACTGAATCTATCTAATCTTTGTGTACAGAGCATCAATTTTAGGGTCATTGTTCAAACTTCTTCGCGTAATATTTATGGATAATGAATGGATCAAGGATGCCAAGCATAATGAGAATTATGTTCAAGCTTCACCTGGGAGTTCGCAAACTATTTCCAGCACATTATGTTATGTTCAACAGACATTATTATTGATTCTTGAAGACATTAGTGCTTCACTCATAACTTATGCTCCACAAAAGGTTTATTTCAAATATTTTGTGTTGTAACTCTTGTAAGATATTGATTCAGTTACATATATGTTCTTTACTTCGCCACTATGAGTGACAGATGGTTTATGGCAGGATGAGGTAGTTTATAATTTCGACGTGGAACTTTTAGTTAAATGTGCTCGTTTTGCAAGCGATGCTATCACCCGCAACCATGTATTCTCGCTGTTATCAACTATCGCAAAGGTCGTACCTGAGACAGTTTTAGACCAGATACTTGATATTCTTACCATTATTGGGGAATCAGCAGTGACACAGGTCCATTGATTTTTTCTTTTCTTCCAGCCCTAGATTTGTTGCAATATTTGTTGATTTCTGTAAAGAATTGCATAATATTTGAAATTCTATCAGGGAGACCTTTTCATATTTAGTAGGCCTTTTTCATTGCTGTTTCGGTTTTTGTGGTGGTGTAAGGAGTCGGATAAATTCTTATTGGCAGAAACCTAAGCATTAAATATACTTGCATCATGCTGAAATATTTGACTTCCGAGCTATTACTTACCAATATATATTTGCCTTCCGTACATATTAAGTAAAGTTTAAGATCTCTTTTTAACATATTATAATCGTATACTTATGAAATTTTAGATTGATATATCTACGTCTTTGTAGTTGGACAACTACTCACAACATGTGTTTGAAGACCTCATATCTGTGCTGATTCCATGTTGGCTATCTAAGACCGGCAACATCGAGGAATTGCTTCAGGTAATAGTATTAATTTTTCTGCAGCAGCCTATTTCGGCTTCTTACCTGAACTTAGGTATTGATGATTTTTAACATGCCTTTTTCTTTCATAGGTTTTTGTGAAAGTGTTACCTGAAGTTGCGGAGCACCGGAGGCTCTCAATTATTGTGCACCTTTTGAGGTATTAAGAAAATTTACTTTTAATACACTGATATTTTCTTGATCTGACAAGATTCCTGTACAGAACTCTAGGGGAACATGGTAGCTTAGCTTCATTGCTTCTCCTCCTTTTCCGTTCATTGGTTTCGAGGAAAAGCTTCTCCCTCCTTGAAGATAGTATGAACTCTTTGGATCCTTTAGTTCCTTCAATTTGTACACAGTGGGAGTATGTATTTGCACTGCAAATATCTGAGCAGTATTCATGCATGATATGGCTTCCTTCTCTTGTTAAGCTGCTTCAACAAATTGAAATTGGTGTCTGGGGCAAAGAACTTTTCATGGAATTGCTAGTTGCAGTTCAATTTATTTCAGACAAACTGGAAGATCCTGAAATTTCTTTCAAGCTTAATTTCGTGGATAATCCAGATGACATTCAGGTTTATATTTAATCAATACATTCAAATTACTAGTTCCTTATGTGGTGCACGTTTCTGTTGAATGTTTATAGAAGGAATAAAAGAGATGTAGAATACTGAATCATACAGACTAATTCTCCTATACATTTCTGTGTTAGTTGGATGAATTTTTTTCAACTGGGATTAGTGTCCATTATGTCATTTCATCTCTATTGACCTGACCAATTAACATTATACCATGAAGTGATTTTATATGATTGCTGCAACGTATTTACCCATTTTAATCTTCTTAATCCTGATTATATATATGTTCATATCAAGCAGGTCTGTAACCATTTGAGTTTATTTACTTAAATGATAATAGCATAGGCATAGTGATATACATGCTCTCTTTATTATTTTTGAAGGGGATAATAGTTTATTATATTGTGTAAATTATATTTAATCTATTGCGGATTTATGATATCTGTATTTCTAGGGTTAGCGTTTTAGCAGGGGATGCTTTCTTTGTTAGTAGTTCTTTATCTCTATATATTTTCAACAATTTTGATTATTTCTGCAGAGAACAGTTGGAGAACTTACAGAGCAAATTGTTTCTCATTTACAACTGGTTGACTCAAGAACAAAGCAGATTGGTCTTCCCTCTTTCATCGGTAAAGAACTAAAGGAGCGTTTACGCACTATCTTGAAAAGTATTACAAGGGGGCTACAACCTTCAGCTTACTTCAAAGTCATTATCAAATTATTGGATCATGCAAGTAAAAATGTCAGAAGGAAGGTAATAAATGAAGTGCTTGTCATCATAAAATGTCTTGCATTGACAGGGTTTTAATGATTTGGCTATATAAACATCTTGGATTTGCAGAAATTTTTTATGCAACAGAGTCTGTACATATTTTGTGTCAAATCCTTCGGAGTGTTAAAGTCTCGTTGCAGATAGTTCAACAAATATAGTTTTGAAAATATACCACCGTCGAGTACTCGAGTAGTGACTGTCTGCCAATAACTCAATTTAATGTAGTTTAGAGGTTGCACTACATTCAAAACAGAACAAGTAGCATTCATTTGGAGATCCTCATCTATTCAATTACTTAGATGCCTTGCTCAAATATTTTGTTTTTGTTTGTATTCTTAATTCCAATTTATAAATTCTCGTTTCTTGTTAGTTTAATAGTTATCATCTTCGACACATTACCTAATAAGTCAAGGGTATGCAGGCACTTGGAATTCTTTGTGAAACAGTGAAGGACTCTGGTGCAGTGCAACTGAAGCACGAGAGAAGGGGGGTGAATACTACCTCTAGAAGCTCTTGGTTTCACTTGGATGAGAGTGCCTTGAATTCTTTTAACAAGTTGTGTTTGGAAATTGTTAAGTTAGTCGATGCGTCTGAGGACACATCAAATATTTCCTTAAAACTAGGTGCAATTTCTGCACTGGAAGTTTTGGCTAATAGGTTTCCTTCGAATGATTCAGTCTTCAACCTATGCCTTGCATCTGTGTCACGGAACATTCATTCAGACAACTTCGCTGTCTCTTGTAGCTGTCTTCGGACAACTGGCGCTTTGATCAACGTTCTTGGGCCTAGGGCACTTTCTGAGCTTCCTCCTATCATGGAGCACCTGCTACAGAAATCTGGTGATGCCTCTTCATCTGCAGATGCAAATGCCAAATATGATGATGATAATTCTTCTACTGCATTATCGAATTCTAAGGAATATCTTTTCATGTCTGTACTTCTAACCCTTGAGGCAGTCATTGACAAACTAGGTGGTTTTCTTAACCCTTATATTAGAGATATTCTAGAACTTGTAGTCTTGCATCCAGAGTATGCAAACATATCTGATCCAAAGTTGAAGCTGAAAGCGGATGTAGTACGAAAGCTTATCACTGAGAAAATCCCCGTAAGTTTCATTAAAACAAACTATACTCCCTCCATCCAGAAAGGAGAGTCCTATTTTACTTGTTGACTTTTCTCTATGCATTTTAAGGTTTGACTGGGACAATTAGACAATGTAATTCTTTCGTGGACAATTTTTTTTTGAATATTACATTTCAATGTTCAAGTGTGTCCTAGGAAAGTCTTAGTATGCATAAAAAGTAATAATGAAAAAGTCAACAAGTCAAATTGGACTCTCATTTGCGAGTGGACTATTTTATTGGTTGCTATCTCTTTCTGTTTGACTGTTATCCCCATATCTCAACTCACCCTTATAATCCTATTTATCTGCCAGGTTCGACTCTCACTGCCACCTCTTCTAAGGATATACTCTGAAGCAATCAAATCTGGGGATTCGAGTTTATCAATTACTTTTGAAATGTTAGGAAACTTAGTTGGTACAATGGATAGAACATCCGTCGGTGCTTACCATGCAAAGATTTTTGACTTGTGCTTGGTAGCACTTGATCTTCGCCGTCAAAAGCCTCTTTCAGTTAGGAACATTGATGATGTTGAGAAAAATGTCATTAACGCAATGATTGTTCTTACCATGAAACTTACGGAGACCATGTTTAAGCCTCTTTTCATTAGAAGTATTGAATGGTCAGAGTCAAATGTGGAAGAAAGTGAAAGTGCAGGAAGCACAAACATTGATAGGTCTCTATCTTTCTATGGCTTGGTGAATAAACTTGCTGAAAGCCATCGGTGAGTCTTTTACTCTGTCTTCAAGTTGTTTTGTTACCTGTATTCTTTACTCTCTTGTATGTTGAACTGATCCGGTTTGATGTAGCTGATACCTGATAGGTAAATTGTAGTGGCACCAACTCAGTGTGCCACTGTCTAAAATATGGTAAAATGGAAATTGGCTCTTACAGAAGTATGCTGATTCTGTTTTTTTCAAAGCTTGACTAATATAGTTGGCTTAACTTCGGTATTAGCTACCATTTTCACCTAATACTCTTGTTTTTAAGAAAAGAAGTCCTGAATAATAGCGAAGCTGATAAACTTCTTTGTCCATCTCTGTATGTTATTTCTTCTTTATTGTAGATTGTACCTTTCTTAGGTGCTCTTGGTAAAAATTTAAAGTGCTACACATGGAGATTGATGGGTGATCTTTGAGCACTTGTTATTTGATTAAGAAGTAGTAGTTCCATGTCGTATGTTTATTAGATTCTCGTCTTTTAGCAAGTTTTGCTGTGTTATCTTTGTATTTGCCTTTCATTTTTTTGTGGCATGGTTTGATTTATATTTGCATTTTTGTTAATCAGTTTTATACTTATATTTCCTTATTCTTCTGTTATTTTTTGTTTTATGATAGTGCGGAACCTGACGTTTGCCAAAGATATCCAAAAAATTGTTTACAGCATAAAATGATAATTATCATGATTTACTTGCTTTACGAGGGCATGTCTGGGTATCTGTGAATTTTTTATTTTTCCATGTGGTTTCGGCTTTTGATTATGTCAAATGTGTAATTGTAGGGTATTTTTCTGTAGTTTCATTTAACCTTTTTCTTTCTCCCGGTATTCTACTCCTAGAACTTTGCATATGGGCTTCTTCTAGAATTGGGCAGTGGTATTTCACTTTTTAGTTGTTTTTCTAATATTAGCGTTGGCTGTTCAGTCCTATTTTGACTTTGAGATAGTTTGTTCATTGATTCAGTCATATTTTATGTCAGGTCGTTGTTTGTTCCATACTTCAAATACTTGCTTGATGGTTCTATACGGCATCTCACTGATGCTGAAGATGGAAAAACTGGCCTGATTAGAAAGAAGAAGAAGACCAAGCTCCAGGAAGAAACAAGTAATAAAAAAGGTGGAGATGGTGCATTGTCTATTGGAATATGGCACCTCCGTGCATTGGTTTTGTCATCCCTACATAAGTGTTTTCTCTATGATACTGGGAGCTTGAAGTTTCTCGACTCGTCAAATTTTCAGGCAAGCTTAATACATGCTACTATCCTTTTATACCTATCTGCAACATAAAGAAAACACTTGTATTTATGTTGTACTTGAACTCACATCTTGGATTAATTTGGGGTATAGCTTACTTGTACCTAACTTTTCCTATAAAGGAGCAGCTCATGTCTTACTTTTAGTTCTATTAACAGCTCTTGCACAAAGTGTATCTAATAGCAATTATGACTGGTCTTAGAAGTTTGATGCCTGATAATATTGAAATATACACTCAGTTCCAAAATATAGATCAAGTTGGACTTTTGAAAGTAAATTTGATATATTTGCAAATTAAAAAATGTGATTCATTTTACTTTTGAAAATAATTAAAGTTGTTGGTCTTTTTTTTTGCTTCTTGGGTCCAGCAAGTAAACCCCGTTGGCTGTCAGTCTTTGTTCAATTGAGAACTAGATAATACTAGTAACAACCACATCCCAGTTATCTGTTTGGGGAAAAAAACCAAAAAGTTGAAGGTCGTCTGTGTTGATCTCGTTATCTTTCAGTCAGGAAACATTGTTTGATCCTCTCCAGTACTTCTATTGGTTGCTATCCCTTTTTAAGTAATTTTTATTTGGCTCTCTCTGCAGATCCTGTTGAAACCCATTACAATGCAGCTTATCACAGACCCACCAAGTTGTCTAGAACAGTATCCAAACGTACCAACTGTAGATGATGTTGATGATTTGTTGGTCACTTGTGTTGGCCAGATGGCTGTTACTGCAGGAAGTGACCTTCTATGGAAGCCCCTGAACCATGAGGTAAGTGCTGAATCATTCAACCTTACCGATATTGGATTCCCATTGCTTTGAAAATCTTAATATTTTAGATACTATGCTTTTCATCTGAAGTTTAAGGCTTAAATACACTAAACCATTTTTTTTCCACTTTTTATAACTTGAAAATTTTAAACTTTAAGGCACTGAACCTTAATGCCTTCAATTTTTTTAAAATTAAACATTTTGACCACCGACGTGTAATAATTGATTCGAATGAGAGTATTTTGGGTAATTTCACTCCTATATCTTTGGAAGCACATAATATTGTAAGCACGTGGGTGTGTGATGAATAAAAAATGTAGAACAATTGGAGCCAATATAAATAATATATACCCTTAAAAGACTTAATTGTCCGCATTGATAGAAAACCTTAAATATCTTTGAAAGCACATAAAATAGTAGGCACGTGATTAGTGGGATGAAAAGAAAGAGGAAAAATTGGAGCCAATATAAACGATATATACCCTCGATAGACTTAATTGCCCTTTCATTTTGAGTCACGTGACTTATCCCGGAATGCTAAATCTGGTTGCCAAAAGGTTTAATGTCTTAAAGTTGAAACATTAGGGTTTTAAGTTGTAAAAAACAAAAAACTGTTTAAAGTGTATTTAAAAGAAAATTGTTAAATGCTTCAATTAATAGTTTTCCTATTTGTTAAAGTAGAAATTTGATTAGCTCATGACTGAAAGTTGACCACTTATTTGCTTCCCAATGCAATGGGATCCAATATTTTAGTGCAGATGGTTGACCCTTCAGTCTTGAGATTTGTAAAAGTTGATTATATGAGAGGATTTTTATCATTTTTAGCCTCCTCGTCGTGTATTATTTCTACATTTGATAACTTGTCAAGAAAAAATATATTCTACATTTGATAGAGAAAGTTGTGTTTGGGGTTGTTCGTTGATTGGGTTTCACTGACATGGTCACTCTCCCTCATTGCAGGTGCTGATGCAAACGCGTAGCGAAAATATGCGCCCTCGCATTTTGGGCCTAAGAATTGTCAAGTACTTTGTAGAGAATTTGAAGGAAGAGTATCTAGTATTCTTGCCTGAAACCATCCCCTTCCTTGGTGAGTTACTTGAGGATGTCGAGCTACCTGTTAAATCTCTTGCACAAGAAATTCTCAAGGAGATGGAATCAATGAGTGGGGAAAGCCTTGGGCAATACCTATGAAGGTTCTGATGCTGTATATTATCATCGGATAAAATTATGGGTGGCGAGTAGAAACCATACAAGTTGGATAAAAGATGGTGGTGGTTTATGGGTGAGATCGAGCGCTCTCTCGGATTTTAATATGTGGCCACTGTCTCAAGGGATTGTGCACAACCTAACCTAACCTAACCTAACCTAACCTAACCTGTTTTTGATATGTAAACAGAAGCTGCAAATTTTGCCTTCATCATGCAGTTGCATTGTTACTACTGAGCTTACTGCTCCAATATCTTGTTTAGCCATTATACCATATATATATATTAGTTGTGTCATGTGTCTCCGACACTACATTGACGGTGTGATTTAGTAAGGTGATTCAAAATTAGTTGTATTTTGTTATATATATATATATATATATATATATATATATATATATATCTTTCAATATACACATTCGAGCATCCTCAGTTTAATAGATTTTGGAGTGTTAAAATCATATTAAAATCAATCTAGGATTTTAATATGTATATTTAAAAATTTTAATCAACTATGGCAATTGAAATGGTATTATAGAAGTCTTATTCAGGTTCTAAACTTATTGGGTCTTCAAATAAATAAATTAAAAATAACGAAGATGTTCATTCTTACATGGAAATTGATATTTTTACATGTAGCAAGTCTTGTGGTCATATGCAAATATTTTTTTAAAACATAGTATAATATAATATAATTTTCGATAAATACTTCATAATAATGAGTTCAATTGTACAAAAATTAGACTCAATATTGTAAATCTAATTGTAACTTGGCCCGTTTCTCAGGTTGAAATGTATCCCTAAAATTGAATTTGAATTTGAATTGTAACAACAAAAAAGAGAAAAGAAAAAAGTGTAGGAGTTATTACAATTTTTTATATTAATTATTATTTACTAATAATAATTTTCTTATATTTTTAATATATTATTATTTAGGAATATAATTGTAAATAATGAGTTTGGTAAAAGATCCTTTGCCACGTCCCAATCACGTAAGACGTCCTGATCCTGCACAGTAAACACGATAAACACCACAAGCTTGACGGCGGTTCCGTCGGGGGATAGCTCAGGCGTGAGAATTAGTATGTGTTCACAAGGTTAACAATGGAGGAATGTAATGTCTAGTGTATTGAGATATGATAATGCTTGATCGTGTGTATGGGTGAGAGAATATGAATATATTGAAAGGTATATGAGTGTACCTGTTGGAGAAAGCTTCCCTGCCAAGATATACCGTACCTGCCTGAATTACCGTGCCAACCACTACTGTCTGACACACCCCTGACCTGATGGGTTCTGATGACTGCATAGGGTTTATCTACTGCTTTTGGTCATTGTTTTATCCCGCCGGCCGACTATGATCCCATCCACATTAATGCATGGCAGGAACTTTGGTCAACCATAATGCTTTTTCATCATCACAAGTCAAAGATAATAGATATTAAAATGTCCAATGGGTCAACCTATAGATCCGACCCGGTCTTATAGGATTAAAGGAAACTGGTACAACGATTGGGCCCAATGAGCCCCATGACTTAATTATAACAGCCCAACAGATTAAATTAATAAAGAAGCCCAATTTACTCGGCCCAATATAAGTTAAATATCATGACCCAACAGTAACATTAATTAACTAAAGGTCTCTTATATGTAATAGAATATTAAAGTAATCATTAATATATTATTAATATATATATAATATAATTTTTTTATATTAATTATTATGTACTCATAATATTTTTCATATATATTTATTTGGAGATTAAAGTTGAGTAGAAAAATTTTAAATATGATTTTTAAGTTAAAATTTATTATATGACTAAGTAACTAAAGAACTCTTATAAAAAATAAATTTTTTGCCGAATAATAAATTAATAGTAAAATTTGTAGGATTATAAAGAGAATTTTAATTATAGTTAAATTAATCATAACATTTTATTGGAGCAAAAAAAGTTTTTTACTTCCACTTAAATTCTTGGCCTATACCCAAAAATTAAAAGCTAAACCTAAAAACTAAGTTTTGTGTTATAATATATGTATATAGATATAGATATTAGAAAGGACTCTTATAAAAAATAAAATGTCTAAATATGGGTTAATATTATGAATTTTAATTTTTTTTTTCAGTATGGATTGTCTTATCAATTTTTCCAATTAAGGGATTAAACTTTTTATTTTATTTTTCACTTTAGGGATTATTTTTTTTCAGTTTTTTCAATTAGGAGATTAAACTTTTAATTATTTTTACGTCTAATAGATATTATCACGTCAGGAAATTGATGACATGACAACGACACATGACTAAAAAAATACTTATATGTAATATTGAATCTGATTTAATATTTATTTAATTAATTTTTGTACCAAAATGATAAATATAAGACTATTATTGTAAGACCCCGAATTTTATTAAATGAAAGTATTTAATTTTCTTATAATTATTATTCTATTTAATAAATAGTTTAATTGATAAAAGGTTAAAATTAAGGGTGATATGTAATTTTTTTACAAAGTAAGCAAGTTGATATAAAATATTCGTCGTGTCGGAGAATATTCTTTTTGTCAGGGAATATTTGTTCGATGACACAATCATTGGTGGACCCCACAATGGAAGTATTGTCGTAGTTAGAAAATGACAGAAATATCTTTTTATAAAAATAACGGTAAAAGTTTTATAGTTAAACTATTGAGATACCCGGTGGTAAAAATACAGTAATACGCGTGGTTGCATAGTAGCACACGATATTGATTATTGATGCTTACGTAAGAAGCCACTCAATTATTGCTGCAGTAATTGTTGCATAATATCTCACGTTATTTGATTCAATTATTGTAACAATATCATCTGCATAATATTTTATATTATTAAATCAATAATTGAGATAACACAGTTATTCATATTATTATTTGCAATATTGACAATGTCTAGAAAATTCTGTCGAGAATAGGTTTGGTCACCTAATTGCGCGTCAATAGGGAGAAATCCTTATCGAAAAGCCCCCTCTTTCCTGGGAATGATCTGGTTGTTAAATATTGTGAGTTATAATATTAATGATGAATAATTGTTGAAGTATTAAGAATGTGTTTATTGAAAATAAGTGATTTACAAAAGTTAGAGGGGAATAATGCAAACTTGGAAAATTTTATGGGTACCAAAGTGTAATAAGTTAAATTAATCTGGACCATTGATGGTGGTTTTAATAGTAAATCAATCTGGACCATTGATGGTGGTTTTAATAGTAAATCAATCTGAACCGTCGGTGGTGGTTTTAATAGTAAATCAATCTGAACCGTCGGTGGTGGTTTTAAAAGTAAATCAATCTGGACCGTCGGTTGTGGGTTTAATAGTAATCAATATGGACCGTCCGTTCTAAAAGTGAATCAATCTAGACCGTTCGTGAATTAGTTACTATTTAGTCCATTCTCCTATAAATAGAAGCTTAATTCTTCTTTCATTCTCACCAATTCACTGAGACTCACAAGAGAAACTATAGAGAGCAAGAAGAAGAGTATTTTGCTACTTCACTATTGTAGTAATCAGCCTTCTACTAAGGTAAGGGATATTATCTATTGTATTCGTAAGGGGTATTATTTCTTTCGTATTCATAAGGAATACTATTTTTCGTATTTATCCTTTAATATATTAGAATAACCTTTCTAAGCGGATTACGTACCGTATGACAGGTGAAATCTATTTACAGTTTCGTATATTATTTCGTTTCATATTCTTAAATCTAAACTTACTATGGTAAGTATTACTTCTATAATCTCTGAAATTAGTGGAATATCCTTGTGTTTTGCGCTTCATCCAATATCGTTTCATTGGAATATTGATATGAACTTTCTTATTAAATATTAATATTTTTTCCAGGGTACTATTCATGGGTTATTATTCACCCGATTACTATTCACTCAAATATTGTTCACTCGGGTATTCAGGGCAGTTTTCATGCCGGGGTACTATTCATGAGTTACTATTCATGTGTAACTATTCACCCGATTACTATTCACTCAAATATCGCACTTAGTGCATGTTGCATATGTTTATCAGGTATGAAAGGCTGACCACCTTCATTACCATAAGGTTCAGTTAAATTGTTCATGGTCATTGTTGACCTTCAAACATTATTGATTCAGTCATGCAATTATTGAAAATTGATTCATGCTATTTCACAATTATTATATTGTTGAAAACTTTAAAGCTTATTCATTCTTTTCAATCATGATATATCTCCATTGTATTTAAAACTTGCTGGACAAATTTGTTGCTCACCCTTGCTATATCATGATAAAATTTTCAGATTAAGATGAAAGCTTGAATAAAGATAAAGGCAAAGGCAAAGTGCAAGATTAAATTATGGTGCAGTTAGAAATATTAAATTTTCCGACGAAAATAGCATTGTAAACCTTTTTAGATATTGAAGGTATGTATTTAGTTATCTCTCGGTGTCGGACTGATAAATTGCCCAAAGTTAAATTCATACTAACCACTCCCGAACAAATGGTTTCATGGGAAAGTTAAAATAGTTTTTGGACCATCATTGTAATAGTGCTTTTTTTTTTGTCTAAAAAATTAAGGACAAAATTATGTGGGATATGGGCTTCTAATTTTTCTTGACCAATTTAAGAACTACGTTGTGCATTTGTGTTTCCATCAAAAGTGTTGTCCTGGTTAAAATGTACTTTCAAGAGCCACCAAACACCAAATTAGTTTCCAATTTTATTTTGGAAGTGATTTTATTTCACCACACTGACTTCAAGAATAATCTTCTCCTGGTTTAACTTGTGTTTTGATTTATGATTTTATTCATAAAGTTGTTGAAAGGACAGTGATAAGATGCTGGTTATATCCTCTTCCAATTATAAGTTATAACCAAGGAGAAACTTTACTTTTCCATGTCAAATAATTTATAAGGCCTACTTGACTTGGACTGAGTAGTCTTTGTATATTGGGAAAACACTCATATTGAGTTTCTAAATCCCCTCCCCACCCCCACCCCCAAACTCCCCCGGCACTGCTGCTGAGCATCGATCTAAGCATTATCTGAATTGCGACATAGTCACATAGCATAGTAGTATTAATTCAATATAGCAAGTAGACTGATTGCTTTTTAAGTTGTATATGATGATGCTCTGTTTGGCATCTGTTGTTAGCTAATACTGGAGCTGCAATATGAATCATGGCTTTTAGCAATTTGCTAACATGTATTTCAAAGTGAGTTTTTGTGATATAACCCATATAGGCTGCTTTCAGTGGTTGTCCTGTTTTTAAATAAATAAAGTAATCTCTACAGCACATGAAAGGATGTTGCCAGAGATGTGTTTGTTGCTGATAACACTTTCCTAGTCTCAGCTGGGGTTTTAGTGAGTTCTTTCAAGTCATGACTACTGTTGCTATAATAGAACCTTGCATGTAGGCAACTTTTACAAAATTTCTTCTGCCATTTACAAATACCTATACTTTGAACAAATCGATGTTAATAATATTTTATGGCTCCCTAGGTGTTTTTGAATTTTCCTTGCATATAAAATTCATACATCCTCTGTCTGCCATGGTTGGATAAATTGTCCTTACTAACATGTTCTCCTGCATGAATAACTTGGAAGTAGATTTGTAAGGATCCTCTTGTAGTCGAGTGTTAGTGCAGAACTCTAATGGATATAATCTGAATATGTATTGTTGGTAATAGAAGCCATTTTACCAAGAGAGGAGATAATTCACATTCAGATTTTAGGTACCCAACAATTTGGATTAAGATTTCATTATGGAATATACATACTTGAGAATTGGCTTGAGGCACATGATCACCTTCCATCCCTGACCAATACCAATAACCATCTTTAGGTTAACCTAGCCTCCTCCGACTCTAGGGTCTGTTCTCCTTTGACTACACCTTTTGGCATGATCTTGGTCCTAACTCGCCTTTCCATGAGCAAACTTTTTCGGGAACCCTTGGGTTTTCGGGACATTAGATTCTTATGAATATGTACATACATGATCTCATTAAACAAAAAGTTTTCGGTCATGCACTTGCACAACCTTGTTCTATGATTCTGATAATTTTCCCACTGTCAGAAAATGATTGTTCTAAGTAACTTTCTTATGTCTAAATTCATGCTTTAGGAAACATTCCTCCTTTAGTTCCATCAACTTTATATCCTGACGGATCCAAAAATTAACAAAAAAAAAGAGTAGTTTAGTATATATCCAAATCATGAAAATACTCGCATTGTAGTTTCAAAATTATCATCTTGAACAGTGTGATGAGTCTAGGGGCTGCACAAAGCCACAAACAGTCTTACATACTCTAGGGAATTATACTCTAATTTTAAAGCATAATAGTGTATACCCTAATCCTCTTGAATATATGAGTAATGAAATGTTTAAAAATTTTGTTCTATAACTAGTACTTAATTCCCCCACAAGCATACTCACAACCCAGAAATGAAGAGACTAGGCTACTTGAACATCCTCATCGAAAGCCGAACCACCCACCCTGCTCTCCAACCAAATTGCTCCTACACAATTCAGATAGAACAACATGTGCACCATCAGCGGAAACTACAGACCATATCAGTCTTAGGTTCGGTGACTCAGCTGGAAACTTGGTCATACTCGAGCATCTTCAGAACTCATAACTGCTATATGCTCCAAAAGGTTGGAAGAGGACTGGTGGATGCTTTAAGGTAAGTGGATCAATGGGTATGCTCATTGTATCTCAAAAGATTTGGATCAGATGGTTGGAGACCAGGCTGGCTGGGTGAAGATACTTCAGCAACAAAATGGCAGTTTTGCAGTGCCCATTTCTTGTGTTCTATTTCAGGGCATTTGTGCCTGGAAATGTTTGGTATGGGTTTTGATTATTGTCACTCGTTAGGAGAGTTCACGTTGCCTCTTTTCCTAGTTAGGACTAGTAGGGATCAAAATTTCATTATATTTTTAGGGTTAAATATGGAACAAAAAACATCATTGATATTTAGAAATTTCACAAATGAAGAAAAGATCGGTTAAGACTCCATCTGTTTCAAGGAAAATATTTTCCACAATGAAGATGATTATACTAGCGATGGTTAAGCTTAGATCTCTAACACACACCATCCCCACACGGCTGCAACAATACATTTGACATTTGAGGCAACAACTGCCTAATAGATACAACATAAAGTCAATGAGCTAAGCAAAAGCCGCCTAACAGAATGAATTTGAAATATTCCGAATGAAGTCTCAAAGCAATGGCAAATTTTCACCACAAAATGTCAATGCGCTAAGCAAAAGCCGCCAACAGAATAGTAACCATTTCATTATAATTCAAGCATGTGTAAGCTTATATATATACACACATTTGCACAGCATGAATGTCTATATTCACATCGAATCAATCAATTGAGCTCTCCCTATAGCCTTAGATTTTGATCCTGATACTGGTTTGGAGTTTCTCTATGTAAAAATGGGTAATGCTATTAGTTTATCACTTTACAAACAAGTAAATCAATATAAAAGGCGTAAAGAAAAGGGGGAAAGATGTATAAAGAGATTTCTATCTTGTATCAAGTTTTCATTTACTTAGGCCAACTCAAACCAAACCATAATGCTGAGGTTGATTACAGAAGAATCATGGTATATCTATCTTTCACTCCCTCATAAAGATCTCATGGAGAAACGGGAAGTCGAGAATAGTTTATTTAAAATCTATTAAAAGAAAAAGGGAAAGAAAAAAAATGTCTAACAACCTCAAAAGTATGAACAGTAACTATCAAACTGAATCAGATCAGTTATTCCAGCAGGGCTCGAGGGATTCAGGACTTACAAGAAGATCAAAAGGCTTACCTAAGCTGTCTTTCAGAATTGTGATCTGACCTTCTTTAAGGAGTATATCTTCATCAAGAGCCTCTACCTTCTTCTTTAATACATTAACTTCGGAATTCAACAACATGTTCTGCTCACTGTATTGTTTCACCTCATTCCACATTAAATCTCTCTCTTCAGATACTTTAGGCAGTATCCCCCTTACAATTGTCAATTCTTTTGTACATTCTTGCAGATCATTTTGAAGCCGGTTTATGTTGTCTTCCTTTTTAATCATCTGTACAAGATTTAAGCAATACTCGTTAAATTAA
The DNA here is from genome assembly GCA_020205505.1 of Panax japonicus. Lineage (NCBI taxonomy): Eukaryota > Viridiplantae > Streptophyta > Magnoliopsida > Apiales > Araliaceae > Panax > Panax japonicus. The sequence goes on from CM035114.1 coordinate 63,441,515, forward strand.
AGAATCCAATTTCAAGAATCAAGCAGCAGTAGTATATTTGAGGTAGAACTAGTTCAAAGTATTATAAGCCAATGTTTAAATTTAAGAACTTGGAAAAAAGAAGTAATCTAAATATTAATCGGAGCTTCATTAGAATTCCATTATGCTACACTTCCACATTATACTTGGTAAATGGTAATAAATTTTAGAAGTAAAAAAGTTGTTAGACTATTATTGTTCCATTAAGATAGTTTTTCCTTTTTCATATTTATTTTGTTTTCGCTTTCCTTTCTTTTCCTCTACGTAATTGTTTTTGCTTTCCTTCCTTTCCCTCTGCCTGCTTTCAAGGTTCCTAAATTTTTTTTTATCAAGCAACAAATTTTTTAAAAATAAATTAGCAAGGTTTTGGGCCACAATAACAACTGCTTTCCCTCAGGGGTATTATTTGTTTTGGCAAATAAAAGTATATTTAAAAGCAAAAGATAGCACAGCCTTCTTAATTATGTCAATTATTAATATGTTACAAATGCAAACACGCAAGAGCTCAGTTCCACACATATTGAGTAACACCACCACAAATGAAAATGTATTAAATCTGAACAATTAATTTCAGTAGCAGAATCATTATCATAAGCTTACCTGAAGTTCAAGGTCTTTCATCTTGTGGGTCATGCAGGATAGGGTATCCATTGCATTTTGCACTTCACATCGGAGAATATCATTACCTCTAACAGCTGCTGCTAGCTCAGCTTGAAGTTGCTCCACATCCAGCTCCTTCGAGTACAACTTGTCTCGTAATAAGCTTGTTAGCAAAAGTTCTGCTTTGAGCTCTGACCTTATTGCGTCCTATGTAAGTTAACAAGAAACATCAAAACTTCAAATGACAAGGAAAAGACTAACATTGAATCATATGTTTATTGACGTTGAAACTAGATATAAGTTGTTGGGGGTGGGGGGAATTATAAAATATGGAAACTGTTCATTATGTAAGAACTATTTTGAATTAGTATTGATTAATATGGTTTTATGATTGTATATTCTCTAAACAGGTTAGTCATCAAGTGAAGATCAGAAGTAACATCAGATTTGGTCCAGAGTCCAGACCTCAAGGTTTTTCATCTAGATATTTAGTGTTGGTGTTCGAGCTGAGTTGTACAAAGGAAAGGTATCCTTCTCTTTAAAAACGTAAATATCTTTTGTTTTTCATCAAAATCTAATTTCTCGATTAGAAAAAAACAAATGTAAGAAAAGACTAACATTAACTGAGTAAGTTCTAGGAGTACATAAACAAGTAAATATTAGCACCAAGTACCTCTGAGTTCTGATCATTTATCTGGCCCATCCCAGCTCTCAAGCTATGTGATTGAGATTCCACAGTGGCTGGATACGCTTTTTCTTGCAACAGAGAAGATACATTCTGTAAGCTCCACATTAGGTTCTCAGCTCCCCGCTTAAAACCCTGTAGCTTCATATCAGATTCAACAACAAATTGCCCATCTAAACCATTCTTAATGACTTCAAAACCATGCTTGATATCAGAAGAGTGGTGTGCTCTCTCTTTTATGTGCTCTAATAGCTTCATACAGAGCTGAATACTCTCATTCAGCAGCTTTGGCCCCTGATTCTGCAAGCAACAAACACGGTTCCAAAGTTCCTGATCTAACTTGAAAGTTGACCTACCCTCCTTACTAATACCCTTTAGACGATGTAAGAGGTTTATATTCTCATGACGAAGAGAATCGACTTCATTCCTATAAGATTCCACTTCCTTCCTCAAAGCCTGTTCAACTCCTGTCAATCTCATTAGCTCCATTTGCAACTTACCCAACTGGCTATCGAAGTTCTCCAGAAAAGTCTTTTTCCTGACTTCCTCCCTAAGTCCCTCTCGTAACCCATCAATTGTCTTCTCTTGTTCACTGCAGGTTCTTAGCATTCTAGTAACAGATCTGTGCAATTCCGTGCATTCTTTCTCTTTTTCCTCGTAGTTCCTATGAATGCAAACCCGATCTTCTTCGGCTGCTCTAAACTTTTCTTGTATCTCAGAAATACTTTGCTGGAGATTTTGATTCTCATCTGTTACTTCTTCCATTCTTGTAGTCAGGTCCTGTAGCTGTTGTTCTGAAGATGTAATCTGACTTCTACTATCAATATCCCTCTCATTAAATGAAGAGACTTCCCTTTGGAGGGAAACATTCTGCTCTGCAAGCTCCCTTACCCTCTCACGAAGCCTATGCTCTTCTGCCTGGTACTTCTCAAGCTTGAATGACCACTCGCTTGATCTTCTATCTAGCTCCTTCTCCAATGCTAGCTGCAAATCATTCTTCTCTTTCTCCAGTCTTCGGGTCCTTGAGTCCAATTCTATTCTTGCTAGCCTGAGCTCTTCTCTGGCTGAAGCCCTCTCAGCAACTCGATCATTTAGGACAGCTGAAACCTCAAGTGCCATATTAAACCTCTCTTCCGCTAAGCTTCTGATTGTCTGAATCAATCCTGAACCGCTGAATACACCACCCTGGAGAAAATTCTCTTGCTCAAGCTCTTTGGAAAGAATCATAGCCCGCTCCTCGGCTTCCTTGGATTTTCCAAGTAGTTCCACGTCTATATCCTCTGCAGTCTCAGCAAAATTCAGACTACCGCAATTCTCACCAGAAACACAGTTTGATAGGCTTAAGATTTCCCTGTGATGATCTCCATCTGAACCGGGGGACTTATTTAATGGTTTACCATAGATGTCTTCAATTGTAATTGGAACATTGGAGTCAAATCCTTTCGAACTTACTCTAGGTAGAACACGGGACTGAGAAAGTTTCTCTATCACATGCTTTGCAAGTTTCCGAGGAGAATCATGCCCAGATCCATTCTCCACCCAGTCTCTAGTTGAAATTTGATGTTGGGATCCTTTAGTTTCTCTAAAAGAATAAGATCTTGGTTTCTGTTTCACACCATCTATTAATGAAGCTGGTGCTGTGTACTGAGCTCGTGGGGGACGCTTTCCACCACCATTTCCATTTCCAACCTGACTTCTTTGGGAAGAAGTGTTCTTTGGTGCACTGCTTTCCTGCAACTGTTCCCCATCAATGTAGCGATCCAAAACTTTACTAGAGACATTACTAGAGCTATATGAAGAGCTTTCTGATGAGTCAAAACTATTGCTCGAAGAAATAATACATTCAGGCTTCTCCAATTCATGTGGATTTTGAACAGAAGCATCTTCGAACCATTTTGCACGAGATTTCCTCTCAGGTGTAAGGGTACGATAACTGATACTCAAACAGAAAAACAAAACTAATTTCAACAACCAACATCAAACACACACATATAACCCATAATTACACATTTCTATACAAAAATAGAGATCATTAGGAAATTTTATAACCAAAAAAAAGGAGCTAAGCAAATGCCTCACCGTGTAGAGCTAGGATCAGATTGCTTTTCTGAAATTTTACTACTACAAGGAGACCCGCTTGGATTATTGAGGAAACATAAACTCTTTTGTCCTAATCCACTCTCATGAATAGTTCCAGCAGAATATGAACGGCTTTTCCTCAGAGATGGACTGGTAGTAGATGTCTGGTATTCAGATACATATTTTTTGGTTCTGAACTTGTCAGTAGCTTGATTTTTTAGTCCACTGTCGGATGGGTTTTCCAAGTAAACTTGTTTGTCCTTTGACAGGTGTGGACTTGGGTTGTTGCTTCCGTTGCTAGATGCAGATGACCTGAAAAAGAAGAGCTTCTTCATCTGTGTTTCTTCAACTTAGATCGTTTATGTCAAACATATATTGAAAACAATCTCTGGACCTGTGGAGAAATAAAGATCATTAAAACTTGGTAAGGTTGCTGAAGACATAAATTATATAAAACTAAAATCATGAGAGCCAAAATCAATTTGAAATAATTAATTTCAAAATGTAAGGATTCAATACCTTTGCAAAATCATAAAATACTAAAAAACAATGAGCCATTTGTAAAGTCAGAAGTCAATATGACAAAAGGGGTAACCTAAGTATCTAACAAGGAGAAAGTTAAGCTGGATGCAAACAAGAATACTAAAACATCAATCAGAAAGAATAGTTTCAAAAAACATTCAAGAGAATTAGATTAAATATTAAGAAAAATGAAAGCAGAATCTCAAATCCAGTTCCTTCACAATTACAGAACCTATTCGTTAAGAGTAATTGAGAGGACATAATATAAAACCAAAACGAAAAGTATCAACTTTCAATATAGTAAATTTTTTCCAAAGTTTCATAATCTACATTTCAAAATCAAGAGAACTTTTTCAAGCCAAAATATAATGGAGATTAAGTGATTCGAATGAACAGACTAATGCAAGCACAAATGCATGCGTATAGCACAAAATTGTGACCTAGCATAAAATTTGAAAGACCAAGACACCGAACAAAAGAAAATGAAGAGATTTTTGTCTATGGCTAGGGCATATAAATATGAGGGAAAGAGAAGCAGACAGAGTAAGATGATAGTAACCAGAAACCAAACGAAAAGTTCTATCTTGAGCCACACAAATGGGTACTCTATACTCACCATTCAGCCACTCATGCAAGGAACATTCTTAATACAAATTACACAGATGTAAATATGAAAAACATGACAAGTAATATAGAAGCAAAACAAGTATATCAATTTAGAAGGAAGTAGTACTTCCTACCCGTCTGTCAAGATAACTTCGGAAAGCAAATCTGAATAACAAAGCAGCAGAGGACCCTCAAAAATTACTATATAAACCTGTTGATAATGTAAATAGATCAACAATAATAAATTTAAAAAGAAAAAGGTGTTTCAAAAACTAAAAAAGAGCAAAAGTGTTTTAATTGATTAATGGCTTTTCATCCTCTAACGCTCCCTTCCCCAAACAAGTGTGATAACTACAAAAGCTTTAATATAGTATTCTTATAAGACTAATAATATAATTAATTTGAGAAAGTGACCAGAAAGTGCAGTATTGATTTCAGCAACCATCTGTTTTGTTGCAGAAATCATGAGATCCTAAAAAGATTCAATTGATGTGTTTCTGACCCATAATATTTAAATATTAAAAAAATAGTGTATGATGCTTTGATTATTACCAAACTAATCACGTCATTAAAGGACTAGAGTACCCTCCTCTCCCCATCTTCCTTAAACCCTAGAAATGAACTCAACATGACACTAACTCACTGAAAGTTTTAGCAAATGAAACTAAACAGTTTCCCATTCCCGATATAAAAATAGGTCTCAGACACCATCTAAGTACAAAAAGTTAGGGAAAACATATAACAAACAAACCCAATTGAAGAAAAAAGAAAAGACCGTGTTCAAGTTCAGAATTAGATAAATTGTGTAAAAGTTGAAACTCACAATCATCTAGGAAACACGCATAAACATGATATCCAATTTGCTTTGCCGAATTTCTCTCTCTTAAACCCTTCTAAAGTATGGTCTTGAATTTCCTTCCCCAAAAACCACCTCTCAAAGCAATACCAATGAAATGACCGTTGTACAATACCGTGAGAAGAAAACCCAAATGGGAATTGCCAAAAATTTGTCAATCATATATTAGAGTCTCAAAAGAATAGAAAATATGTAAAAGTTAAGTCAAATAATACTTGTATCCGAATTAAGGAATAGTAACTCATAATTCAAAATTCAAAACCAATATATCCCTTAAATTCAGGGAAACAAATACTACTAAATAACCCCATTTATCACGTATATATACATGTATATATATATATATAGAGAGAGAGAGAAGGGAATTACTGTATGCAATTACGAACGGTAGTTGACAGAGTTATCGGCCGGCAGCTGCAAAGCATGAAAATCAAGGGTCTTGAATTTGAGTGAGAATTTAAACCTTAAATCGGCAGGCAGACAAAATATCGTGATTGGAGTTTCAAGAGAGAGAACAAGAAGAAAAGAGGAGAGAGAAAAAGCCAAATGGCCGCCGTTAGATCTTCTGTTCTCTCACTGGACTAGAAACAGGAAGGGAAAGAGACGAGGGGTAGTTTCGTCCGTATCCAAAAGTTTAAATTTTCGATGCCGCGTATACGGCGGAGCCCAGGAGCGTCCTTTTTCGATATCCTCCATATTCCACTTCGGAGATTAAAGTATCAGTTTTTTTAATCAAGTGATTAAACTATCAATTTTTTTCAATTATAACAAATTGAGCCGTCACGTCAAAAATTGCTGACGTGACTATCTGAATAGGTCATTAGGCAGCTGATGTGTAAATAAAAAATATTATTTTAATATTTATTGTACAGTAAGGGCAAATTCGTTAAATCACATTAAAACCTAACAAAAATTACTTTGACCCCATCCTCTTCGTTTCTCTTTCTCCGTTTGAACACCAACCTCCATAGCTTAGTCTCAAGTTCCTAGATCTACTCGCCATTCACAAGATTCAACAAAATCACCCACAACATGAAGATGAGAACATAGAGAAACTCATCCGGCCTAAAATCTACCAAAAAGAGGAAATAATTATCAAACACCAAAAACCACACCAATCTCTTCGCACTCGAAAGATTCACTATTCATTTCCCAAAGTTTCACTCCTTCCACGCTTTCTAAGTCTCTCATTAGGCCGACTATAATTAGCCTCTCGTCCGTGAATCCGATAACGGAGTAGAAAAGTCGAGGATCCGGACGGAGATCGTACGGTCCGAGCCAAGACGAGGTCTCCGGATCGAATGTATACGTCACGTCGGAGTGTTTCTCGCAGACGAAGAGCTTCCGATCGTTAACGGCAACGGAGATCCACGTCAGATGGAGCGGATCGAAGGAGAACGAGAACTTCCAGGGCGACAACATGTAGAGAAGGTCGGAGTGGAAGGGGCGTGATCCGACCATTCGGACGGGGCGACGCCGGAGATTCGCTTCCCGGAGACAGATGTGACTGGATCTCGTCATCCTCGTCCATGGTCGGCAAGCATCAGGGAGAATATGGATTTGTAAGATGGGTAGCAGATCTATAGATATTTTGATCTGAGATGTATATGATTTTTAAATCTGATATGTATAAATTTTGGTTGCAGATATTGATCTTCAATATTTGGTAGGAGTTTTTGATGATTTTAGATTTTGTTATTTTAGATTTTTTGTTGTTTTAGATTGTTTTGTTGTTTTTATTTAATTTAAATGATTAATATAAGTGATTTGATGAATATGCCCTTAATGTATAATAAATATGTAAATAGATATTAAAATATTTTTTTTATTTACACATCAGCTGGTGATGGCTCCACTACGAGGGCCACGTCAGCAATTTATGACGTGGCGGCTCAATTTGTTGCAATTGAAAAAAATTGATAGTTCAATCACCTAATTGAAAAAATTGAAACTTTGATCCCCGAAGTGGAATATGGCTTATAGTTTAAGGTAGTAATTCATATTTAAGCCATTTTCGATTGAGATAATGATTAGGAGCCCCCGCGTGTAGCTAAATCAATGGACCTAAGGGATTCTTTGTTTACGACTGAATGGCGAGTGTTCATCGCTAAAAAATTGGATCAAATCAAACTGGATCGGATAGAATCGAACCGTACTAAATATTAAAGTAGCCAATTTTATGTACTGATATTGGTATCGATTAAACCGGTATCTCGAACCGATTATCCGGTTCGTTACCGGTTTATACATGTTTTGTACAGGTTATATGTAAGAAATAAATTAATCCATTCATGTACCTGTTCATGTATAAACACCCTCAATTGACCCATTCATGTATCTGTTCATGTATAGACACCCTCAATTCATGTATGCACCTATTCATGTACCTGGTCAGTGAATAATTGACACATTCATGACACCCACAAATCTCATCACACAATTAAGCAAATCAAAACAAACATTTGTAAGGCAGTGAGCTGTGAGCCTATTAACCATAAGATTAAACATAAAGTGGTCATACTGTAACTTACAAGGCAGTGACCAATGAGACTGTTAAGTGTTAACCATAGTATTAATACAAGCATACTAGATGATAAAACAGCTTCTCTAAAATATGACATAACATCAATACAACTAAATGATAAAACAACTTCTCCAAAATAGTACATAACATTAATATTGTACAAAACAATACTTCTCCAAAATAGGACATAACATCAAAACAAAACAATAAAACATCAATATTGTAGTAGTAATAAAACAACCAGCACTCAGCAACAACGTGCCATTGTCATTGTGTCGGCAATAAAATAGCTCAGAGCCACCATTCAGATGTCAAGGGAAGCATGATCCACCATTACTGCAAAGGAAAAAAAATGAGATTTTAAACTTTAGGTAAAAAGTCCTACACTTCCTAAGTAAATGTAAATTGTCTTAAACATGAACACGAGAATTTAACAGTAATGATAAAACATCTATATCTATAATATATATTATGGGAAGTGCTCATGTGTCATAATATTTTTTTGGACTTTGGGTAGCAAAATTCAATGTCTTTATCTTCTTTAGTCTTAAGATTTATAAGAGAATAACAAAATATTTTCAATCAGTCCACAATAAAGATTCAAATGTACACGAGAATTTAATGCAATCAGTCCACAATAAAGATTTAACTGTACACTTAAAATACACATATATTTAATATTTTCAATATAAACCAATCTAAACATGACAATAAACATTTCTAAATAAAATATTCTTACACGTGCCAACTGCCATATCTCCATTAAATTTCGTCATCCATATGTAAAACTTCCGCAAATTCTAAGAAGATCAAAATAAAATAAAATTAGTTAAAGAAAGTCATTAATATATAAAAATTATAGATGAAAGCTATATAATTTGAAATTAAGGATTACATTTCTCAATTGTTTCAAGTGAATCTAAGTTCTCCTCTATGGACATTGGTTGTTTGATTGAACGAAGCCAATCTTGAGCACAAATAAGAACTTATACCATTCTAGGAGCTAGTTAAAGAACTCCTAAATGGATCAAGTACACGACCACTGGTGCTAAATGTCGACTTGGAAGCAGCGGTTGACATAGGAACCGCCAATACATCCTTAGCCATTTGAGAGAGAATGGAAAATCTAGGAGAATTATTTTTCCACAAACTCAAAACATTAACATGCTCACTCAAATACTTATCTAATTCGGTATTATCCCCTCCTTGAACATCCGTAATGGTTTCTATAAATTTTTCCATCTTCCTCCTCCTTGCCCATTCTCGACCATGCCCATCAAAACCATCACTAGACATGTGAGACCCCGAATTTTATGAAATAAAAGTATTCAATTTTTCTATTTTGGTAAATAGTTAAATTGATAAAAGTTTAAAGTTAAGGGTAATATGTGAAAATTTTGCAAAGTAAGCAAGTTGATATAAAATATTTTTTTTATCGGAGAATATCCGTATGATGGTACAATCATTGGTGGACCCCACAACAGAATTATTATCGGATTGAGAAAACAACAAAAATATTTTTATGAAAATAACGGCGGAAGTTTTACCGTTAAAACTGTTGAACTACTCGTTAGTAAAAGTACAGTAATACGCGTGGTTGCATAGTAGCACACGGTATTGATTATTGATGCTTACGTGAGAAGTCACTCAGTTTTGTTCAATTATTGCTACAGTAATTGTTGCATGGTATCTCACGTTATTTGATTCAATTATTGTCGATATTCTATATATTATTAAATCAATAACTGAGACGACGAAGTTATTAATATTATTATTTGCAATATTAATGATGTCTAGAAGTTCTGCCAAGAAGAGGTTTGGTCACCTAATTGCGCGCCAATAGGGAGAAATCCTTATTGGAAAGCCCCCTCTTTCCTGGGAACGACTTGGTCTATTAATATTGTGAATTATAATAATGGTGATAAAGTTTGTTTTATTATTATTATAAATGTAATAAAACAGAAAACTTTTTATATAAAACACAATACTTTTTATAAAGTTTTGTTTTATTTGATTATAAATAGAATATATTATATTTTATTATGCATAGTGTTTGCATAGTAAATTTTTTTTATATAAAACAGAATACTTTTATAAAGTTATTTGTTTTATTAGATTATAAATAAAATATATTATATTTTATTTAAAAGATTTTGTTTTATTAAAATATTTTATCAATACTGTATAGTAAATTAATATGGCTCGTCCGTTTAAAAGTAAATCAATTTGGACCGTTCATAAATTAGTTACTATTCAGTTCATTCTCCTATAAATAGAAGTTCATTCCTTCATTATTTCTTACGAATTCACTGAAACTCTAGAGAGAGAAACTATAGAAAGAAAGAAGAAAAGTATTTTGCTACTTTACTACTCCTATATCCAGTTTCTTCTAAGGTAAGTGATATTATTTGTTGAAGTCGTAAGGGGTATTATCTCTTTCGTATTCATGAAGAGAGCTTCTGTTATTCCATTATTTATTATTATGTTGGAATAACCTGTATATGCGGATTACTGTATACATGGTGAAATTCTTCTATTATTGCATTCTTTATTATTCTGTCAGAATATCCTGTCTGTGCATTTATGGATGACCTGGTTCCATTCTTTATTATTCTATTAGAATATCTTATCTGTGCGTTTACGTATGACCTGGTTCCATTCTTTATTATTCTATTGGAATAACCTGTCTGTACAGTCTATTGCATGGATGGCGAATTCCGTTGTTATTCCATTCTTTATTATTCTATTGGGAATAACCTGTCTGTGCGGTCTATCGCATGCATGGTGAATTCTTCTGTTATTCTATTCTTTATTATTCTGTTGGAATAACCTATCTATGTGGATTACCGTATGCATGGTGAATGATTCTTCGTATTTATATGAATAATATTTTCATTCAAAAGGGGGTTTCTGCCAGGGGCAGTTTCATAATTTTTTTAACCCTAAAAAATTCTAAAAAAATTTAAAATGATAATTTGATGAGTTTTTTAGAATGTGTCCAAAAATTTCAATTTTTGGATGTATAGATTAGGAGTTATGAATTTTATAGGAACAGACTATTTTAAAAGTAAACCCTTATAACTCCTTGTTGTTAGCTCCAAAATTGGTGAAATTTTTATTGGGAGTACATGTATATAACAAGAGTATATCCTGTAAATTTTGGAATTTTTGGTCAAAAGTATAATTTATGATAAATGTCTAAATATTCGGCAGTTTTAGCCATATGAAAAATAGTAAATGAATTTTAAAAATTCTGAGAAAAATATATATTCAATATGGTACTATATTTTGCTAAATCCCAGAAAAGAAATATTTTTTGGACTGATTTGGTATTTTTCATGAAAATGAACTAGATATGAGTAAATGAATTAAATATGTTATATGAAGTAATAAAATTGGAAAATAGGATTTTATGGCTTGAAAATCCTATATAGGGTATATGCAGATTTTTGATGAGGGATTTGATCATTGATGATGAAATCTTATGAGTATGGCATTTTTGAATGATTAAATGTATTATTTGATAAAGTGTAAACAATTGAAATAAATTGTTTATAAGTTTAAGATATGATTAAAATATTGTTATAATATTAATGATATTAGATTATGAGATTATTAAGTGATTAATAACATTTGGTTATTATTGAACGCTGGATAAATTGTATTATAAATGTTTAATATTTATCATTTATCTCATTTGATTGATTCTTTATATCATTGTCATTATTCTCATGCTTATATTATGATAAAAGTTATCTGTGGCCTGTAGTGCATAGATGGACTTGGTAGGATTATGACCAGGGATTATTCGGTATAATCATTGTGACGCCCCTAAAATAGGTATACATCACCCATCTTGAGACGCCAAATACATGGCACAAAAATACAAATACAACTGTCATGTAAAATACGACAAAACATAAACTGAGAGTTTTAATAAGAATATTGTCATCTAGACAATATTCACACTCAATGGAGTTCTCATTACATTTATTGTCACACTATTTAACAGAATAGTGAGGACTACTAATGCTATCATCTGGACCGTCACTTCGTTCCCCGACTTGTCCCAACTATATTCTCATTTCCTGAAGAGAACAGTGAAAGAAAAGGGTGAGCTCAATTAGCCTAGTAAGAAATATCATGACAAAGATAATGCAGAATAATTATCATTAGTCTTCAACAATGTTAAACTGATAAAATATAATAGACATCAAGTTTAACTACAGCGGAACAAGCAATCCATTAGAAGAGTCAAGTAGAGAATACAATCTACTATCTTCTATAATTTAAAAAGTTTTCATCAATTTTTATCGCTGAGACTCAGCTTAACAAATAAACCACACCATCGAGTCATCCCTGCATTACGGGCCAAGGATATTCATTAAATCATCAATGGTCATGACCATAATCATACCAAAAACTGTCCATCAATGCACTATAGGCTACTAAGGACATTTACCACCTCATTTATAACATTACAGGTCATGATTATACCGAATGATCCTTGGTCATAATCATACAAAGTCCATCTATGCACGTAAGCCAAAGATGACTTTTATCACAATATAAGCATGAGGATGATGACAATGACATAATAATTCAATAAAACAAGTTCAAGAATAAATTTTAAAGATTTATTAGTTAATTTATCCTGAACTCAATAATGTCCAAATTGTCAACATGATACTTCTTTGTGGAGTAAAAATTCAAGAATGCTCAGAAGAATATTTCCATTAAAAGATACTGGATGAAGTGCAAATATCAAGGATATTTCACTAATTTCATGGAGTATAGAAGTAAAAGCTTTAACCAACTGAGCATAAGAGAATATATGAAACTGCAAATGAATTTTTGTCCACCACGCGGTAATCCATTTAGATAGATCATTTCCATAATTTAATAAGGAATGAATACAAAGGATCATTTACTATGCATGTGATAATCCACATAGACATTCTATTCCAACAGAATGATAAAGAATGGAATAACAGAAGAAATCACCATGCATGCGATAGACCGCACAGACAGGTTATTCCAATAGAATAATAAAGAATGGAATCAGGTCATGTATAAAAGCACTGACAGGATATTCTGACAGAATAATAAATGATGGAATAGGTCTGGCGTACACGCACAAACAAGATATTCCGACAGAATAATAAATGATGGAACCAGGTCCGGCGTAAACGCACAGACAGGATATTCCGATAGAATAATAAAGAACGGAATAATAGAAGAATTTCACCATGTATGCGGTACTTCGCATAAACAAGATATTCCAACAGAATAATAAGGGATGGAATAACAATATATAGCTCTCTTCATGAATACGAAAGAAATAATACCCCTTACCTGAGAAGAAACTGGATACTGGAATAGTGACGTAGTAGGCTTCTCTTCTTCTTTCTCTCTATAGATTTTCTCTCATATAGCTTCTCTCTATAATTTCTCTCTATAATAATTGCTCTATAGCTTTAGTGAATTAGAGAGAAATGAAGGAAGAATGAGCTTCTATTTATAGAAAAATATAGTTTCGATAATTGCACGTTTTGGGGCTCAAAAAATTACAGTACAATACCTCGAACTTTTCTTTTATTTTTAATTTAGTCCTGCAAATATTATCAAATTTGCACCACCTCCCCTAATAGTAAATAATGTGAATCAATAGTTATAATCATGTGAAAATACGAATTACGGTATAATACCTCCATCTTTAATTTAATCATGCAAGTATTATCAATCTTGCACCAACTCCCCTAATAGTATAAGAATGTGATTTAATAGTACACACATATGAACAAATGGTTATATAAGCATGTGAATTAGTAGCAATTAATTGCTCATTTATTCGATAAATTCCCCAATTTATCAATATAACCCCAGACATCAATTATCATCGGAATAGATGTCGATTTCCACTAACACTAATAATCCCAACACAATAGAACTATCAAATTCATCTTTAATCAACACGAACTTATTCATCATTAATATTATAACTCACAATATTTAACAACCAGGTCGTTTCTAGGAAAGAGGGGGCTTTCTAATAAGGATTTCTCCCTATTGACGCGCAATTAGGTGACCAAACCTCTCCTTGGTAGAACTTCTAGATATTGTAAATATTACAATTTAATAATATGAATAACTTTGTCATCTCAATTATTGATTTAATAATATATCATATAATGCAGATGATATTGTGACAATAATCGAATCAATAATATGAGAGATATGATGCAATAATTATTGTAGCAATAATTGAGTATAACTGAGTGACTTCACACGTAAGCATCAATAACCAATACCTTGTGCTACTATGCAACCACGCGTATTACTGTACTTTTACTACCGGGTAGTTCAACAGTTTTAACGGTAACACTTCCGCCGTTATTTTTATAACAAGATAATTCTGTCGTTTTCTTACTAAGACAATACTTCTGTTGTGGGGTCCACCAATGATTGTGCCGTCGTACGAATATTCCCTGTTTAAAATGAATATTCCCCGACCAATCGACTATTATATAATCACTTGCTTACTTTGCAAAATTTATAAATATTACCCACAACTATAATATTATATCATATCCACACCATAATATTCAAAAATATATTTTGAGAGAAATTAATCTTTATTCATAAAAGTTGGGGTCTTACAATCATGACCGTAATGTTACAAATGATGTGGTAAAAGTCTTCATTGGCCCGTAGTGCATTGATGGACAGTTTTTGGTATGATTATGGCTATGAATTCTCTTCATCCAAGGGTGCAAAGCTGAATTATTTTATGGCATGATCAGGACCGTTGATGAAAACACGATTATCTTTGGCCCGTAGTGCATAGATAATTCGTGGTCGCGATATTAACGAATATCATTGGCCTGTAGTGCAGGGGTGATTCGATGATGTGGATTATTTATTAAGCTGAGTCTCAGCGATAAATATTGATAATAAACTTTTAATTCGTAAAAGATAGTAGATATCATGCTCTACTTGACTCTTCTAAAATACAGTTGTACTGTCTTTGGCCTGTAGTGCAAAGATGAATTGTTAATGAATATCTGATAGTAGATATCATGCTCTACTTGACTCTTCTAAAATATAGTTGTATGTATTTGGCCTGTAGTGCAAAGATGAATTGTTAATGAATATCTTTGGCCATAGTGCAAAGATGAATTTATTAGTATGATTATGAGCAGAAATTGTGATTTGGTATAACCATTATTTTTGATGTTTTAGGTGAAGATAGGTGATGAAAATTATCTTAGTCCTGGGTGCGAAAAGGAATTTAGAATCACAATTATGATTATGAGTTATTTATATGATTGTGGACAGGAATTGTTGATTGATGTTACAGGAATAAAACAATTTCGGTGGACTTTTAACATAGAGAAGATAATAGATCTGATGGTCTATTTGACTCTTCTAATGGATTGCTCGTTCCGCTGCAACTATGGTTGAAAAGTTTTATCATCTACCATATGTTCTAAATCTCTGATTTATTTTTGATGAAGGCTATTGATGATGTAAATTATCTTTAGTCATGATATTCATTACTGGGCTAGTTGTGCTCACCCTTTTTTGCTTCACAATTTCTTTTAGGTAATAAGAGTGTAGCTGGGTCGAGCGGGGATAACAGGGGAATAAAACGGTGGTCTATAGCTGTTGGGTTCTCCCTAAATAGTATGAAAATAAATTTATTGAGAAATTTAGATAAGTGTGTCGTATTGTATACGTTATTTGATATTTAATTTTGGTGAACCGAATAGGGTGAGGTGAACCCAACTTTGGAAGGGTGTTTTGCCACTATCATACAAGATGTCTAATGACATACAACCTCGTATTATCATAAGACAGGGTTGTGTACATCCACTTGCTGAGTATATCTACGAGCACTACCTATATGATCTTGGAGTTTATTTGAAATATAATTTTCACTTGGAGACAGTGGAGATTGTTATATGTCAAGAGAAGACTCACCATTGGAAAGAAGATGATAGTAATCTTCTCATTTTTTTGTGGGGTCTATTGGGTCAACCAAGGATAATTCTGTGGACATATGATATCTATCATAACCTAGACGCATGGCCTTCCATGTAAGAAGGTTTCCTTGAGCACTTCCCCAAGATTTTAATTTCTAAAATAATTTTTGACTATAATTTTACATAAAGTATCATTGTAAGGTTGTGGTTGAGACACCATGAGAGTTACATACATTTGTATTAAAACTCATAGTTAACTGTGGTTGTATTCTATATGACAGTTCAACAGTTGTATAAATAAAGTTTGTATTTGATTTTCATAGTGTGATATCTGGCAACTCAGAATAGGTGATGTATACCTATTTTGGGGGCGTCACAAGACACGTTAGATTGAGCACTTTAAGATGCATATTTGAGACTATAACTTCTAAATAATTTCTCAATGGCATCATAGACACATTTTATCATTTTATTTACCATTTCAGTCCCATTCCCATACATTGAATTAAAACTAAATTCCACAAAGGCAAATTTATGTCTAGGATCTAAAACAACCTGAATGTACAACAATTTATTCATATTCTCAACGTTCCCTCAATATTTATCTAAATTTTCTTCATCATTAATGCCATTTGTCTCATGCCAATGTCACTCCCATATAACAATTCATTCAAACAATTATCAAGATCAAGAAATTCATGAAAAAAGTATTCGATGTAAGACCCCAAATTTTATGAATAAAGATTAATTTCTCTCAAAATATATTTTTGAATATTATGGTGTGGATATGATATAATGTTATAGTTGTGGTTAATATTTACAAATTTTGCAAAGTAAGCAAGTTGTTATATAATATTCGATTAGTCGGGAAATATTCGTTTTAAACAAGGAATATTCGTACGACGACACAATCATTGGTGGACCCCACAACAGAAGTATTGTCGTAGTAAGAAAATGATAGAATTATCTTGTTATAAAAATAACGGCGGAAGTGTTACCGTTAAAATTGTTGAACTACCCGGTAGTAAAAGTACAGTAATACGCGTGGTTGCATAGTAGCACACGGTATTGGTTATTGATGCTTACGTGAGAAGTCACTCAGTTATACTCAATTATTGCTACAATAATTGTTGCATCATATCTCTCATATTATTTATTTGATTATTGTCACAATATCATCTGCATTATATGATATATTATTAAATCAATAATTGAGATGACAAAGTTATTCATATTATTAAATTACAATATTTATAATGTCTAGAAGTTCTTCCAATGAGAGGTTTGGTCACCTAATTGCGTGCCAATAGGGAGAAATCCTTATTGGAAAGCCCCCTCTTTCTTGGGAACGACCTGATTGTTAAATATTGCGAGTTATAATATTAATGATGAATAAGTTCGTGTTGATTAAAGATGAATTTGATAGTTCCATTGTGTGGGGATTATTAGTGTTAGTGGAAATCGACATCTATTCTGATGATAATTGATGTCTGGGGGTTATATTGATAAATTGGGGAATTTATCAGATAAATGAGCAATTAATTGATACTAATTCACATGCTTATATAACTATTTGTTCACATGTGTGTACTATTGAATCACATTCTTATACTATTAGGGGAGTTGGTGCAAGATTGATAATACTTGCATGATTAAATTAAAGATGGAGGTATAGATGGAGGTACTATACCGTAATTCGTATTTTCACATGATTATAACTATTGATTCACATGATTGAACTATTGATTCACATTATTTACTATTAGGGGAGGTGGTGCAAGTTTGATAATACTTGCAGGACTAAATTAAAAATGAAAGAAAAGTTGGAGGTATTATACTGTAATTTTTCGAGCCCCAAAACGTGCAATTATCGAAACTATATTTTTCTATAAATAGAAGCTCATTCTTCTTTCATTTCTCACCAATTCACTAAAGTTATAGAGCAATTATTATAGCGAAAAATTATAGAGAGAAGCTATAGAGAGAAAATCTATAGAGAGAAAGAAAAAGAAAAGTCTGCTATGTCACTATTCTAGTATCCAGTTTCTTCTGAGGTAAGGGGTACTATTTCTTTCGTATTCATAAAAAGAGCTATTGTTATTCCATCCCTTATTATTCTGTTGGAATAACCTGTTTATGCGAAGTACCGCATACATGGTGAAATTCTTCTATTATTCAGTTCTTTATTATTTTATCGGAATATCCTGTCTGAGAGCCCCAAATTCGGGTCCCAAATCATCACAGATTCGGTTCAATCATTCTATAACTATTGCGGAAGATATAAACATAAATTCTTTATATAGTACACTTTGCACACTATTCCCCAAAATCGAGTAACCTTAACTTATACACAAATCATAAACTATCTAATACATAACATTATTATCCAACTATACTATTACAAACTAGCCGCACATTTTATCCCAAGCTGAACTTGGCATTAACCTTTTTCCTGTATCCGAATGCATTCGCCTTATCTGCAATGTTTATCATGATATAGCAAGGGTGAGCATGAAAGTTGCGCAGCAAGTTTATATTCAATTTAAGGATATATCATGATTAAAAGAGTTTGAATAATAAGCTGACTATAATTCATCAATATAATTGAGAACTAGCACGAACAAATTTTTGACTGAACAAGTATTGAACATGAACAAATATATCTGGACCAACTGGGAATGAAGGTGATCAGCCTTTCATACCTGACTTATACATGCAATATGTATAGAGTACAATTCCACATGGCAATCAGCAATGATTAACCATAAGCATATCTGAATAAAACAAGTCTTAGTAGAGTTAAGTAAAACTTGTCTGAACCATTGATTACCGCTACGCAATTTATAACGCTTTATCCGAAGACCTAATATTAGTAATATAGATCTCCAATATTAGAATAATATTATCACAATATAATACTATTATATATATATATATATACACATAGAATAACCTAAACACATAGCACATAATCCTATCAGTCTATAATACACATAAGACTTAGTATCTGGTCAAACTATTTCAGTCAGACTTGAAACTGACACAATTCTATCATCCCGACGGTCTAGTCGGATAAATATCGAGTTTAAGTTCAATTAAACTCTGCTTAAACACTTAACAATTATCACAGATAATTTTTTTAGCAGTCAAAATAATTTTCATAGACTTGTAATAATTTTCAGATAATTAATATCATTTATCATAATTTTTCAATCATTAATATCGTATTTAATAGAATTAAATACCACATAATTCCTTATCATTAATATTTATTTAATATTAAATATTAATGAAAATCATACATAATATTATAATATAATTATAATATCACAAAGTATTTTTAATACATTAAAATCATATTTATATAATTTTTAAACAGCTAAATTCATTATCCGATAATTGATATTAATATTAAAATATTAATATTTTCATGACAAAATATCAAATCGATTTTTCATTAATTAAAACCATTTTTAAATAATTTATTTAATATTTTAATAAAATAAATAAATACCTTTATATTTCAAAAATATTAAATATTTTTGAAATATACTCAAAATAATTAAAAACTATTTTTCAGGCCTTAAAATAATTTTTCATAATTTATTATGTAATTTTAATAATTAAAAGCTATTTTTCTCTAATTATTTAAAAAATAATTCAATTTCCGAAATTAAGTGTCACTAAAGGGCCCTATAGCGATAGAACCGTCGCTGTAGGTGTTCTTGAGCATGTTCTTGAGCTTGCCCAGAAAACCATGTCAGTGCACAAGGTTGGTAGTTTGACCGTTTCTAGATTCTAGGTTATCGAGCTTCTGAGTTTGTAATTTTGTTAGAATTGTAGTATTCACGCAACACTACAATCTAGATTCAATTCCATGCCCAAACAAAAAAAATAAATGAGATAAAGACCTTAGAAAATCATGTCAGAGCTGTTCTTCATTTCTGAGTTTTCCAGAAATGAAGAACAGTTCGTACTGCCTTCTTTGAAGCATCATAAGTTGGATTACATGCTTATTCAGTGTAATCTAAAGGTTTGATCTTGAAGACCACATGGCAGGGTACAATAACATGTCATCAAATCTGACTAACAACAACACGAAATGAAGATTTGATCCAGTCAAATTACATGTCAGGGACTTGTTCTTGAAGATTCTGGGTTTTCCAGAATCTTCATCAAGGCAGATCGGTCAAGCTAGTTTTACCAAGATTTAAAACGATTATGTTAGGGACTTGAGTGAAATAAAGGCTTAAGCATGTAGTCTTCATGTCATACTTCAACCATAAAACAACAACCGGACCAAATACATTACCTAGAAGCAAGATCAATGGACTTGAAAATCACTGTCAGGCGAGATCTGGGTTTCTGGGTTGCCCAGAAACCCATTTCCGTGACTGGTCAACGTAGTTTGACTGCTTATAAAAGGAAATCTAGACATGTTTCAACCTTGATTCAAGTTGCAGAACAAAGATTACATAACATACTACCGGTAAAAACATTTAACACACTAAAACCATTACCAGACACCGATCTATGAAGCTTGACATTTGCTTGTCAGACGAAAATTTCTAACTTTTCTAGATTTAAGAAATCTTCAATTTCGAGCATCAAAATGATATGGATCTAAGTTTTAGCAACCCAGATCATCAAATGACACCCTATAACATAACTCTAAACAACAAATTACAAAATCAAACATCAGATCTAAGGATTTCTAAGTTAGGGTTTTTATACGTTTAAAACTTGGATTTTTGATTTCTGATCCTTGAATCTATTTTTGTTAAGCTAAGAGATGATATTAGCTTATCTTACCATTCTCTCTCACTCTATATTTCGGATTTAGAAGAGAGAGAAAAGCTTGGGAGAATATGAGAGTAAAGTGACCCTTTTTCTCTCTCTTTGATCTGTATAATAGATATGATTCAAGACATTTGGTAGCAAGTTGTGGCTGATATTTGGACACACATCTAGGTCTAGAGTTAGAGTAGTGTACCAACTCATTTTAGGGCTAGATCTACAAGCAATCTACTAAATAATGCAATAAGGGTAAACTAGTCATTTCTATACCATTTTATTTCTAGAATTGTCATTTGTTGCAAACCCTTAGGGTTAAAACTTAAGCTTTCCATAATTCACATTTTAGGATTTCTAAATTAGGGTTTTCAAAAATGAAAATTAACATTTTTAAATTATAATTAGAGTTTTCTAATTACAGTATACTTTCCTAATCACATAAGGGCTAACACAAATTAGGATTAATATTTCCTAATTAAGATTGCTAATTTATCAATTAAATCCATAATTGTACATTAGGGTTCCTGACAGAATAATTAGGGTTTAAAAATTTAAAATTAGGGTTTGCTAATTAATTAAGCTTTACCCTAATTACTATTATAATTAATAACACTTGAGCAATATAATCATCCTTTAAATTCCCAGATTAGGGTTTCCAATTTCCGAATTAGGGTTTCAAATTCCCAGAACTGAAATTAGGGTTTCAGAACCGATTTCTAGGGTTTCTTATCAGACGTTAGGGTTTTCTAACTGAACATTGACGTTCTTAATAATATTAGGGTTTGACACTGATAAAATTTATCTGGTTAACCCTCGACCCTTAACCACATACTGTGCACACATAATACCATATTCACAGAACAGAAACACATATACACTTAATCCTGAATAATTCACCTAACTCCTTCACAGAATTTTGAAATCCTCAAAATTCCTTCCCAAAAATATCAAACGCATACACTTATTTTCTGTCTAGGTCTATTATTTGACCTTAAATCCATCCTTTAAAATTTTAATTAATTGTCTAATTTCTCGGGTTGTCACATTCACCCATTCTAAAAATTTCGTCCCTAAAATTTACCTTACACCTTACTCCTTATACCATGCACTATACACCATTCATACACATCCTCACATGCTACCCAATACACCACCCTCATGAGTAAAAGTTTTCAAATTTGTGCTGAGGGGTCATATAGACCATGAACCCATAGTTTTAACGGTATTCATACCGCAAAAGGATACATTACTTGGCATGTTTACAATCACAAAGAAGGTAAACTACCATTGCAAGTACTTCAGGTAATTAGCATATCGTACTCTTACGTCATGCATAACGTATTAATTATGTCTAGCGAATATTTACGCTACTAGATTGGATTATTTATCCAAACAACATAGTTCACCTCAGTCTTATCATCGGATTCCGCATCAAAGCAATTTGGTTCGGGAAATTTCTTTCAATGAACACTTAGAGTTTTCATAAATATTAGTCTAGCTGAATCGAATAGCATAGACTCATACCAATAATTCAATTCAATCGAATTATTTATGTGTAGCCAACCCAGTTGGCAAATTAAAATTTTTGAAAATATTTTTGAAGAATGACGTCATGATGCCGTACTGTATTAACAGTCCGTTTGAGGATGTCGTCATTGTATGACTTCGTCATAACACATCATACAATAGTGGAACAATGATTTTTAGATCGAATTCACACTAAGTATTCCTGTATTTACAGCTCCATCAACTTTTTATCATCTCTGCACCAGGTTACATGGTACATGAGTGATAAAAAAATATATTTTGATATTTCAAATTATTTGCGTCTAGCTGAAATAAGTAGCATAGACCATACTTTAAACCGTTTCAAAAATGATTACGAGTCTACATATTTTTTTTAAAAGCACATAGTGCATATTTAGCTTGATGTCAAAATTTCGAAGTCTAGCATAGCTAGGAGTTTTGGAAAACTTATGTCTCCACTAACAATCGTTTGCTTAACAATCTATCTGTTCCTATTATCCTCAATACTCCATTCACACATAACTATACCCAGTTCATCAAACCACACTTATGAGTTCATAAATTGCCACAATCTTATGAGTTTAAGAACTTGTCCTAGTCAGACTTTTGGTGTCCATTTGCTGAGGGGTTCATAAATATTTCATATAACTATGAGTCAAAAATATCACATAAGTATGAGTTTAAGAACTCGTACTTAACCCTATATTCTCTACCTATGACCTATCTATCTGTTATACACATGAGAAAAGAATCACCCTCTTAACATGCATATAGCAAATAGCGCGACACAAATATTTCAATGATTATCAGTACCAAAAACTAAGTGGTTTTTACACCAAGTACAATTCCCCGCCCATACAAGGAATCATACGACTCAGCTGCCGACATGAGTCCTCAATTGAAATCCCCACCTAATCTTAACTCCCTTCTCAATACGAATTTCATTTAATCCGTATTCATATTCCTTTTCTGAGTCTGTACCAATTCACACAACAATCTTGCTGTAAACTTTCCAATCATCAATTTGATTCTTTTTCCATATTATAACCTTATCAGATAACGGACTAATCTCATTGTATATATTACGATTTATTTCTATGTCTTGATCGTTTTGTTATACGATCTCCTATCCCTGTACTTTCAGTCTTTTAGACTCGATCTATTCACCACTCACTACATCAAAAATGGTCCTCTAGTGAAGGACAAATCCTTCACAAGACATACTATATCACTCACAAGTGATTTATTGCGAATAAATATTTTCTTCACACGATTGCTCGCATTAAACCTCCTCGCAATTGGGTATCCTTCGCTAAGTAGTGACTAAATATTTTTTGTGAAGGATATATTGTGAATATCTTTTTTATTCACAGATTATATTTGGTAATGGAATATTGTTATTTAGTGAAAGATTGGTTTCCTTCACAAATAATATTTTAAGAAGGATTATTTGAAATTAGTGAATAACTTGATTCCCTCACAAATAATATATTGTGAAGAACAAATTTATTTAACGAGAGAATAGTTTCCTTCACTAATTATAAATTAAAAATCTTTCTTCAAATTAGTGAGAGAAAAATTCCTTCACAAATTATAAATTTGTAAATAAAAAATTAATTGCTAAATAATCAAAATTCATTAAAATTATAATTGATTTTTAAATCATTGATTTCATATTTATTATTATTATTAATCTCTATAAGAAATATTAAATATATTTTTCAAATAAATATAAATATTGTCATACTTTTTTCAAACTAATTGATAAGCTAATGCATAAAGAGTTAATACAATTAAAACTTCACATATAAATAGATCATAATACTCAAGTCACAATAACTACAAAATTTATTATTGTATCTTAGTCTCCCAAAAACCATAGTACCTACAAAATTTATTAACTAAAATAAAAAAAACTGAAAGAATAACAATGAACTAGAAGGAATCAAGTGTGACATGTTAGATCCCCTTCATCATCATTTTCTTCAAGAAAATCAAGGTTGGACATGTAAACTTCATGCTGTAAGAGAAACACCAAAATTCAATTTCAATAAGACGAGGAATAAGAAAAGATAAAACTGACGAACTTTAATTAAAAAAAAATAAATAAAAACCTCTTTTGGCAACAGACCATGATCCTAAACTAGCACAGAGAATTCACCATGAACTCACCACAAAGATTGATTCAATGTGAAAAAGAAACAAATTAAAAATAGTCAAATATTATATAAGCATATCAAGGACCTTGAGATTGTAATTGTCTATAAACTACAGAGTCGCCTAGAATAACTTCCATAAATTAAAGCAAGAAACCAGTTGGACTTAACTTTGCTATAGAGTACATTCCACCCTTAATTGCTTCATCACATTCCTGATCCATGATTCGAATCATTACTCTCCGATCCCTATCGAATTAGGGTTGACCGCTCTGCACAGGGTAATTCCAAACTCGATGTAGGATTCTCCAATTGTTGTCCAAAAAGCGAAATCCATTTCATCTATTTTGATTTTATTGGATTGGGCGTCTTTTTCTACAATATCAACGCGTCGTGCGGCTTTTACCAATGCATCATCTATTCTCCTTCGTTCAGTTGCTTATTCTTTCATCAGAACTTTGATCATAGCATTCTCAGATTCCAGCTCTAATATCTTATACTCTGCCAAAGAGTGCTTCTATACAAGCATCGCACATCGGGTAACACAATTTTGAATTGTTGCATCTCTTTGCTCCACGATCGCCTACCGTTCTTCAGCCTGCTCTTCTAACTCATGAATATGATTTTGTAATTCTAAATTTATATCATAAAATTCTTCAAATAAATTCTCTTCAGGTTCCTCTTCTCTTCTTCCTCACTCTCAGCTGCTACCTCTAGCAACTAGCTCGGGTGCAACTATTAGTTCTTCACTCACCACGTAGATATCTCTAATTTCTTCATCGTCTGACATCACATTAACATGGTTAGTGATTAAAGGTGTCTCAACAGTCTCATTCACTCCATTGTTAACATTTTTAGCTGCCATTATTAAACACTGCCACAAAACAAGGGTTAATTAACATATCATATATTATCCATATACTCTGACCGATCAATTAAATACCAAATAAACATAGGTAGATCATACTAGCGAAGGAATTCTCCGTCTCTCCCCTCCTATTTCTTGTCTCACATCTCAGCCAGGGATCATATCCCTAAGCTTTGATACCAATTGTGACGCCCCCCCAAAATAGGTATACATCACCCATCTTGAGTCGCCAAATACATGGTACAAAATTCAAATACAACTTAATTATACAACAGTCGTGTAAAATACGACAAAATATAATCTAATAGTTTTAATAAGAATATTGTCATCTAGACAATATCCACACTCAATGGAGTCCTCATTACAATTATTATCACACTATTCCATAGAATAGTGAGGACTACTAAAGCCACTTATCCTGGACCGTCACTCCATTTCCCGATTAGTCCCAACTATATTCTTATTTTCTGAAGAGAACAATGAAAGCAAAGGGTGAGCTCAACTAGCTCAGTAAGAAATATTATGACTAAGATAATGCAGAATATATTATCCTTAGCCTTCAACATTATAACAACTGATAGAATATAATAGACAACAAGTTTTAGATCAACAACTGTAGCGGAATAAGCAATCCATTAGAAGAGTCAAGTAGAACATAAAATCTACTATCTTCTATGATTTAAAAAGTTTTTCGTCAACTTTATCGCTGAGACTTAGCTTAATAAATAAAATCGAATCATCCTTGCATCACGACCAAGGATATTCATGTAATCATCAATGGTCATGATTATACCGAATAATCCCTGGTCATAATTATACCAACAACTGTCTATCAATGAACTACAGGCCAATGAGGACTTTCACCACATCATTCGTCACATTACGGTCATGATTGTACCGAATAATCTCTGGTCATAATCATACCAAGTCCATCTATGCACGTAAGCCAAAGATTACTTTAATCACAATATAAGCATGAGGATGATGACAATGACATAATAATTCAATAAAATAAGTTCAAGGATACATTCTAAAGATTTATAATTTAATTTATCCAAAAATCAATAACGTCCAAATTGTCAACATGATACTGCTTTGTAGAGTAAAATTCAAGAATGCTCAGAAGAATATTTCCATGAAAAGATACTAGATGAAGCGCAAATATCAAGGATATTCCACTAATTTCTTGGAGTATAGAAGCCAAAGCTTTAACCAACTGAGTATAAAAGAATATATGAAACTGCAAATGGATTTTCGCCCGCCGTACAGTAATTCACATAGACAGATCATTTCCACAATTTAATAAGGAATGAATACGAAGGATCATTCACCATGCATGCGGTAATCCACATAGACAGGTTATTCCAACAAAATAATTAAGAATGGAATAACAGAAGAATTCACCATGCATGCGGTAGTCCGCGTAGACAGGTTATTCCAACAGAATAATAAAGAATGGAACCAGATCATGCGTAATCCGCACAGATAGGATATTCCAACAAAATAATAAAGAACAGAACCTAGGTCATGCATAATCCGCACAGACAGGATATTCCAACAGAATAATAAAGAATGGAATAACAACAGAATTCACCAGGCATGCGATAGACCGCACAGACAGGTTATTCCAACAGAATAATAAAGAATGGAATAACAAAAGAATTTCACCATGTATGCATACATGGTAAAATTTCACAGGTTATTCCAACATAATAATAAAGATTGAAAGAAAATAACTCTCTTCATGAATACGAAAGAATAATACCCCTTACGACTGTTGAAAGAAAATAATATTCATACGAATACGAAAAATAATATCTCTTCAGTATATGAAATAAATAATAGCCCTTACCTTAGAAGAAACTGGATACTGGAATACTGAGGTAGCAGACTTCTCTTCTTCTTTCTCTTTATAATTTCTCTCTATAATAATTGCTCTTGTGAGACTTAGTGAATTGGTGAGAAATGAAGGAAGAATGAGCTTCTATTTTTAGGAAAATATAGTTTCAATAATTGCACATTTTGGGGCTTGAAATATTATAGTATAATACCTTCCTCTTTTTCTTCATTTTTAATTTAGTCCTGCAAGTATTATCAAACTTGCACCACCTCCCCTAATAGTAAATCATGTGAATCAATAGTAAATCATGTGACTCAATAGTTCTAAACATGTGAAAAAATTAATATAGTATAGTACCTTCATCTATACCTCCATTTTTAATTTAGTCATGCAAGTATTATCAATCTTGCACAAACTCCCTAATAGTAAATTATGTGAATCAATAGTACACACATGTGAACACATATGTATAGACATGTGAATTAATAGCAATTAATTTCTCATTTATCCGATTGGTTAATATAACCTCCAGACATCAATTATTATCGAAATAAATGTCGATTTCCACTAACACTAATAATTCCTACACAGTGGAACTATCAATTTTATCTTTAATCAACACGAACTTATTCATCATTAATATTATAATTCACAATATTTAACAACCAGGTCGTTCCCAGGAAATAGGGGGATTTTCGATAAGAATTTCTCCCTATTGGCGCACAATTAGGTGACCAAACCTCTCCTTGACAGAACTTCTAGACATTGTCAATATTGCAAATAATAATATGAATAACTTTGTCATCTCAATTATTGATTTAATAATATAACATATTATGCAGATGATACTGCGATAATAATTGAATCAATAATATGAGAGATATGATGCAGCAATTACTGTAGCAATAATTGAGTATAACTGAGTGACTTCTTACGTAAGCATCAATAATCAATATCTTGTGCTACTATGCAACCACGCGTATTACTGTACTTTTACTACCGGGTAGTTCAACAGTTTTAACGGTAACACTTTCACCGTTATAAAAAATAATTATGTCGTTTTCTTACTATGACAATACTTCATTGTGGGGTCCACCAATAATTTTGCCGTCGTACGGATATTCCCTGACAAAAAGAATATTCCCTGACCAAACGAATATTTTATAACAACTTGCATACTTTGTAAAAATTTCACATATCACCATTAACTTTAACCTTTTATCAATTTAACCATTTACGAAATAAAATAATAATTATAAGAAAATTGAATACTTTCATTTCATAAAATTTGGGGTCTTACAATAGAAGCCAAAACTTTAACCAACTGAGTATAATAGAATATATAAACTGCAAATGGATTTTTGCCCGCCATGTGGTAATCCATGTAGACAGATCATTTCCATAATTTAATAAGGAATGAATACGAAGGGTCATTCACCATGCATGCGGTAGTCCACATAGACAGATTATTCCTACAGAATAATAAATAATGGAATAACAGAAGAATTCACCATGCATGTGGTAGTCCGCGTAGACAGGTTATTCTAACAGAATAATAAAGAATGGAATAACAAAAGAATTCACCAGGCATGCGTAGTCCACACAGACATGTTATTCCAACAGAATAATAAAGAATGGAATAACAAAAGAATTCGCCAGGCATGCGTCATCCGCACAGATAGGTTATTCCAACAGAATAATAAAGAATGGAATAACAGAAGAATTCACCAAGCATGTGTAATCCGCACAGACATGTTATTCCAATAGAATAATAAAGAATGGAATAACAGAAGAATTCACCAGGCATGCGTAATCCGCACAGACAGGTTATTCCAATAGAATAATAAAGAATGAATAACAGAAGAATTCACCAGACATGCGATAGACCACACAGACAGGTTATTCCAACAGAATAATAAAGAATGGAATAACAACCCTTACGAGTATTGAAAGAAAATAACTCTCTTCATGAATACGAAATAAATAATACCCCTTACCTTAGAAGAAAACTAGAATAGTGAGGTAGCAAACTTCTCTTTTTCTTTCTCTCTATAATTTCTCTCTATAATAATTTCTTTTGTGAGACTTAGTGAATTGGTGAGAAATGAAGGAAGAATGAACTTCTATTTATAGAAAAATATAGTTTCAATAATTGCACATTTTGGGGCTCAAAATATTACAGTATAATACCTTCCTCTTTTTCTTTATTTTTAATTTAGTCCTGCAAGTATTATCAAACTTGCACCACCTCCCCTAATAGTAAATCATGTGAATCAGTAGTAAACCATGTGACTCAATAGTTCTAAACATGTGAAAAAAATAATTACAGTATAGTACCTCCATTTTTAATTTAGTCATGCAAGTATTATCAATCTTGCACCAACTCCCTTAATAGTAAATCATGTGAATCAATAGTACCCACATGTGAACACATAGTTATAAGCATGTGAATTAATAGCAATTAATTGCTCATTTATCTTATTAATTACCCAATTGGTCAGTATTCCAGACATCAATTATTATAGAAATAAATATCGATTTCCACTAACACTAATAATCCCAACACAATGGAACTATCAATTTCATCTTTAATCAACACAAATTTATTTCATCATTAATATTATAACGCACAATATTTAACAACCAGGTCGTTCCCAAGAAAGAGGGGGCTTTCCAATAAGGATTTCTCCCTATTGGCGCACAATTAGATTATCTAACCTCTCCTTGACAGAACTTCTAGACATTGTCAATATTACAAATAATAATATGAATAACTTTGTAGTCTCAATTATTGATTTAATAATATAACATATTATGCAGATGATACTGTGATAATAATTGAATCAATAATATGAGAGATATGATGCAACAATAACTATATCAATAATTGAGTATAACTGAGTGACTTCTTACGTAAGCATCAATAATCAATACTGCGTGCTACTATACAACCACGCGTATTACTGTACTTTTACTACCGGGTAGTTCAACAGTTTAACGGTAAAACTTTCGCCGTTATTTTAAAAAAAGATAATTATGTCATTTTCTTACTACGATAATACTTCTGCTGTGGGGGTCCACCAATGATTGTGCTGTCGTACAAATATTCCCTGTTAAAACGAATATTCCGTGACCAATCGAATATTATATAACAACTTGCTTACTTTGCAAAATTTATAAATATTACCCACAACTATAACATTATATCAAATTCACATCATAATATTCAAAAAAAATATTTCGAGAAATTTAAATCTTTATTCATAAAAATTGGAGTCTCACACTTACATCAATAATTCATAAGTTTAGGAGCAATTATCTGCAGTAGGCCCCAAAAATACCCTAAACTGGATATATACATCCATATAAGCTTAGTACCCCAAAAAAGCCTAAATAAATTCCAAAAATCCCATCTAGTTGTTATTTATCTGCAGTAGGCCCTCCACTGTTTGGTTTCCTAAACTGGATTTTCTCTCTTTTGGATCTTATTGCAGCTTCTAGGTCTCCTAGTATTGTACATTGTTTTCCCTTCCATGCATATTCTTTGGTTCATAAGATATCATCTAAGTCTTGTCTTTGGATTCCCTCATAATGGATTCCATCTTGCCACTTTATAGAACCTCCTGCTTGCTCTTGCTCAACATTCATTCCACCTGGCTCCATTATAGACTCATGTGTTGCTGTCATTGGTGGAGGTTAAGAAGCTTGAGTATGAGCCTGAGAAGTCTTTTGAACCTTTTTAACCCTCTTAGCCTTTGGAGGAGGTTGAGATGATTGACTTTGTGGAGCCTGAGAAGACTGTGAAATCACATCTGGTTGCTTATTGAGTTTCTGAAAATAGACAAACAGAAATATATTAAACCCAATATAGGATCTTGAAAAAATACAAATAGAAACACACACTTAACTTACTTGAGGACACCTTCTTGTATTGTGACCCCATTCCTTGCAAAATCCACATTTCAATGATGTTCCTTTCCTCTTCAACCTTGTACCTTCTAGATTTTATTATGGAATATCATTAATTTTCCTCCTAACAACTTTAGGCCTTCCTATAGGAGTATGTTTAACTGGTGGCAAAGGTGGCTCAATCCTAGTAGGATCCCACTCAGATCTGTGCTTTATAGACTCAATGTTGTGACTGTAAACCTTTAGATACATGTCCTTAGTTAAAAACTCATGTATATATGTGTATGGATCATGTTGTGACGCCCCCAAAATAGGTCCATTCCATCCAACGCATTCTGAGTCGCCAAATACATGGTACAGAAATAACTACAACTTTATTATTACATTACAACATACAAACTGTGAGTTTAAATACAAATATTGTCATCTAGACAATATCCACACGTAAATAAATCCCCATCATAATTATTGATACATTATTTTACAAAAATGGTGAGAACTACTAAACAACTCTCTGTAGAACCTTCATTCCATACCCCGACTAGTACTCGCTACATTCTCGCCTCCTGAGAAGAAAAATAGAACAACAAGAAAAAGGGTGAGCTCAACTAGCCCAGTAAAGAATATTATGACTAAGATAATGTACAACAAATTATCGTTAGTCTTCAACAGGGAAAAATCTAATAGAATACAATAGACAACTAGTTTTAAATCAACAACTGCAGCAGAAACAACAATTCACTAGAGGAGTTAAGTAGAGAATGAAATCTACTAACATCTATGAATTTAAAAGTCCATCATCAATATTGTATCCCTGTAACATCAATCAATATATATCTCAAATCAAATTAAATATTCATCTTTG
Organism: Panax japonicus; assembly: GCA_020205505.1. NCBI lineage: Eukaryota > Viridiplantae > Streptophyta > Magnoliopsida > Apiales > Araliaceae > Panax > Panax japonicus. The sequence goes on from CM035114.1 coordinate 63,473,349, forward strand.
CACTACAGGCCAAAGATATTCATCAGTTGTTCATGTTCATCTCAACACCTGTACATCTTTGCACTACGGGCCAAAGATATTCATAATAAAATCAACCATCTTTGCACTACAGGCCAAAGATATTCAGTAAAACCATCATTTAGGACTGAGGATGATGAAAAATATTTTAAAGGAAACGAATCCAGTGAAACAAAATAACAAGTATTAAGGATTCATACTTTAAACAATCTGAGTTCAAAAATACTTCATAAATAATCATACTGAAGTAAAATTAAAGAATGATCAAAACATGGATACAATCAAAGCTAGTATCCACAATAGATATTTTAGACAAAAAGAAGAAATTTCATTTTTCTGTGAATAGTGTCGTATTCGTGAATAGTGTCGTATACGTGAATAGTGCCGTATACATGAATAGTAACTCCGACACCAAAAGATAGAAATTTCACAAAAAAACATCATCACGCTTCGTGAATAGTACTCGTGAATAGTAACTCGTGAATAGTAACTCATGAATAGTAACTCGTGAATAGTAACTCATGAATAGTAACCCCGACATGAAAAAGTTCCAAATTTGATAAAAAGTTCCAACCAATATTTCAACATAATGATATTGAAGAAATAATATCATTTTAGAAGAAAATAACATCCCTTACCTCGAAAGACAGTACTTCTAGTTGAAACACCGGATATAGGCTATGACTTGAACTTGCACCGTATAACAATACTCAAAGTATACTCAAAATACTCACAAGAATACGCTCGATAATATAGAGAGAGAAAACTTCAGTTTCTGGTGTGATTTTCAATTCTAACCTAAGCACCTATTTATAGGAAATTGCTTAGAACACCAAAGGAGAAAATTTAATAAATTAATAATATATTAATTAATATTCCAACGCCAACATTTGAAGAACTGAAATCAGTCATTAACATCACATGCAAGACCCACCATAAATGACAAAAACGTTTTTGTTATTAAAAACATTTTAAACTTCCAAAAATCAATTATTTTGGAACTCCGAAACTTTAATAATTCATAATAAATAGCCCTTTTGTCAGAAAATTTGATTCTCACGACTATTTATAGAAAATTCAATTCTCTACAACTTTGCAGAAGAAAGTTTTTCCAAATTCTAAACAGCAGTTGACCGAAATCCATAAACGAGCGATTTTACAGGCTATAATCAAATTTTAGTCAAGAAATGAGGTCCACCGACACATAAAACATGCTTTAAATATTTTTGGTAACAAAAATACTCTTTCTCCTCGTATACTCATATATCCCACATTCATCGTAAAAATATCATCATTGTTATATTATTAAAATATAATAATATATTTAAATGAATTATTTTATCATAAAAAGATAAAATATTAATTTTTAACAATTGTCACATTAAAAATTTTCTCCATCTATATCCACATAAAATCAGTATTGTTCTTATCATATAAATCAATAATTAATTATTCACAAATAATATTACAGAATCACAATACTGATAACCAGGCCGTTCCCAGGATAGAGGGGGCTTTCTAACAAGAATTTCTCCTTACTGGCGCGCAATTAGGTGACCAAACCTCTCCTTAAATAGAACTTTCTAGACATTGCCAATAATGTTATCTAATAATATTATTCAGATAATATGAATTATTGCTTCGATAATGAAAAATACTGTGTATTGACAATTATTGAAACAATAGTAATATAAAATATCAATGCAGCAATTATTGAATCAATAAAATAAAATACTGAACAGTAATTACTGTAACAATTATTGAGTAGTGCCTTCTTACATAAGAATCAATAATTGGTGCAATACCGTGTGCCACTGTTCAACAACGCGTATTAGTGTGTTTTAACCACCGGGTATTCCAACAGTATTAACGGTAACAACTACGTTGTTTTTTATAAACAACTTATACTTGTCGTTTTCTTCATCCAATCGCTTTCCGTTATGGGGCCCACAAAAGACTGCGCCGTCGTACGAATATTCCACGACCAAACGAATATTCCCCGACAACAAAAAATATTTTATAACCATCTGCTTATTTAAAATATTTGCGCATTTTACCCATAACTTAACCACATTAATCAAATTCACCCTTAATATTTAAAAAAATAAATAAAGGAAATTCCTTTTTATTTAAAAATTTTCGGGGTCTTACACATGTCCTATTTTATTAATGCATGAGCACAAGGTATTCCAGACAAGTCCCACCTCATATAAGTACATGTTTTATTTCCCAAATCCACAACAAATGAATGACCCCCAGAAGTCATAGTCGTTGTAAACCTCCCACCAGCACCTGACCACAATGGCAATCCACCCCATGCCTGACCTTTCCATTTTTTTACTTTTTTAGCTATTCTAGGGCACACTACACCAATATGTTTCAACATCATTTCTCTCCTTTTAACAATTCTATTCATGCAATATAATCTAAGTCCTTCTAGACACCCTATTACTAGTTTCACTCTAGCCTTAAGAATTTTGCTATTAAATACCTCACAATGGTTATTGACATACATGTCACTTTTGCATATGGTCTGAAAATGAGACTAACTCCACTGAGCAGGTGGCTTAGGAGCTAACCACTCATATGCACCTCCATTGCCTTTTGAAAAACACATGGATTTGTAGCTTTGGCAGCATTCCAAACCAATTTTCTTAAACCATAGCCTTTATATTTTTTGTCAAAAGTTCCTATACAATTGCATAACACAATGTCTGTGTTCAGCACTTGGGACCACATCTTCTAAAACATTAATCAAACCCTAGGGACAAAAAAGGTAATTTATTAGAAACATGCAATTAATGTAAAATATATATAAATGGAGAGAAGTTTATACCTTTTGTTCATCTGAAATGAATTTCCAGCCTCAATCATTTGAAATCCCAAGATCTTCCACCAGCAAGTTTATAAACCACACCCAAGACTGAGTGTTCTAAGATTCAACAATGGCCCAAACAACTGGCCACATCCCATTGTTAGGGTCAATACCAACTGCAGTCAATAACTGAGCCCCATATGGTCCTTTGAGAAAACAACCTTCAAGCCCCACCAATGGTCTACAGCCTAATTTAAATCCTTCTTTTAGTGGTTACAAACAGACATAAAATCTCAAAAATCTGCCTAAGTCTTGTCCCTAGTTTAGTTTTGCTCTCTTCAAGATACAAGTATTCCTAGGCATGACTCTTCTAAGCTCTACAGCATAGTCCAAAACCAATCCATACTCCTCCTCAACACTCCCTTCAATGTTTTTCATTGCTTCTTTCTTAGCTCTGTATGTTGGGCTCCTTGATACTCCAATATCCAAATCTTTAACTACTTTAGTATTAAACTGATCTAATCCCCATGTTGGATTCATCCGAAGATCATCTTCATATTTTTTGACAATCCACTCTACATTTATACAATAATTTTCCCTCTCTACTACAAGTATGCACTTTTTATAACCTAGTGATTTTAAATGTGAGCTCTCTTTTCACCTTTACAGCATAAAAGTACCATGTACATAGCTCCACACACCTTGCTTGGATCTTATTTGACAGGTTTTTCTTGAAATACTCCTTCCTTCCTTGTTTGATGCCATGATTTCTGATTGCTGCCCTCACTTCAGTGACATTGGTAAATGTCATTCCCAACTCAAACTCAAGATCCTCTATGTCACCTTCCCTAAATTCTGGATACCCTTTATGTTCTTGTTCAGGTGGTTTAGGGTCAAACTCATCAACCCTAGGCATCCTTTCCACATCACTATCATCATAGTCAGAGGATAAAAATCCAGGTTCATCTGGCTCTTCTTGTGAAGTTTGGGTTTATGCAGTTTGTTTTCCTTTCCCTTTGTTAGTGGCAAATCTTGTTCCTTTTCCTTTGCCTTTCTGTGTTACAGTTGCACCCTTCCCTTCCCTTTGTTTTCCGTTCCCTTTGTCAGTTGCCCCATCCTCAGTCCCCCAAGTTTAATCACTCTCTGCCCCATCTTCAATCCCCCCAGTCTGATCACCCTCTACCCCCTCCCCAAATTCAGCACTCTCAGTCCTCCTAGCCTGATCACCCTCCACCCCCTCCCCCAATTCATCACTCTCAGTCCCCCCATTCTGATCACCCTCATCCCCTCCCCAATTTCATCATCCTCTTCATCCTTAGTTGATTCTCCCACAAAACTATCCACATAACTTTCATCAGTTGACTCTATTTCATCATCCCCAATTCTCCTCAAATCTCTGCATTCATTAATATTATCAACTTCAACTTCAAAGTCACCTTCTACTCCCACAGGTCTAATCACCTCCAAATATATTTCAACTAGTCTACTAAAAGGGATAAGCAAACACATTGTTAAAACATCATCATCATTTTCTAACCCCCATAATCCCCTATCCATATCAGTTGCAAGTGACTTATAATAGAACTTGAGGTGTCCAACTTTATATCCCAACTCTTTCCCCGTGTTACATATGTCAAGTAAAGAGATATAATCAGGATGACAGAAATCAAAAAAAATTAAAAGTACCTCCCACATACTGTTTATGTGGGCTCTCTTCAAAGTGTCCACCATGAAAAAATTTGACTGTAAAATACTCCTTTTTGCCTGCATATATAGCCACAAACACAAAGTAAATATTGTCGGTTAAATGTGTGGACAACATCATATTTAATTGACTAAAATCCAAAAAATATAAGAAAAGAGAAAAGAATCTTATATTTGATCATCAAAAAGGGTCCATTATTCAATGATAGATACCATTCCAATTTACAACAAAAATAAGTCAATAAACTACAAAATAAAACAAAATAAACTATAAAAAGAACAAACTTAACTACACCAACCCATTATTCAAAATAGGTGCTTGTGGAAGATCTTCTGTGAAGCACTTATGATATTCAGGGACACCTTTAACTCTATAAATGTCATTGTCTTCTGAATCTCTCAAGAATCGCTAATCACTCATTTTTCCACTTCTCCTTCAAATCGTGAACCCTAGTCTGGATTTTTTTGGGGGATTTGTCTAATAACCAACAAAAGTAATGGTGTAAATGTAACTGCAATTTTTAATAAATGTAAACTACTGAGCTTAGCCCTCTGTCATAAGATTTACAGCCTTAGCCTATCACTTTTGACCGGTTAAGTCATTAAAGTGTGCCTTTTGTTCAGCATGTGTGAAGTTTAGGGTGTACTTAGACACCTTTTTCAGTTTGGGTGCATTTTTTTTAGTCGTGATGCCCCCAAAATAGATTTACACAACCCATTTTGAGTCGCCAAAATACATGGTATAAAATCCAAATATAACTTTCGTATTTATAACTATTAAACTGTAGTGCAAAATATGACAACACATAAGTTGTGACTATCTCAGATAATTACTCCACTCCTCGACTATTCTCAGCTACACTTTCATTTCCTGAGAAAAATAATGGAACAAAAACAAAAAGGAAAAGGGTGAACTTAACTAGCCCAGTAAAGAATATTGTGACTAAGATAATGAAGAATAAATTATCTTTAACCTTCAACAATGATAAATCTGATAAAATATAATGGACAACAAGTTTTAGATCAACAACTGCAGCGAAAATAACAATCCATTAGAAGAGTCAGGTAGAGCATGATGTCTACTATCTTTTATGATTTAAAATTCCATCATTAATATTTTATTCTTGTAACACCAATCGATAATTGTTTCAAACCAACGAATTATCTATGCACTACGGGCCAAAGATATTCGTTTGTATCATCAGTGGTCATGATCATGTCAAACACATGTTCATCTATGCACTACGGGTCAAAGAAGACTTTCACCGCAAACCTTTATCTATAACATTAAAGGTCATAATTATACCAATACATAATTCATGATAATAATCATACCAATCAATAGTCCATCTTTGCATTACGAGCCAAAGATGACTTTCGCCACAATATAAACATGAGGAGGATGATAATGATATAAAGAATGAGTCAAGTGAGATCAAGGATAAATATTAGATATTATAATTTAATTTATCCAGAGTTCAAAATGTCCAAATTGTAAACATTATCACCAATTGTGGAGTAAAATTTAAGAATGATATTTAATATTCAAATTTAAAGGATAATTTGGACAAAGAAAAGAAACTAAATTTCGTCATGAATAGTACTCCAGCATGAATATTACCCTGGACGAATAGTACCCCGACATGAATAGTACCCCGACATGAAAAGATTAAAATTTCAATAAGAAAATTCAGACTAATAGTGAAATGATACTATATGAAGCTCAAACTATTAAGAATATTCCATTAATTTCAAGAGATTCACCATTTAATAATAAGGTTATGGAAACAAACAATAAATTCGTACCATAAATGAAGAAATATGCAAGAAGATGATATCCCTTGACAAGTACAAAAGAAATGATATCTCATACGAGTATGAAAGAATATACGAAACTGCAAATGAATTTTCACCCGTCATGCGGTAATTCGCGTAGACAGATCATTTCCACAATTTAATAAAGAATGAATACGAAGGGTTATTCACCAGGCATGCGGTAATTCTCGTAGATAAGTTATTGCCACATATTAATAAGAAATAGAATGATAACCCTTATGAGGATGAAGAAAATAACATCATTTACCTTAATAGGAGAGTAGTTATGACTAGAATAGTGGAGATTATCTTGAGGAAATCTTGCATTACACTCAAAGTATACTCACAAGAACTCTTTTTTTCTAACTCTTGATTATAACTTGGTTTTATAAATTCGTGAAGAACTAAATAACTTAGCTCTCTATTTATAGAAAAATATAGTTTCGATAATTACACGTTAGGGGCTTGGCTTATTACAGTTTAGTAGCTCATTAATTGTACATTAGTCCAGGTGACATCATCATGATGATGACGTCATCTTTGTGTTTCTTTAAGGATGATGTCATGCTTACATCATACTTGCATCATCCCTTCTTTAATTGTTTGATTCAAGTTCACATGTATTGGTCGACTTATTACACTTTGGTACCCCTAAAGTTTTTCATGTTCACATTATTCCCCTTAACTTTTGTAATTCACTTATCTTTAATCAACAAAATCTTTAATCTTTTTAATAATTATTCACCATTAATATTACAGATTTCAATATTGACAATCAAATCGTTCCTAGGAAAGAGGAGGCTTTTTGATAATGATTTCTTTTTATTGACGCGCAATTAGATAACCTAACCCTTTTCCTCGACAGAACTTTCTAGACATTATCAATAATGCTTATCTAATAATATCTTTTCAATAATACGAGTTACTGTATCGTGACAATTATTGATTTAATAATATAAAATATCATGCAAATGCTACTGTAATAATTATTGAATCAATAATATGAGATACTATGAAGCCACTACTGTGGCAATTATTGAATATTGAGTGACTTCTTACTTAAGCATCAATAATCAGAGATATTATGCAATACTGTGTGCTATTGTGCAACAACGTGTATTACTGTACTTTTATCACCGTTTATTTCAACAATTTAACGGTAAAAGTTTTGTCGTTATTTTTATAAAAAGGTTATTTCTGTCACTTTCTATATCCGACAGTTAGTATGTTGTCAGAGCCACCAATGATTGTGCCGTCGTACGAATATTCCGCAACAAAAACAAATATTTGACAACTTGCTTACTTTGTAAAATTTGCACATATCACCAATAACTATAATATTTATTAAATTATCACCTTACTATTTAGAAGAAAATTAAATCTATATTCATAAAAAATTAGGGTCTTACAATAAATATAAGGAACATGTTGGATACATAGTGAAAAAATTAATTCTTTATGCTATAAAACAACTCAATAGCACTACACAGTAGGGATAGAAATAAGGAAACTATTGTGAATGCTTTGAGAAAAGGATGGTGAAACTATCAAAATTCTTTGTGAATAGATCAATTTCCTAGTATGAAATATAAAAGTGAGATGGGACATTAAGAGGGTGTTTGGGGTCTATTATAATTTGTCAAACCTACTTATATAATCAATTTTAAAAAATAAAAAGTATTTGTAATCTCATTTTAAATTGCTTAAATCAATTTTTATGAAAATAATTAGAAATTTTAATTTGGAGTTTCTGATTATTTATTAAACCTAATAATCAAGTTTGACCAAGTATATTATTAATTTATCCCTATTTATTTTAATAATTCAATCCATTACCTATCTTTACTTCTCCAAACTTTCTCTTTTAGTAATTTACTTATTTTAAGCATTTTGTTTTTACCAAACACAAACTAATTTTTTAACACTAATCATTTTTTAATCAATCCCAAATAAACTCTAAAATCTCAGCTTAGTGGTTAAAACAAAAGTGTTGCGACTTTTTTAGGTCTCGGATGAGACTGTTTGGTTTGTGAGTTTTTTTCTTTCTCTTCTTATGATATTTAATTGATTTTTGATATTATAATAATAATGATGGACATACAAATATGTACCCTTGTGTGATTATTTGTAACTAATTTTTTTGGGAAGATAGAAATCAATTTTAATATTGCATACTATAAAATAATAATAGTTTTTCGATTGTGTTATTTGTCTTGATTGAAATTAAAAAAGAAATGTTATGTAGGAATAAACTAGAAAAATGTCATTTTCATATGGTTTAATTTCTTTATATTACAAAAGTTTATTGTAAGATTTTCTCTCTTTCTTATATATTTATATTTATCAATAAATGGTAACAACCAGAATATTATTCCCCAACATTTATGTGTAACTTTTAAGTTATGTTTGATAAAACTGAATGTTAAGATCTAAATAGTATATACATCTGAATAATATAGAGCATCTGTCTAGAATTATATCTGAATGAAGTAATTTCGTTTGACCGAATCAGAGGCTCATCTATTAATAGACATTCAGATGTAATCGAACACGGCCTTAGACCCTCTTTGGGGACAGTAAGAGATTATTAAATCATATTGTAATAATCAAATTAGGAAGATTTGATGCAGATTTTTCAGAAAAATAAGTATGTTAATCAAATTATTTAGAAACATTGCTTCAAAAAATTAACTAGAAGGTATTCTTGAAAGTCCAAAAACATTAAAATTGTTAAATAATTATAAATCATAATTTGATTTATTTGGTCAAAAGTATTTTGTGGGTGGTGGGAGGAATTTAATTATGAAAAGGCATTTAAAATAGTAGAATTATAAATTGTTAGATCATGGTGCCTAATATTTCTTGTTCATAATTTTTATGCATGCACCATGATTGATGATCCATAGGTAGCACTTTGGTTCATTGTTTTGCTTTTCTGCAATGGCCGGCATGATATGATTGATGATCGTGGTGCCTAATCCTCTAATAATGGTTGTTGAATGAAATTTATACCAGACTGAGCAAAGTATAAATTTTACACATATTAAAAAAATAAAAATAAAAGAAAGAGAGTAAATACATCTCTAAATTTAGTTTTAATGGTCTCATAAGATTTATAAAGTGATGAGTAATTTTATTTTTTTATACTAATTGATCTCACTAAATGACATAATTATCCTTTATTTTATATATTTTATTTTATTATTTTGAGGACAAAAATAATTATACTTCTATTAATTTTTTTAAGGACGAAAGGAGTACTTTTTATTCTATTTTAATAAAACTAAAGTCATTTTCACACTGCCTTAGCATGATATGAATTCATTATTTTGGTTATCAACTTTATTCAACACAACTATTTTTAATAGCTTGTTTAGTATGTTGGGCAAAACATTTCGTAATAATAACAGCTTATAATGACATGTTTGTTTATAAAGCATGCAATCATTGTAATATTTTATTTCAACTTCAAAATATGAGTAATGAGGATCATTCTTATTAATAAGTAATTATTTTTAAGCTGCATTTGAAGTTTGAAAAACTCAAACAAAATAAAATAGAACTTAAAATTTTACTACTTATTTCGTCCTCCAAAAGATGTTCAAAATATAATTTTGTAAATAAACTAAGAAAAAGTAAAATAGAAGAAATAGAGTAAAAAAAGTTTCAAGTTTGTCCCTAGTGGACCTACAAAATTATGTAAAATGATGAGGGAGGAAAATTCACGGACCAACCCTATCATCTCCACCCCATAAGAATTACGGAATTACCCCAAGAACGCCTTCGACATCTATGGGTCACAAATCTTCGCTGAAATCTAAAGTAAAAATTTTAATTGATAGAAATCGCATAAAAACTTCTTTCGAGGAATGGGACAGACCGAGTCGTTTATCGAGAACAATAGCTAAAGACTTGGACGTGGTTATTGACAAGAACTTATTGAATTCATCGTTTGGACTCGTAATAAATTAAAAAGTTACTTCTGCTACTCAGCCAAGAATCATAAGCATTGTGGTCCATAACCATGGGTTCCGATACACGAGATCTTGTAGTATTTACTATTAGTACTCATAATTTTATGATGAACCTATTTGATTTGATGATGATATTAGTTAAATGTATATTTGTATACAAGTAGCTATGTAAAGTCCTTGTGAAATGAATCTTATATAAAATGACTTATTTTTAGGGATCAAAAATGTTAAGTTGAACCAAGTTCATAGAGTAAAAACTTTATAATAGTTAAGTTGTCTCAGGCCAGAAAACGATCATAGAACTGAAGATAACGTTACTCTAAAATCGTAGAGTAGACTGAAGACAATCAGAGATTGTAGAGTATAAGCCAGATTGTGGAGCCAAAATCGCAGAGTCACCATCATTCATAGAGCAGAACAATCACTCTATATTTTCACTCTGAGAAAAACCCAGATTATAGAGTGTTGTCGTCTGACTAATCAGTGATAGGTTATGACAATTTCATCAACCTTAGCATTCGTCCCTCAGAAGATATCCTCAAATGATTTTGCGATAAGGACAAGTCGACAAAGCTTCTATTTAACATCTATTTTAGCATAGTCAAATGACAAGTGATTGCTACTGCACTGTTCATAACAGTGAAGAAATCAATATGTGGTGGTCTAAACAGTCACCAATTTGAAGTCAAATAATGGAAGAATGACAAGTGTTCAAGCTATAATGTAGCAATGGTAACTCTCTAACGGGAAGATCTCTATAAGAACTCTATATAATGGCAACATTTTGAAGCACAACATATACAACAAATTGATCAAGTCCAAGTGCTGAAACTATAAGTTCATACAAGCTTCACTCTACGATTCAAAGAAACACTCTGTTGCTAAGTCATTTGAAGAGAAACTTAAAGCAATTTATTAACATCTCAAATCATTAAACTTCTATTAGTGATTAGTCAAATGATCTAAGTGATATTTTGTAAACCAAGTCTGTGTGTACTTGAAGGATTCTTTGTAAATCATTTGTGTAAAAGTTCCTAGTGAACTGTAATCTTGGTGATTACCTTCATTAGTACAATATCCCTATCCGCCAAGTAAAAGAGAGGTTTGGGAGACTTTAGTTATTTAAAACTCTTAAAAATCTCGTGTTCTTTAACTTTCTGCATCTCATTTTTTGTCTCTTGTTATGTTCAGTTCTGGTGGAACTCGTAGAGTCAACAATTTAGTATTCCAATAACTCAACGATCCTTTAACTCAGCAACTCATGATCTTTGAAGCTTCGACTGATATATATCCCTTCCCAATCTTCCTGTTGGAATATAGTCATTGAAAGCTATTTGAATTGCTTCGTAGATCTCGAATTATTTGGTGCAGACTGCTTGATGTGGCGTGACAGCTCCTTTATGACTTTACTGACATAGCAGTCTGCTACCTTACCTATCGCCTTAGAGTTGTCATTTTTCCATGTCAGATAGGTAGTCATCTTTATTTCTTCTTTCTGACTTCTCGATTAGAACATCAGAAGTTGTCCTTTTGCATCGATGCTCTCAATTAGCAATATTCAAATATCAGTCTTCAGATTGAACCGTTGTTAATGCTTCAATCTTCAGATGATCGAACTCTATGATTCTGATGCATATGTTCTTGGACCTGATCGTAGTGTGTCTTGTTGAATGTTGCTAATTGACTGATTGAGACAACACTACGATCCTGAAGAGTGTTCATTGGATCTTCAATGTAGAACACCTCTTCCTTCATTTGTGCAGTGCTTCAACACTTCTGTTTGACTTCGACTAATCTCAGGAACTGATAGCTTGAATCATTGTTTTGGTCTCTTCTGAACACCAAGACACCTCAAATTTGTGGCATGCCCAGCTCACTTTCTCTTTATGATCTCCCGTTCACTTATCATCAATGGACTGACCCATGCTTAATCACTTTAGCCTTGTTCTCTAGAAGCTGGCCAGTATCTCTGTGTAAACTACATCAGTTCCTTCTTTGTTTGGCAAACAATACGATCCTGGTTGATCCCAAGATCGTTGTCTTCTATTCACTTGACAGCTACTGCACTTTCTGACTTTCCTTAGTCAGTCACTTTTACTGAAGTCTTCTTCTGATCAACTTGTGGAAGACTTCATCTTGAATGGCTTTTTAACTCAATCTGGATGCTGATTGGTAAGGGTGTAAACGAACCGAGTCGATCAGAGTATTGAGTTGCTCAGATTTGGTTCACAAAATTTATCGAGTATAAAATAAGGTTTGATTGAGGCTCATTTAGCTATCAAGTCGAGCACGATTCCGAATCGAGCCCAAGTAGTTTGTACTTTTCCAATGAATATGATCTGAGTATCAATAGAAAATTATAATTTGAGGAGGTTCTAGTAATTTATCGAACTTTAAATTGTTCTCATATTTGACTCATTTATATTTCGCGTCGAGCTCGAATCGAACTTTTAGTCGAGCGAGTCTGAATCGAGCCCGAACTGTTTGCTTATTTTACAGCCTTACTGATTGGGTTGATGCTTAGATCTTCTGTTAGCTTGCATGTCATTCTTTGAGTGCTCTCTGGATTCCTTTAGGTGGAATGTGTCTTTGCAGCTCTAACCAGAGGCTTCATCCTTTGGATATTCTGGGAGTGCTCATTTGTTGAGAATCGTGTTTACTCTATAATTCTGCCTTGGCGTTGTGAGTACCTATATTGAAACCTTAGCTCTGCAGACTACGATTTGGCTTTGGTCCTACAGACACTACGATCTCAAGATCAGATCTTGACACTCTATAATTTCTACCTTTAAGCTTGTTGTCTTCATCTGATCTGGCTCGACTACGATCTCTGCCTCTTATTGGATCAGTAGACTCTACGACTCTGAGTGTGGTCTACGATTCTTGACTTGGCTTAGGCAGATGCTCGGTCAGTTCTTAGACAGGTTGTCTCTATGACTTTGAATATGACTTCCTCAACAGACTATGGCTTTGAGGAAGTTCTTCTCGATGCACTACGATCCTTCCTCGTCTCTCCTGGCAGTCTACGAGCTTCGAGATCTATTATCCTGCAGACTACGATTCTGCCTTGATAGTTCTTCGAGCTTTTCTCGACTCTCTTGGCAGACTACGATTTCTGGTGCAGTGCTTGACGATCAGACATGCCAATCTATTACATTATAAGATCAACCTAACAAGCTTGATCTTTCTATATTTATAGTCCTTGTACATTATTTCTTTTTAAGGACTTTATAAAGTTGTTTTGTTTATGTAGGATCAACCTAACGCATTTGATCAATTCATTCTAAGTCATTGTACACATGTTTCTATTATCTATCAAAGGACTTTACAACTTTTCTTGATGCAAACATACTTGCATATTCATTCATTTATATCATAATCAAATAATATAAAAATAGGAATAGCATTCACATAATTATTCCTGACAATATGGTCGTAATCTTTTAACAACTCAAGCCAACGTCGTTTGTGACGCCCCCAACATAGGTATACATCACCCATCTTGAGTCGCCAAATACATGGTATAGAATTCAAATACAAACTTAATTATACAAACGTCGTATAATATACGACAAAACATAGCTGAGAGTTTAAACAGGAATATTGCCTTCTAGACAATATTCACTCTCAAATAGAGTCCTTATTATATTTATTGTCACACTATTTTATAGAATAGTGAGGAGTACTATAACACCATCTCGGACCATCACTCCATTACTCGACTAGTCCCGGCTAAGTTCTCATTTCCTGAAGAGAACAATGAAAGCAAAAGGGTGAGCTTAACTAGCCTAGTAAGAAATATTATGACTAAGATAATGCAGGATAAATTATCATTAGTCTTCAACAATGTTAAACTGATAAAATATAATAGACATCAAGTTTAACTGCGGCGGAATAAGTAATCCATTAGAAGAGTCAAGTAGAGCATAATATCTACTATCTTCTATGATTTAAAATGTTTTCATCAATTTTTATCGCTGAGACTCGGCTTAATAAATAAACCACATCATCGAGTCATCCCTGCACTACGGGCCAAGGATATTCATTAAATCATCAATGGTCATGACTATACCGAATAATCTCTGATCATAATCATACCAAAAACTGTCCATCAATGCACTACATGCCACTGAGGACTTTTACCACATCATTTATAACATTACAGGTCATGATTATACCGAATGATCCCTGGTCATAATCATACCAAGTCCATCTATGCACGTAAGACAAAGATGACTTTCATCACAATATAAGCATGAGGATGATGACAATGACATAATAATTCAATAAAACAAGTTCAAGAATAAATTTTAAAGATTTATAAGTTAATTTATCCTGAAATCAATTACGTCCAAATTATTAATATGATACTGCTTTGTGGAGTAAAAGTTAAGAATGCTCAGAAAAATATTTTCATGAAAAGATACTGGATGAAGCGCAAATATCCAAGATATTCTACTAATTTCATGGAGTATAGAAGCCAAAACCAACTGAGTATAATAGAATATATGGAACTGCAAATGGATTTTCGTCCGCCATGCGGTAATCCACGTAGACAGATCATTTCCACAATTTAATAAGGAATGAATATGAAGGATCATTCACCATGCATGCGGTAATCCAAATAGACAGGTTATTCCAACAGAATAATAAAGAATGGAATAACAGAATAATTCACCAGGCATGCGATAGACCACACAGACAGGTTATTCCCAACAGAATAATAAAGAATGGAACCAGGTCATGCATAATTCGCACAGACAGGATATTCCAATAGAATAATAAAGAATAGAACCAAGTCATGCGTAATTCGCACAGACAGGATGTTCCAACAAAATAATAAAGAATGGAACCAGGTCATGCGTAATTCGCACAAACAGGATGTTCCAACAGAATAATAAAGAATGGAATAACAACAGAATTCACCAGGCATGCGATAGACCGCACAGACAGGTTTTTCCAACAGAATAATAAATAATAGAATAACAGAAGAATTTCACCATGTATGTGGTTCTTCGCATAGACAGGTTATTCCAACATAATAATAAAGAATGGAATAACAACTCTTACGAGTATTGAAAGAAAATAACTCTCTTTATGAATACGAAAGAATAATACCCCTTACCTAAGATAAAAACTGGATAATGGAATAGTGAGGTAGTAGACTTCTCTTCTTCTTTCTCTCTATAATTTCTCTCTATAATAATTGCTCTATAGCTCTAGTGAATTGGTGAAAAATGAAGGAAGAATGAGTTTCTATTTATAGGAAAATATAGTTTCGATAATTGCACGTTTTGGGACTCAAAATTTTACAATATAATACCTTCCTCTTTTTCTTCATTTTTAATTTAGTCCCGCAAGTATTATCAAACTTGCACCACCTCCCCTAATAGTAAATAATGTGAATCAATAGTTCAATCATGTGAATCAATAGTTATAATCGTGTAAAAATACAAATTACAGTATAGTACCTCCATCTATACCTCCATTTTTAACTATGTCATGCAAGTATTATCAATCTTGCACCAACTCCCCTAATAGTACAAGAATGTGAATCAATAGTACATACATGTGAACAAATAGTTATAATCATGTGAATTAATAGCAATTAATTGCTCATTTATGTGACGCCCCCAAAATAGGTATACATCACCCATTCTGAGTTGTCAATACATGGTACAGAAACAACTACAACTTTATTAATACAACCATAAAACTGTGAGTTTAAATACAAATATTATCTTCTAGACAATATCTATACCCAAATAAATCCTCATCACATTTATTGATACATTATTTTACAAAAATGGTGAGGACTACTAAACAACTCTCTCTATTACCTTCATTCCATACCCCGACTAGTACTCGCTATATTCTCGTCTCCTAAGAAGAAAAATGGAACAAAAAGGAAAAGGGTGAGCTCAACTAGCCCAGTAAAGAATATTATGACTAAGATAATATACAACAAATTATCGTTGGTTTTCAACAGGGAAAAATCTGAGAGAATACACTAAACAACAAGTTTTAGATCAATATTCGCAGCGAAAATAATAATTCATAGAAGAGTTACGTAGAGGATGAAATCTACTAATATCTATGAATTTAACAGTCCATCATCATTTTTTATCCCTGTAACATCAATTAATACACATCTTGAGTGAAATGTTCATCTTTGCACTACAGGCCAAAGATATTCATCAGTTGGTCAAGTTCATCTCAACACTTGTACATCTTTGCACCACAGCCAAAGATATTCATAATAGAATCAACCATCTTTGCACTACAGGCCAAAGATATTCAAGTATATCATCATTTAGGACTGAGGATGATGAAAAATATTTTAAAAGAATCGAATCCAGTGAAACAAAAGAATAAACATTAAGGATTCGTATTTCAGCTATTTCATGTCCAAAAATACCTCATAAATAATCATAGTGGTGTAAAATTCAAGAATGATCAAAACATGGATACAATCAAAGCTAGTATCCGTAATAGATATTTTGGACAAAAAGGAAAAATTTTATTTTTTCGATAAATAGTGTCGTATACGTGAATAGTACCGTATACGTGAATAGTAACCCCGATACAAAAAGTTCCAAATTTGATTAAAATTTCAGATCAATACTTCGGCATAATGATATTGAAAGAAATAATATCATTTTTTAAAAAATAATATCCCTTACCTCGAAAGATTAGTACTTCTAGCTAGAATACTAGGTATAGTGCTGAAGGAAACTTGCACCGTATAACAATACTCAACGTATCAAAATCCTTACAAGAATACGCTCAATATATAGAGAGAGAAATATAGAGAAAACTTCAGTTTCTTGTGTAATTTTCAATCCTAACCTAAACACCTTATTTATAGGAAAATGCTTAGAACACCAAAGTAAAAAATTTAATATAATATTAATATAAAAATTAAATTTTCCTACGCCAACCTTGCAAGAACTGAATTCAGCTCATTCAACACACATGTGTAACACACCATAATGAAAAAAACGTTTTTGTTATTTAAAATATTTTAAACTTCCAAAAATTAATTATTTTGAAGCTTCGGAACTTCAATAATTCATAATAAATAGCCCTTTTGTCAGACAAAATCGAAATTTGAGACTTTCTACAGGAAATTCCATTATCTACAACTTTGCAGAAGGATGTTTTTCCAAATTCCAAACAGAAATTGACCGAAATCCACAAACGGACGATTTTACAGGCTATAATCAAATTTCAGTCAAGAAATGGGGTCCACAGACATGAAAAATATGTTTTAAATATTTTTGATAATAAAAATACTCCTCCTCCTCATATACTCATATATCCCATATTCATTATAAAGATACCACCGTTATTATATTATAATAATATAATAATATATTTAAATAAATTATTTTATCAGAGAAAGATAAAATATTAATTTTCAACAATTGTCATATTAAAAATTTTCTCCATCTATATCCACATAAAATCAATATTTTTCTCATCATATAAATCAATAATTAATTATTCACAAATAATATTATAAAATCACAATACTAACAACCAGGCAGTTCCTATGATAGAGGCGGCTTTCCAATAAGGATTTCTCCTTACTGGCGCGCAATTAGATGACCTAACATCTCCTTAGACAGAACTTTCTAAACATTGCCAATATTACTATCTAATAATATTATTCAAATAATATGAATTATTGATCCAATAATGGAAAATACTGTGTAATGACAATTATTGAAACAACAAGAATATAAAATATCAACGCAACAATTATTGAATTAATTAAAATAAACTACTGAACAATAATTACTGTAACAATTATAGAGTACTGTCTTCTTACGTAAGAATCAATAATTGGTGCAATACCGTGTGCTACTGTGTTTTAACCACCGAGTATTTCAACAGTATTAACGGTAACAACTACGTCGTTATTTATAAACAACTTATATTTGTCGTTTTTTTCATCCAATCGATTTCCGTTATGGGGCCCACACAAGGCTACGCCTTCGTACGAATATTTCCCGACAGCAAGAATATTCTACGACCAAACGAATATTCCCCGACAAAATATGAATATTTTATAACCACCTGCTTATTTAAGATATTTGCGCATTTTACCCATAACTAATCATAGTAATCACATCAACCCTTACTATTTCAAAATAATAAATAGAGCAATTTAAATTTTATTTATTAATAATTTGGGGTCTTACAATTTATCTGATTAATTACCCTACTGGTCAGTAAAACTTCCAGACATCAATTAATATCGGAATAAATGTCGATTTCCACTAACACTAATAATTCTAACACATTGAAACTATCAATTTCATCTTTAATCAACACGAACTTATTCATCATTAAAATTATAACTCACAATATTTAACAACCAGGTCGTTCCCAGGAAAGAGGGGGCTTTCCGATAAGGATTTCTTCTTATTGGCGCGCAATTAGATGACAAAACCTCTCTTTACAAAACTTCTAGACATTGTAAATATTGAAATTTAATAATATAAATAACTTTGTCGTCTCAATTATTGATTTAATAATATAACATATTATGCAGATGATACTGTGATAATAATCGAATCAATAATATGAGAGATATGATGCAGCAATTAGTGTAGCAATAATTGAGTATAAATGAGTGACTTCTCACGTAAACATCAATAACCAATACCGTGTGCTACTATGCAACCACGCGTATTACTGTACTTTTACTACTGGGTAGTTCAACAGTTTTAACGGTAACATTTCCACCGTTATTTTTATAAAAAGATAATTATGTTATTTTCTAACTAAAACAATACTTTCGTTGTGGGGTCCACCAATGATTGTGCCGTCGTACGAATATTCCCTGTTAAAACGAATATTCCCCGACCAATCAAATATTATATAACCACTTACTTATTTTGCAAAATTTTTAAATATTACCCATAACTATAACATTATATCAAATCCACACCATAATATTCAAAAATATATTTAGAAAAAATTATTCTTTATTCATAAAAGTTGGGGTCTTACTGTAAGACCCCGAATTTTATAAAATAAAAGTATTCAATTTTTCTTATAATTACTATTCAGTAAATGGTTAAATTGATAAAAGTTAAGTTAAGGGTGATATATGAAATTTTTTCAAAATACACAAGTGGTTAAAAAATATTCATTGTTGTCGAGAAATATTCGTTTGGTCGTGGAATATTCTTTCTATCAGGAAATATCCGTACGACCGACGCAGCCATTTGTGGGCCTCATAACAGAATAACTGTCGGATGAAAAAAATGACAAAATTAAGTTTTTATAAATAACGGCGTAATCGTTACCGTTAACACTGTTGGAATACCCGGTTGGTAAAATAAAGTAATACGCGTTGTTGCACAGTAGCACACGGTATTACACAGTATTTTTTGAATTATTTATTCTTACGTAAGAAGGCACTACTCAATAATTGTTACAGTAATTATTGTTCAATATTTTATTGATTCAATAATTGCTGCGTTGATATTTTATATTATTGTTGTTTCAATAATTATCACTGCACAATATTTCTCATTATCAGATCAATAATTCGTATTATTTGAATAATATTATTAGATAACATTATTGACAATGTCTAGAAAATTCTGTCAAGGAGAGGTTTGGTCACCTAGTTGTCATAATTATGATTCTGTAATATTATTTATGAATAATTAATTATTGATTTATATGATAATGAAATATTTATTTGATGTAGATATAAATAATGGATTTATTTATGTGGTTATAAATGAAGGAATTAATATTGAGGTGTTTTATCAGTATTTTGTCGGATTGGAGGTATTAAAAAAACTTAAATCGGTGTTCTTAAAGCTTTATTGGATGAGTTATAATTTTAATCTGACCGTTGGATCGTTGTGATTTTTAGATATGTTATACATATATGAGTTGAAAATATGTCCACAAATTTTGAACCGTTAAAAATAAACGCATGATTTGTTATGAATTTTAAAAGGTGTTGAAACGGTGTTTAAAATCATCCGTTTATGGATTTCAGATATTTTAGGTTTGGAATTTGGAAAAACTCAAAGCTACAAAGTTGTAGAGAATTCGATTTCAGTCAGAATGGACATAAAATTCGTATTTTTCTGATAACCGGGCTATTTTCTATGAATTGTTGAAGTTTCGGAAAATAAAATAATTTTTATTAAATTATGGTGGGACCCACTTTTGGTGGGTGTTGAATGCACATGGGCTGCTGAAATTTTCAGCATTGAGGGGCTGGAAATTTTCAAAACATGTGCGTAGCATTTGAAATAATAATAATATTATTTTATTATTTAGTCTCCTTTGGCGTTCTAGCATTTTCCTATAAATAGGTGCTTAGGTTAGAATTGAAAATCACACCAGAAACATAAATTTTCTCTCTCTATATTATCAAGCATATTTTTGTGATTATTTAGAAACTTTGAGAGTTTCTATTCGGTGCAAGGTTCTTTCGGCTTTTCATCCAATATTCTGGTCAGAAGTACTGCTCTTTTGAGGTAAGGAATTTTAAGGGTTATTATGTTTTTCAGTTCGTACTTCTTCCGTGCTTCAGAAAATTCTGAAAAAATTTGAAATGATATTTTGATGAGTTTTATTGATTGTGTCCAAAAATGGCGATTTTTGGATGTATAGATTAAGAGTTATGAATTTTACGGGAAAATACCATTTTAAATGTAACCGCTTATAACTTATAACTTCAAAATTGATGAAATTTTTATTGGGAGTACATCTATATAATATCAGTGTACTCTGTGAATTTTAGAATTTTTGGATAAAAGTACAATTTATGATAAATGTCTAAATATTCAGCGGTTTTGGCCATATGAAAAATAGTAAATGAATTTTAAAAATTCTAAGAAAAATATATGTTCAATATGGGGCTATATTCTGCTAAATCCCAGAAAAGAAATATTTTTGGAACTGATTTGGTATTTTTCATGAAAATGATTTAGTTACGAATATATGAGTTAAATATGTTATGTGAAGTAACAAAATTGAAAAATAGGATTTTATGGCTTGAAAATTCTATATAAGGTATATGCATATTATTGATGAGGAATTTGATTATTGGTGATGAAATCTTATGAGTTTGACATTTTAATGATTAAATGCATTATTTAGTAAAGTGTAAACAATTAAAATAAATTGTTCATAAGCTTAAGAAATATTATTCTTTCAATATCATTATACCGAAATATTGGTATGGATTTTATTGTGGAATTTCTACCTTTTTGTGTCGGATTTACTATTCATGAGTTACTATTCACGAGTTACTATTCATGATTTACTATTCACGAGTTACTATTCACGGGTACTATTCACGACAAAATTAGTTTCTTTTTCTAACCAAATTATAGTTGATTTATGAATATTACTCTTGAGATTAAAACTATATGTTGATCATATTATTTTTATTATCATATATAACATTTTTATAACCCTAATGATGATATTTCTCTTTGACTTGAGTGTAAAGATGGGTAGATTTTTGGTATGATCATGACTATGGGTTCTTTTTGGCCAATAGTGCAAAGTTGAATTGTTGACTGGTATGATCATGACCATTGAATTTATAATTGAATATCTTTAGCTTAAGTGCAAAGGTGACTTGATCAACATGGTTATAATTATTGTTTATATAAATTCTGAAATGATTATATATTTCTTTGAGATAATAATATATTTAGCTTGTAGTGCAAATATGAACTGTTGATGAATATATTTGGCCTATTGTGCAAATATGAACTGTTGAGGAATATCTTTGGCCTGTAGTGCAAAGATGAATTGTTGATGAATATCTTTGGCCCGTAGTGTAAAGATGACATGTTGTTGAATATCTTTGGCCAGTAGTGCAAAGATGAACATTTGTTGAGATGAACATGACCAACTGGTGATACAAATGAATATCTTTGGTCGTAGTGCAAAGATGAAATTATTAGTATGATTATGAACAGGAAATGTGATTTGGTGTAACCATGATCTTTGATGTTTCAGGTAAAGATAGGTGATGAAAATTATCTTCATCCTGGATGAGAAGAGGAATTTAGAACTACAATTATGATTATGAGTTATTCATATGATTGTGGACCAGAATTGTTGATTGATGTTACAGGGATAAAACATTGTTGGTGGATTTTTAACATGGAGAAGATAATAGACTTTATAGTCTATTTGACTCTTCTAATGGATTGCTCGTTCCGCTGCAACTATGGTTGAAATTTTTATCATCTACCATATATTCTAAATCTCTGATTTATTATTGATGAAGGCTATTGATAATTTAATTATCTTTAGTCATGATATTCTTTATTGAGCTATTTGTGCTCACCCTTTTGCTTTACAATTCCTTTCAGGTAATAAGAGTGTAGCTGGGTTGAGCGGGGGTAACAGGGGAATAGAACGGTGGCCTCTAGCTGTGGAGTTCTCCCTAAACAGTATAGACAAGTGTGTTGTATAAATCTTTTAATAGTTATATTTGGTGAATCATATAGGGAGAGGTGAACCCAACGTTGGAAGGGTGTTTTGCCACTTTCATACAAGATGTCTAATGACATACAACCTCGTGTCATTATAAGACAGGGTTGTGCTCATCCACTTGCTGAGTATATTTATGTGCACTACCTATATAATCTTGGTGTTTGTTTGAAGTATAATTCTCAATTTGAGACAGTGGAGATAATGATAAATCAAGAGAAGACTACCATTGGGAAGAATATGATAGTAATCTTCTTGTTTTTCTTTGGGGTATATTGGGTCAACCAAGGATAATTCTGTGGCCATATGATATCTATCATAACCTAGAAGTATGGCCTCCCATGTACGAAGGTTTCCTTGAGCACTTCCCAAAAAATTTAGTTTCTAAAAAAGTTTTTTACTATACCTTTATGTAAGGTGTCACTGTGAGGTGTTGTCCACAGTTGGGACATGTGTCACATTTGGTATATATTTGTATCCAAACTCACAGTATATGTGTTGTTGTACGACAATTGTTGTAATAAAGTTGTAGTTGTTTTCTGTACCATGTATTTGGCAACTCAGAATGGGTTGAAATGAATGGACCTATTTTGGGGTAGTCACACTTACAACCTCCCCTTCTTATGAAATTTCATCCTCGAAATTAGGGTGCGTACCTAGTATGTCGAAGAGGTGAGGATACCTTGATTTCATTTCAAATTTTAACTCCCAGGTCATTTCCTCAACATCGTGGTTTCTCCACAAAATTTTGACTTGAGGTATAACCTTGGAGCGTAGAATATGATCCTTCTTATCCAAGATTTTAACAGGTAACTCTTCATGCGTTAAATCTTCCTCTATCTCGTCTGGTTCTAATTCAATAATGTGGTTCGGGTATTTCACATATTTACGTAACATAGATATGTGGAAAACGTTATGAACACGAGATATACTTGGCGGTAAGGCGAGTCTATAGGCCACAGTTCATACTCGTTCGAGGATTATAAATGGGCCAATGAATCGAGGATTGAGCTTTCTTCTCTTTCCAAATCTTGTAACTCTTTTCCATGGAGCAACATGTAACAACACATGATCTCCAATATTGAATTCCACGTCCTTTCGATGAAGATCAACATAACTCTTTTATCGATCTTGTGAGGTTTTTATATGTTGTCAGATCCATTGAATTTTTTCCGTAGTCATACGTACCAAATTCGGTCCCAACAATGTTGCTTCACCCACCTCATCCCATCATACTGGAGAACGTCACTTTCTTCCATACAACACCTCAAATGGAGCCATGCCAATACTTGCTTGATAACTATTGTTGAAGGAAAACTCCACCAATGGTAAGAACTTGTCCCAACTTCCCTTGAAGTCAAGGACACAGAGTCTTAATAAATCTTCAAGAGTTTGAATAGTCCTTTTTGACTGCCCATCCGTTTGAGGATGATATGCCAAACTAAATCGTAAATCCGTGCCCATAGCTTTTTTACAAACTAACCCAAAATCTTGAAGTGAATCTCGGGTCTTGATCAGAAACTATGGATACTGGCATACCATGTGATAAATGGAATTTATATCCACTTATCCGCTATCTTTTACTTGAATTAGTTGCTAATATTCATGTGTCTTAGTTACTTTTCATGCATTGTGTGTTCATTTTGTAGGTTATACGTTTGGAAGCGGTGTGAGCGACTATTGGTAAGGAAAAGCAAGGAAAATGCAAAGAAAAACAATTCAGACATTATTTGGGCTTTCATGTTCATTTCATGTTCTTGAATTGGAACTTGGACTATATTGTCGAGCTTCTTCTTAGTTTTCTGGAACATCTTGAATCATTCCAATCGGAGTTCGGATGCAAGAGTTATGACATTTGTACCAACGGACGTTGAACTTCGCTGTTTTAACTGGCAATTTACATAGCAGTCACTTCCAGTCCAATTTCGACCTTCATCCGTTCGTTATTTCTCAAACCTCAAAGAATGAAAGTTTTAGAGCTCGTCGATATCTTCGATTTGATAGGTGGAAGGCTTCGTAACTCTTTCCAGATCAAATGTTATAACCGTTTTACCAGAGGATACTGCAGTAGAAAAATAATTAGCAGCTTACACCCAAGCCGGGGCTTGCTCTTTTAAGACTAGCACCCAAGCCGGGGCTTGGGATCAAGATGAACTAGCAGGCCACTAGCAAGCCGGGGCTTGCCCTCCAAGGAGTAATACCCAATTTGGGGCTTGGGTATGCGCAGAAAGAGGAGATTTTATCCGAATTTGAGTCCGATAAGGATTGATTCAAGTTGTTTGATTCAAGTACTTCCAAGAGGACTTAAAGACATATAAAGAGGCTTATAAAAGGAGGAGATTTACAAGGATTAGAGGGAAGTTTTTGGGAGAATTCCATTATATTATATTAGAGTAGATTGGGAAAAAACCCTAGTTCTTATTAGATTTGGAGATTGAAGCAACTTGGAGACCATTGAAGATTCAAAGTAGGAGCAAGGAGAGAGCATCAAATCTACAGACAATAGATTCTATCTTCTCATCTTCTTCTATCCTTGTCTTTTAATGTGTATTCAATTGTAGATTCTTAGTTTTAATTCAATAATGAACTAATTCTTTGTTTGAGGTTACTATGGATCTTATTGTGTAGTTTACTTTGATATACTTGTTTGTTAGTCTTATTAGCTATATGTTGGTTGTCTATTATGATTTGGACTTAATTGTTTAATTGTCTAGCTAACAATTACCGTGATAATCGATATGAACTCGAGAGATGAAGTATAGATTTAGATCTGATCATGATAGCATGTGTTTGTGATTTTCGCATAGATGGAATTCATGATTTGTGTTTAGGATAGAGATATGCCTTTACGCCATATGTAGTCTAATAAGAACTTGTGCTTAAACCCTTTTTAATGGTAATTCACATAGAGATATAGTGGGTTAGTTAATTAGGGTGTTCAATTTAATTCTATCATCTGTGGATTTGATTTGATATGAATATGGTGCATTGAGAGATGGCCATATTTTACTTTCGTGTTCTTGATTAACAATCCAGTATAGATAACTTGGCTTAGCAGGAAGTGTGTTGACTTAAATGAAACAATAAGTGAAATTGTAATCTCAAGTCTTCAATATCTTGTTTCATTCTAAGGATAATTAGTAATAGTTTATTTAACTATTTTAAATTAAATTATTAAATAATTCTTTTAAATAAGATTAAATTGGTTATATTTTAGTACTTGGTAATTCTTGTTAACTAATTCTCTGTGGAAATGATACTCAACTTATCACTTTATTACTTGTTGACCATGTATACTTGCGTGTTGTGCATAATTAGATTTTACCTAACACCATGCAATCTTACAATCTCGTTTATATACATACTAGCAAGACGTTCAAGTGTATAAGTTTCTCTTATTGGTAAGAAATGAGCAGACTTGGTCAATCTATCAACAATGACCCAAATCGCATCTATGCCTTAAGAAACCTTGGGAAGACCAGTAACAAAATCCATGGTAATGTGCTCCCACTTCCATTCTAGAATTTCAAGTGGTTGCAATGGACCTTTTGGCACTTGATGCTCCGCCTTGACTCGTTGACAAGTTAGACACCTTGAGATAAACTCCGTTATCTCTCTCTTCATATTGCTCCACCAAAATGTATGTCGAAGATCACGATATAGGACATGAGCTAAGAAAGCTTGACATCCGTTTTTCAATAAATGAATAGTTTTATGGCTTGATATGACAGTGATTGATTTTAGTGGTTTAGTTGCTTGAATTCGTATAATAGGTTGGTTAGGAATATGAAAGCTAATAACCTTACAAAAATAATCAATTTTAGCATGATGAGTAGTTAACCAATCAATCCCTAAAGTCACATCAAATGCAAGTATTTTCAAGGAAATAAGATCGACAGGTAACGTGCGGTTACCGATTTTAATAAAATTAGACTTATAAACTGTGGATGTAATGAAGGTTTCTCCTAACAAAGTTTTAACAGATAAGTCAAAGTCTAATTTCTCTGGATTCAAATTTAAACGTTGAGAGCAAGTAGGAGAAATAAAGGAATGGGTAGAACTAGTATCAAATAAAGTATAAATTTCACTAGAGTTTTTGATTAGCTTACCCATGATCACCTCGTTCGAATTCCTTGCTTTTTGGGAGGTTACGACAAACGCTCTCCCTTGAACTATCGGTTTTGTCTTGTCTGGGACACCCTTTGATGCATCTATCCCAGCTAGACTTGACATTGCTGCACGACAAAATCATGCTAGGTGACCTTCTTTTCCACAATTGTAATATGCTTTGGACTGCATCATGCAATTTGGACTTATGTGTCCTTCCCCTCCACATTTGTAACATACGACCGGTGGTCGTTCTCCTTCCTTAACAACAGGTGCTGGTACTGACGTCTTTCTATTATTATTGAATCTCCTCTTCTTGAAATGTCCACTCTTATTGTCATGGCCATGATTACCATTTCTGGCATGTTAATTCCCTCCACGTTTGTTGTCACAGCTTTGATGACTGCTACCACTGTTATTATCAACTTGCTGGCTGCTCTCTCTTGGTTGGGTTGACTCATTATCGCAATCTAATAACTGAGCCCTATTAATAACATCTGAATACAAACACAGTTTATGAGAGATAAGGTATTGGCGTATTTTAGGTTTCAAACCTCTTAGAAACATCTACGTCATTCTCTCCTCATTGTCAACTAAGTGGAATGTAAACCGAGACAACTCGGCAAATTTAGCTTTATACTGTGCCATGGTCATATTGTTTTGGTCAAGCTTGATGAACTCTACCTCCTTTATGTGACGAATACTTTCAGGAAAGTACTTGTCGTTGAATAGTTCTTGGAACTTATCCCAAGACATCTTCAGTGCGGCAGGTTGATGATGCTTTACAGATTCCCACCAATAATCTTCCTCTGCTCGCAACATGAAGGTGACAAAAGGAACCTTTTGCTCCTCGGAGCATCCCAAGACATCAAATATCTTTTTGATCTACTTTATCCACGTGTCCGCCTTAAGTGGTTTTGGCTCTCCAAAAAACTCTGGTGGTCCCAGCTCCTTGAACTGCTTAGCGGTGACTGTCCAAGAGTTGTCAATGTTTCCACACGCATTTTGGACAGGAGCCGCTCTCGCCTGATGTTGCATGAATTGCATAAAGCCTCTGAACATCCCATCGTTCACCATTTCATCGGTGTTATTATTTACATGAGGATTATTATATTCCTGTTGCACATTATCCTGGGTATTAATCTGTGGTGACTCAACGGTCTCACGTGCTTTATTGCTTATCTCAACATTTTCGGATGCCATTTTCAAATACTGCCACAAAATAAGGGTTAATTATCATATCACATATTATCCCTATACTCTGAACGACCAATTAAATACCAAATAAACTTAGGTAGGTCATACTAGCGATGGAATTCCCCGTCTCTCCCCTCCTAGTTCTTATCTCACATCTCAGCCAGGGATCATATGTGAGACCCCAAATTTTATGAATAAAGATTTAAATTTCTCAAAATGTTTTTTGAATATTATGGTGTGGATTATATATAATGTTATATTTGTGGGTAATATTTATAAATTTTTCAAAGTAAGCAAGTTGTTATATAATATTCGATTGGTCAGGGAATATTCATTTTAACAGGGAATATTCGTACGACGGCACAATCATTGGTGGACCCCACAACGGAATTATTATCGGATTGAGAAAACGATAAAAATATTTTATGAAAATAACGACAGAAGTTTTACCGTTAACTGTTGAAACACCCGGTATTAAAAGTACAGTAATACGCGTAGTTGCATAGTAGCACACGGTATTGATTATTGATGCTTACGTGAGAAGTCATTCAATTTTGTTCAATTACTGCTTCAGTAATTGTTGCATAGTATCTCACGTTATTTGATTCAATTATTGTCGATATTTTATATATTATTAAATCAATAATTGAGATGACAGAGTTATTAATATTATTATTTGCAATATTAAAGATGTCTAGAAGTTCTACGAATGAGAGGTTTGGTCACCTAATTACGCTCCAATAGGGAGAAATCCATATTGGAAAGCCCCCTCTTTCTTGGCAACGACCTGGTCGATTAATATTGTGAATTATAATAATGATGATAAATGTTGTTATATATATTGAGGTGTCTTTTTTTGAAGTCACAGAAGTTTATATATATATATATATATATATATATAATTTTATTTTATTAGTATTATTAATGTAATAAAACAGAAAAGCTGTTTTTATAAAACAGAATACTTTTATAAAGTTATTTATTTTATTAGATTATAAATAGAATATATTCTATTATGCATAGTATTTTGCATAGTAAAATTTTTTTATATAAAACAGAATACTTTTATAAAGTTATTTATTTTATTAGACTATAAATAGAATATATTATATTCTATTATGCATAGTATTTTGTATAGTGTTGGGGCATGATGTTTTAGATATTGGGCCAAAGGGTTTGAGCCGAGTTACTTGGTTAATCTACCGGGTCATTTCAGTTGGGCTCGATCAGTTGGGTCCTCTTTGTTGGGCCGGATCAGTGGGCTAACTCAACAGATGTTTAAATATCTCCATCTTTGACTTGTGATGATGAAAAAGCATGATGGTTGACTGCTATTACTGCCATGCATTAATGTGGATGGTAGAAACAGAGGTCAGAAGTAGTGGGTGAACTGTACACACCTGGCAGGAACATCAGATCACGGGGGTTGTGTCAGAGGTAGTGGGTGGCACGGAAAACCAGGCAAAGAGAGTATAATCTATCAACTAAGTCTTCACAAGAAGGTACGTTTTTCATAGACACACACAACCAATTAATTATTGCTCTCAAGTCACTAGATATTTATTCCTCCATGTTTAACCTTGTGATCGCCGGTACTGACTCTCACGCCGGAGCTATCCCCCGACGGTCAAGCCGTCAAGCTTTTGGTGTTGACTGTGTTTATTGTGCAGGATCAGGACGTCTTACGTGATTGGGACGTGGCAGAAGATCTTGGCGTTAACATTGGCGCTAGAAGGAGGGCTGTGTTCTAGTGTTCTTGAGGTTTTCAATCACAAATTGTAGCTGCTCTACGTCGGAATCCATGGTGAAGAAGAGTAGAACAGTTACCTCTAAAGGATACGTGATGGCTATGACTTCGTCTACACAATGAGTATCTGTCAAGGATTGATTGGGTCCTTCAAAGAATGCTTATGCTGGTACTGTTTCCAAGCAGGTTTCTGAGGGTTCTCGTTCGAGAGCCCAGGATGATGCTGGAAGAAGATTGATTTTTGCTGCCGAGAAGAAGACCTGACCATGGTCGGAAAATGGTAGAAGGCATACTGCTTAGAATCCTATACCGAAATGGTCAGACTGACAGACCGATCAAATTAGAAAGAAGCCTACACTTTAAAGACATGTCTCGAGGCCCTCCTCGGGATCGAAGCAGACCCAAAAACCATTTTCCTGATTGATTGACCGAGAAGGGTACTTCGCCCTATTGGTCTTCGGGATTATGGTCGAAGCAGAGTAGACGAAGACCCAACAGCCATTTTCCTGATTGATTGACCGAGAAGGGTACTTCGCCCTATTGGTCTTCGGGATTATGGTCGAAGCAGAGTAGACGAAGACCCAACAGCCATTTTCCTGATTGATTGACCGAGAAGGGTACTTCGCCCTATTGGTCTTCGGGATTATGGTCGAAGCAGAGTAGACGAAGACCCAACAACCATTTTCCTGATTGATTGACCGAGAAGGGTACTTCGCCCTATTGGTCTTCGGGATTATGGTCGAAGCAGAGTAGACGAAGACCCAACAGCCATTTTCCTGATTGACCGAAGAGGGTACTTCGCCCTATTGGTCTTTGGGATTATGGTCGCAGTAGATGAAGAAACTGATCCAGGGAGCATGCACCTCAGAATACAAATAAGGCATCCTGTCTTGAGTATCCTCACCACAGTGACAAAAAGTTTCACCAAAGTAGATCCAGAAATCACGCTCCCGAGACTCCATTAAGGGCGCACCGCCCTGTGGGCACTTGTCTTCGGGGAAATCCATCTAAAGTTGCAGCTCCAGATAAGGAGTCTGACAGAGCCGTTGCAGTACTTCAGCAGAAGCAGAGCTCGTGGACATTGCATGCAGATGGATATTCTATTTTGGACATCAGTATAGTAGGTTATTAAGGAGTCGATCACAATGACAATTCCACCGCCGATGTATTGTCGAAGCTAGCCACTGCTTATAACTTTGATGGCAGATGGCGTCTTTCCTTCGGATCAGATGCTGGCAAAAAAAAGACTAAGTACAAGAGTATCAATTTTGTTCTCATTGATGAGAATCTTTATCGAAGAACCTTTTTTGTCATCATTGCTCAAACATTTGGCTCCATATAAAGCAGAGTATGTTCTTCGGGAAGTTCACAAACGTATTTGTGGCAATTATTTGGCCTGAAATTGTTGACCTACAAAGCACTTCGGCAGCAATATTCTTGAAAGAACTGGGGATTCAACATAGAAAGACTTCGGGTATTCTACTTTGGACCCATCTCCCACTATTGAGGAATTTCGGGTGCCGTCCGAAGCTACAAATGTTGTTCGGAGGGTTCATTTGGATATTTGTCAGCCAAATGGTTCGATCCCACATCAGCCATCAAAAGGCTATATTCGATTTTATCTCCTATACCTCTTGCTGTCTGGGGGTAGTCGTACTGGGTCCATTGCCTAGGGATCAGGTTAACAGATGCCAGCTCATGGGATCGAAGTTTAAAACATTCATGAGGGACTTTGGTAGCTCATCCATAGTCTGACAGGCACAACAAATGCCACCTCGGTGTTAGGAGGTTCAGGAGGACTCGCTAACCATTTGATGGTAGCCTCTTCGGCAGGTGGTCACTTTGGCATTGTCAGGCCCTTCGGGGTAGGCAATTGTCGTCACTTTGGAATTGTCAGGCCCTTCGGGGTAGGCAATTGTCGCCACTTTGGCATTGTCAGGCCCTTCGGGGTAGGCAATTGTCGCCACTTTGGCATTGTCAGGCCCTTCGGGGTAGGCAATTGTCTCCACTTTGGCATTGTCAGGCCCTTCGGGGTAGGCAATTGTCGTCACTTTGGCATTGTCAGGCCCTTCGGGGTAGGCAATTGTCATCACTTTGGCATTGTCAGGCCCTTCGGGGTAGGCAATTGTCGCCACTTAGACCTTGTCAGGCCCTTCGTGGTAGGCAAGTGTCTTCTTTAGACCTTGTCAGGCCCTTCGTGGTAGGCAAGTGTCATCCTTAAGACGTTGTCAGGCCCTGCGTGGTAGGCAATTGTCGACACTTAGACCTTGTCAGGCCCTTCGGGGTAGGCAAGCGTTGTTCTTTAAACTTTGTCAGGCCCTTCGTGGTAGGCGAATGTCATCTTTTGGTTTTGTTAGGCCTTTTGGGTAAACAAATTTCCAATGAAGCAGACATGTCTCACACTTCGGTAACGATAAGTATGCATTACTTTATTTTGTTCAAGTGTTGAGTTCGGATTATATTATCATTATTCTTAACTGTTATATAATTTGCTTAATTATTGACTAACGGTTTAAGATAAGAGGCACTTGCACAGTTTTCAATTTGATTGATGATCCATTATTGATAAGAAATAATAAGGCATGATGTTGATATTTCATTAAATATTAACTGTTCACATAAGAATTAGAATTTTTACAGAAAGTTCTACAGCTAAGGATAAGGAGAGGTCATCTTCAGGCTTTTTCCTTGTCATCGTCACCATCTGAAGAGTCTAAAAGATATGGATCTACCTTGGCCCGAGCCTTTTCTTACCTTTACTTCAGCAGATTTCATCTACTTCAGCGTTGCATCTGGTCGATCTTATCGTCCAGATCGGCGGATTTTCTATATGCTACTTGGATTTCTTATAAAGGTCTTCGGTCAGTGGCGGACTCAAATTCTTAAGGGCCCGAGGCTCTTTTGAGATCTTCTTCGAGCTTCTGACGATGTGTCAGATGCTTTGATCCTTTAGCTTGACAGATTGACATTTATATCAGTGACGACCCGATGAGTGACCTTGGTCGATTTTAGTTCTTCTTTGATCTTGTCGATATCCTTCCGAAGGCATTCATTGTTGAAGAGAGCAATATCAAGATTGATTCTTTCTTTCGCTAACACAGACTTCCAGATGGCGTTATCCCTTCAGTCGGTATTCTCTTCGGCATTCTCTTCGGATTTCTTTTCGGACTTCTCTTTGGTATTCACTTCGGCATCCTCTTCGGTATCCTTTTAGGTTTCTTTATATTTGGGATGGAGGCACCCGAAGATAGTGTTTGCTTGCAAATGACCATTATTGGTCAATTAGTTCGAATTAATGGGCAGCGATGTCCATGATGGAACTATCTCCTTACGATGATCATCAGTACCACGGACGCACGCTATTACCGAACCGATATTTCATTCTATGGCTTGAGCTTCGGTAGTTAGAGGCGATTCAGTTGGTACTTCTGTAGAGGTCGGCGAAGATGAATCCTTTACGTTGCTATTTGATGTTCACCAGAGGGGCTTCGGTAAGCCGTATTTTGGGCCTTTATTGGTCTTATTATAATTCTTTTTGTCCTGAACCGATGCCATTTATACTCTTTCATTAAACATCTTGTTTAAATAAAAGACTGGGGGGCAATGTTGGGGCATGATATTTTAGATATTGGGCCAAAGAGTTTGAGCCGAGTTACTTGGTTAATCTACCGGGTCATTTCAGTTGGGCTCGATCAGTTGGGTCCTCTTTGTTGGGCCGGATCAGTGGGCTAACTCAACAGATGTTTAAATATCTCCATCTTTGACTTGTGATGATGAAAAAGCATGATGGTTGACTGCTATTACTGCCATGCATTAATGTGGATGGTAGAAACAGAGGTCAGAAGTAGTGGGTGAACTGTACACACCTGGCAGGAACCATCAGATCACGGGGGTTGTGTCAGAGGCAGTGGGTGGCACGAAAAACCGGGCAAAGAGAGTATAATCTATTAACTAAGTCTTCACAAGAAGGTATGTTTTTTATAGACACACACAACCAATTAATTATTGCTCTCAAGTCACTAGATATTTATTCCTCCATGTTTAACCTTGTGATCGCCGGTACTGACTCTCACGCCGGAGCTATCCCCCGACGGTCAAGCCGTCAAGCTTTTGGTATTGACTGTGTTTATTGTGCAGGATCAGGACGTCTTACGTGATTGGGACGTGGCAGAAGATCTTGGCGTTAACATATAGTAAAATCTTTTTATATAAAACAGAATACTTTATAAAGTTATTTGTTTTATTAGACAATAATTAGAATATATTATATTTTATTATGCATAGTGTTTGTATAGTACCTGTATAGTATTTGTATAGTAAAATCTTTTTATATAAAATAGAATACTTTTATAAAGTTATTCGTTTTATTAGATTATAAATAGAATATATTATATTTTATTTAAAAGATTTTGTTTTATTAGAATATTTTATTAATACTGCATAGTAAATCAATATGGACCGTCCGTTTAAAAGTAAATCAATCTGGATCGTTCATGAATTAGTTACTATTCAGTCCATTCTCCTATAAATAGAAGTTCATTCCTTCATTATTTCTTACGAATTCACTGAAACTCTAGAGAGAAAAACTATAGAGAGAAAGAAGAAAAGTATTCTACTACTCACTTTTCTAATATCCAATTTCTTCTAAGGTAAGGGGTATTATTTCTTTCGTATTCATGAAGAGAACTTCTATTATTCCATTCTTTATTATTCTGTTGGAATAACCTGTATATGCGGGTTATCCTATACTTGGTGAAATTTTTCTGTTATTCCATTCTTTATTATTATGTTGGAATAACCAGTCTATGCGAAGTACCGCATACATGGTGAAACTCTTTTGTTATTCCATTCTTTATCATTATGTTGGAATAATCTGTTTATGCGAAGTACCACATACATGGTGAAATTCTTCTGTTATTCCATTCTTTATTATTATGTTGGAATAACCTGTCAATGTGAAGTACCACATACATGGTGAAATTCTTCTGTTATTCTATTCTTTATTATTATGTTAGAATAACCTGTCTATGCGAAGTACCGTATACATGGTGAAAATTTTCTATTATTCCATTCTTTATGATTCTGTTGGAATAACCTGTCTGTGTGGTCTATCGCATGCCTGGTGAAGTCTTTTGTTATTTCATTCTTTATTATTCTGTTGGAATATCTTGTCTATGCATTTACGCATGACCTGGTTCCATTATTTATCATTCTGTTGGAATATCTTGTCTGTGCGTTTACGCATGACCTGGTTCCATTATTTATTATTCTGTCGGAATAACCTGCCTGTGCGGTCTATCGCATGCATGGTGAATTCTTCTGTTATTCCATTCTTTATTATTCTGTTGGAATAACCTGTCTATGTGGATTACCACATGCATGGTGAATGACCCTTCGTATTCATTTCTTATTAAATTGGGGAAATGATCTGTCTACGTGGATTACTGCATGGCGGGCGAAAATCCATTTTCAGTTTCATATATTCTGTTATACTCAGTTGGTTAAAGCTTTGACTTCTATACTCCATGAAATTAGTGGAATATCCTTGATATTTGTGCTTCATCTAGTATCTTTTCATGAAAATATTCTTCTGAGCATTATTGAATTTTACTCTACAAAGAAGTATCATGTTGACAATTTGGACGTTATTAGTTCCTGTATAAATTAATTCTTGAACTTGTTTTATTGAATTCTTATATCATTATCATCATCCTCATGTTTATTTTATGTTGAAATTCATCTGTGGCCTGTAGTACATAGATGGACTTGGTATGATTATGACTAGGGATTAATCGGTATAATCATGACTGTAATGTTACAAATGATACGGTAAAAGTCCTCATTGACCCGTAGTGCATTGATGGACAGTTGTTGGCATGATCATGACCATTGATGAATACACGAATATCCTTGGCCCGTAGTGCATGGATAATTTATGGTTGTGATACTAATGAATATCCTTGATCGTAGTGCAGGGATGATGTGGATTATTTAATAAGCTGAGTCTCAGCAATAAAAGTAATGAAAAACCTTTTTAAAACATAAAAGATAGTAGATTTTATTCTCTACTTGACTCTTTTAATGGATTGCTTGTTCTGCTGCAGTTAAACTTGATGTTTGTTATATTTTATCTGCTTAACATTGTTGAAGACTAATGATAATTTATTCTACATTATCTTAGTCATAATATTTCTTACTGGCTAGTTGAGCTCACCCCTTTCTTTCATTGTTCTCTTCAGGAAATGAGAACGTAGCCGAGACTAGTCGGGGAACGGAGTGACGGTCCAGATGATAGTATTAGTAGTCCTCACTATTCTGTTAAATAGTGTGACAATAATTGTAATGAGGACTCCTTTGAGTATGGATATTGTCTAGATGACAATATTCTTATTAAAACTCTCAATTTATGTTTTGTCATATTTTACACGACTGTTGTATAATTAGTTTGTATTGTATTATGTACCATGTATCTGGCGACCCAAGATGGGTGATGTATACCTATTTTGGGGGCGTCACATCATATCCCTAAGCTTTGATACCAACTGTGAGGCCCCCAACATAGGTATACATCACCCATCTTGAGTCGCCAAATACATGGTAAAGAATACAAATACAAACTTAATTATACAAACGTCATGTAATATACGAAAAAACATAGATGAGAGTTTAAAAATGAATATTGCCTTCTAGACAATATCCACTCTCAAATAGAGTCCTCATTACATTTATTGTCGCACTATTTTATAGAATATTGAGGACTACTATAACACCATCTCGGACCATCACTCCATTCCCCGACTAGTCTCGTCTATGTTCTTATTTCCTGAAGAGAATAATGAAAGCAAAAGGGTGAGCTCAACTAGCCTAGTAAGAAATATTATGACTAAGATAATACAGGATAAATTATCATTAGCCTTCAATAATGTTAAACTGATAAAATACAATAGACATCAAGTTTAACTGCATCGGAATAAGCAATCCATTAGAAGAGTCAAGTAGAGCATAATATCTACTATCTTCTATGATTTAAAATGATTTCATCAATTTTTATCGCTGAGACTCAGCTTAATAAATAAACCACATCATCGAGTCATCCCTGCACTACGGGCCAAGGATATTCATTAAATCATCAATAGTCATGACTATACCGAATAATATCTGGTCATAATCATACCAAAAAACAATCCATCAATGCACTACAGGCCACTAAGGACTTTTACCACATCATTTATAACATTACAGGTCATGATTATACTGAATAATCCCTGGTCATAATCATACCAAGTCCATCTATGCACGTAAGCCAAAGATGACTTTCATCACAATATAAGCATAAGGATGATCATAATGACATAATAATTCAATAAAACAAGTTCAAGAATAAATTTTAAAGATTTATAAGTTAATTTATCCTTAAATCAATTACGTCCAAATTATCAACATGATACTGCTTTGTGGAGTAAAATTCAAGAATGCTCAGAAGAATATTTCCATGAAAAGATATTGGATAAAGCGCAAATATCCAAGATATTCTACTAATTTCATGGAGTATAGAAGCCAAAACTTTAATCAACTTAGTATAATAGAATATATGGAACTGCAAATGGATTTTCGTCAGCCATGCGGTAATCCACGTAGACAGATCATTTCCACAATTTAATAAGGAATGAATACGAAGGATCATTCACCATGCACGCGGTAATCCACATAGACAGGTTATTCCAACAGAATAATAAAGAATGAATAGCAAAAGAATTCACCAGACATGCGATAGACCTCACAGACAAGGTTATTCCCAACAGAATAATAAAGAATAGAACCAGATCATGCGTAATCCGTACATACATGATATTCCAACAGAATAATAAAGAATGGAACCAGGTCATGCGTAATCCGCACAGACAGGATGTTCCAACAGAATAATAAATAATGGAATAACAGCAGAATTCACCATGCATGCGATAGACCGAACAGACAGGGTATTCCAACAGAATAATAAATAATAGAATAACACAAGAATTTCACCATGTATGCAGGTTCTTAGCATAGACAGATTATTCCAACATAATAATAAAGAATGGAATAACAACTCTTACGATTATTGAAAGAAAATAACTATCTTCATGAATACGAAAGAATAATACCCCTTACCTTAGAAGAAAATTGGATACTAGAATAGTGATGTAGTAGACTTCTCTTCTTCTTTCTCTCTATAATTTCTCTCTATAATAATTGCTCTATAGCTTTAGTGAATTGGTGAGAAATGAAGCAAAAATGAACTTCTATTTATAGGAAAATATAGTTTCGTTAATTGCACATTTTGGGGATCAAAATATTACAATATAATATCTTCCTCTTTTTCTTCATTTGTTATTTAGTCTTACAAGTATTATCAAACTTGCACCACCTCCCCTAATAGTAAATAATGTGAATCAATAGTTCAATCATATGAATCAATAGTTATAATCATGTGAAAATACGAATTACAGTATAGTACCTCCATCTATACCTCCATTTTTAACTTAGTCATGCAAGTATTATCAATCTTGCACCAACTCCCCTAATAGTTAAAGAATGTGAATCAATTGTACACACATGTGAACAAATAGTTATAATCATATGAATTAATAGCAATTAATTGCTCATTTATCTGATTAATTACCCGACTAGTCAGTAAAACTTCCAGACATCAATTAATATCGAAATAAATATCGATTTCCACTAACACTAATAATTTCAACACAATGGAACTATCAATTTCATCTTTAATCAACATGAACTTATTCATCATTAATATTATAAGTCACAATATTTAACAACCAGGTCGTTCCCAGGAAAGAGGGGGCTTTTCCGATAAGGATTTCTCCTTATTGGAGCGCAATTAGATGACCAAACCTCTCCTTGACAGAACTTCTAGACATTGTAAATATTGCAATTTAATAATATAAAAAACTTTATCGTTTCAATTATTGATTTAATAATATAACATATTATGCAGATGATACTGTGACAATAATCGAATCAATAATATGAGAGATATGATGCAACCACGCGTATTACTGTACTTTTACTACCGGGTATTTTATGACAACTTGCTTAGCTTTGAAAAATTTTCACATATCACACTTAACTTTAAACTTTTATCAATTTAACTATTTACCAAAATAGAAAAATTGAATACTTTTATTTCATAAATTTCGGGATCTCACAATTTCCCCTCCTTATGAAATTTCGCCCTCGAAATTTACGTACCTGGTAGTTCGAAGATATGAGAATACCTTGCTTTCTTTTCAGATTGTACCTTCCCGGTTATTTCCTCTCTATCATGATTTTCCCATTTCTCATCTCCTATATTTCAGATATCATTCTAGAATATAGTTTCAAAATAAGGGTTAATTGACATGCCATATATTATCCCTATATTCTGACCGACCTTTTAAATAACAAGTAACTTAGGTAGGTCATACTAGCGAAGGAATTACCCGTCTCTCCCCTCCTATTTCTAGTCTCACATCTCAGCCAGGGATCATATCCCTAAGCTCTGAAACCAACTGTGACGCCCCCAAAATAGGTATACATCACCCATCTTGAGTCGTCAAATACATGATACAAAATTCAAATACAACTTAATAATACAACTGTCGGGCAAAATACGATAAAACATAGCTGAGAGTTTAAACACGAATATTGCCTTCTAGACAATATCTACTCTCAACGAAGTTCTCATTACAATTATTATCACACTATTTTATAAAAATAGTGAGGACTGCTATAGCCACTATCTCGGACCATCATTCCGTTCCCCGACTCGTCCCAGCTATATTCTCATTTCCTGAAGAGAACAGTGAAAGAAAAGGGTGAGCTCAACTAGCCTAGTAAGAAATATTATGACTAAGATAATGCAGAATAAATTATCCTTAACCTTCAACAGTATAACAACTTATAGAATACAATAAACATCAAGTTTAACTGCAACGGAATAAGCAATCCATTTGAAGAGTCAAGTAGAACATAATGTCTACTATCTCTTCTAGATTAAAAGTTCATCATTAATATTTCATTCCTGTAATACTCATCAACAGTTCTTTCTTATACAAAAAAAAGAACTCTCATCACCTGTCTTTACCTGAGCCACCAAAGATTATAGTTAAATCCACAATTCATATTTATAATCATGTAAATCGACAGTTCCTCCTTACCACAAAGGATTAATAGAACGTTTACTCAATATCCTTACCCCAAAGGCTAAAGATATTCAAATATAATAACAATGATCATACCAATCAGTTGTCTACCTTTGCACTACGGGCCAAAGATATTCAACTATAAAACCAATGGTCATGATCATACCAATTAATTGTCTGTCAGTGCACTACGCCCAAAGACATTCAACTGTTAACTAATGGTCATGATCCTGCCAATCACATCATCAAATTATCCATGCACTACAGGTCAAGGATATTTGTTATTATCACCAGTGGTTATGATCATGTCATACACTTGTCCATCTTTGCACGTAAGCCAAAGATATTCAACTATAAAACCAATAATCAACAGTCCATCTATGCACGTAAGCCAAAGATATACAACTATAAAACCAATAATCAACAGTCCATCTATGCACGTAAGCCAAAGATGACTTTCATCACAATATAAGCATGAGGATGATGACAATGATATAAGAATTAATCAAAAAAAATCAAGGATAAATATTAAAGACTTTAAATTTATCCAGAGTTTAAAAATATCCAAATTGTCAACATGATACTGCTTTGTGGAGTAAAATTAAAGAATAATATTCATGTACCAAAAATAATTTGGACAAAAAAGAAATATATTTTTCGGGTAAATAGTACCCAGTGAATAGTAACTCGTGAATATTAACTTATGAATAGTAACTCATGAATAGTAACTCGTAAATAGTACTCTGTATCTGTACATAGTACCTTATACATAAATAATGTCATATACACAAATAGTTCCATATACATGAATAGTGTCGTATACGTGAATAATGTCATATACGTAAATAGTAACCCCGACACAAAAAGATAAAGTTTCATAATAAAATCCTTATCAATATTTATAACACCTTAATCTAAATGTTATAAATCACTTAATAATCTCATAATCTAATATTATTAATATTACCACAATATTTTAATTATTTCTTAAATTTATAAATAATTTATTTTAATTGTTTACACTTTACTAATTAATGCATTTAATCATCCTAAAATGACAAACTCATAAGATTTTATCACCAATAACCAAAACTCTCATCAAAAATCTGAATATACCTTATATAGGATTCCCAATCCATAAATTCCTATTTTTTAATTTCTTTTACTTCATATAACATATTTAAATCATTTACTCATAAATAGTTTATTTTCATGAAAAATACCAAATTAATCCCAAAAATATTTCTTTTTTGGGATTTAGCAGAATATAGTCCCATATTAAACATATATTTTTCTCGGAATTTTTAAAATTTATTTACTATTTTTCATATGGCCAAAACTGCCGAATATTTAGACATTTATCATAAATTATACTTTTGTCCAAAAATTCCAAAATTTGCAAGGAATATTGCTGTTATATATATGTACTCCCAATAAAAATTTCACCAATTTTGAAGTTAACCACAAGGAGTTATAAAGGTTTACTTTTAAAATAGTATTTTCCCATAAAATTTATAACTCCTAATCTATACATCCAAAAATTACCATTTTTGGACACAATCTAGAAAACTCATCAAATTATCATTTTAAATTTTTTCAGAATTTTTGAGAGTAAGAAAAATTACGAAACTGCCCCTGACAGAAACCCCTTACTTATAACGGTTGAACGAAAATAATATTCCTTACGAATATTGAACGAAAATAATATTCCTTACGAATATTAAACGAATATAATAAATATTTAACGATAATAATATTCATACGAATACGAAAAATAATATCTCTTCAGAATATAAAAATAATAACCCTTACCTCAGAAGAAGACTGGATACTGGAGTAGTGAAGTAGCAGACTACTCTTCTTCTTTCTCTCTATAGCTTCTCTCTCTATAGCTTCGATAATTGCACGTTTTGGGGCTCGAAATATTACAGTATAATACCTTCCTATTTTTCTTCATTTTTAATTTAGTCCTGGAAGTATTATCAAACTTGCACCACCTCCCCTAATAGTAAATTATGTGAATCAATAGTAAATCATGTGACTCAATAGTTCTAAACATGTGAAAAAATTATTTATAGTATAGTACCTTCAACTATACCTCCATTTTTAATTTAGTCATGCAAGTATTATCAAACTTGTACCAACTCTCTTAATAGTAAATCATGTGAATCAATAGTATATACATGTGAACACACAGTTATAAACATGTGAACTAATAGCAATTAATTGCTCATTTATCCGACTAATTACCCGATTGGTCAATATAACCTCCAGACATCAATTATTATCGAAATAAATGTCGATTTTCACTAACACTAATAATCCCAACACAATGGAACTATCGATTTCATCTTTAATCAACGCGAACTTATTCATCATTAATATTATAACGCACAATATTTAACAATCAGGTCGTTCCCAGAAAAGAGGGAACTTTCCGATAAGGATTTCTCCCTTTTGGCGCGCAATTAGATTATCTAACCTCTCCTTGACAGAACTTATAGACATTGTCAATATTTCAAATAATAATATGAATTGTGATGCCCCCAAAATAGGTATACATCATCCATTTTGAGTTGTCAATAACATGGTATAGAAACAACTATAACTTTATTAATACAACATATAAACTGTGAGTTTAAAAACAAATATTGTCTTCTAGACAATATCAACACACAAATAAGTCCTCATTACAATTATTGGTACATTATTTTATAAAAATGGTGAGGTCTACTAAAATAACTTTCTAGAACCTTCATTCCATACCCCGACTAGTACTCGCTACATTCTCGCCTTCTGAGAAGAAAAATAGAACAAAAAGGAAAAGGGTGAGCTCAACTAGCCCAGTAAAGAATATTATGACTAAGATAATATAGAACAAATTATTGTTAGTCTTTAATAGGGAAAATCTGATAAAATACAATAGACAACAAGTTTCAGATCAATATTTACAGCGAAAATAATAATTTATAGATGAGTTACGTATAGAATGAAATCTACTATAATCTATGAATTTAAAAGTCCATCATCAATATTTTATCCCTGTAACATCAATCAATATTCATCTTGAATCAAATATTTATCTTTGCAGTACAGGCCAAAGATATTCATTAATTGGTCATGTTCATCTCAACACATGTACATCTTTGCACTACGGGCCAAAGATATTCATAATAAAATCAACCATCTTTGCACTACAGACCAAATATATTCAGTAATATCATCTTTTAGGACTGAGGATGATGAAAAATATTTTAAAGAAAACGAATCCAGTGAAACAAAAGAATAAATATTAAGGATTCGTATTTCAAACAATCCGAGTTCAAAAATACTTCATAAATAATCATAGTGAAGTAAAATTCAAGAATGATCAAAACATGGATACAATCAAAGCTAGTATCCATAATAGATATTTTAGACAAAAAACAAAAATTTAATTTTTCTGTGAATAGTGCAGTATTCGTGAATAGTGTCATATACGTGAATAGTAACCCCGACACTAAAAGACAAAAATTTCACAAGAAAAATCTTACCAATATTCCAACATAATGATATTAGAAGAAATAATATCATTTAAAAAAAATAACATCCCTTACCTTGAAAAGAATAGTACTTCTGGCTGGAATATCAGATATAACGCTGAAGGAACTTACACCGTATAGCAACACTCAAAGTATCAAAATACTCACAAGAATATGCTCGATAATATAGAGAGAGAAAACTTCAGTTTCTGATATGATTTTCAATTCTAACCTAAGCACCCTATTTATAGAAAAATGCTTAGAACACCAAAGCATAAAATTTAATAAAATAATAATATTTTCTAAAAATTTTCCTACGCACACTAAGAAGATTGAATTCAGCATGCTTAACATTCATGTGGGGCCCACCCAAGTGTAAAAAAATGTTTTTCTTAAAATAATTATTTTAAACTCCAAAAATCAATTATTCTAGAACTTTAGAACTTCAATAATTCATAACAAATAGCCCTTTTATCAGAAAAATTCAAACCTTATATCCTTTCCATAGAAAATTACATTCTCTACAACTTTGCAGAAGAAATTTTTTTCAAATTTCAAACAGAAGTTGACCGAAATCCACAAACGGGCGATTTTACAGGCTATAATCAAATTTCAGTCAAGAAATGGGCCCACAGACATGTTTAACATGTTTTAATCAACTTTTGCAACAAAAATACTCTTCCTCCTTATATATTCATATATCCCACATTCATTGTAA
This sequence comes from Panax japonicus, assembly GCA_020205505.1. Classification (NCBI taxonomy): domain Eukaryota; kingdom Viridiplantae; phylum Streptophyta; class Magnoliopsida; order Apiales; family Araliaceae; genus Panax; species Panax japonicus. The sequence goes on from CM035114.1 coordinate 63,517,644, forward strand.
AAATATCACCATTATTATATTATTAAAATATAATAATATATTTAAATGAATTATTTTATCAAAAAAGATAAAATATCAATTTTTCAACAATTGTCACTTTTAAAATTTTCTCCATCTATATCCACATAAAATGAATATTTTCCTTATCATATAAATCAATAATTAATTATTCACAAATAATATTATAGAATCACAATACTGGCAACCAGGCCGTTCCTAGGAAAGAGGGGGCTTTCTAATAAGGATTTCTCCTTACTGGCGTGCAATTAGGTGACCAAACCTCTCCTTAAAAAAAACTTTCTAGACATTGCCAATAATGTTATCTAATAATATTATTCAAATAATATGAATTATTGATCTGATAATAAAAATATTGTGTAGTGACAATTATTGAAACAACAATAATATAAAATATCAATGCAGCAATTATTGAATCAATAAAATAAATAATTAAACAGTAATTACTGTAACAATTATTGAGTAGTGCCTTCTTACGTAAGAATCAATCATTGGTGCTGTGACGCCCCCAAAACAGGTATACAACACCCATTCTGAGTCGTCAAATACATGGTACATAAAACAAACTACAACTTCAATAATACAAATGTCGTGTGAAATACGACAATACATACTGTGAGTTTAAATACAAATATTTCCTTCTAGACAATATCCACACGCAAATAAGTCCTCATTACAATTATTCAAACACTATTTTATAGAAATAGTGAGGACTGCTAAAACATCTTCCTAGAAACCTCACTCCATACCCCGACTCGATCCTGCTATGTTCTCACCTTCTGAGAAGAAAAATGGAATAAAAAGGAAAAGGGTGAGCTCAACTAGTCCAGTAAAGAACATTATGACTAAGATAATAAACAAAAAATTATCGTTAGTCTTCAACAGGGAAAAAAATTTGAAAAAATATAATTGACAATAAGTTTTATATACAAATACAGCGGAAACAGCAATCCATTAGAAGAGTCACGTAGAAGATGAATTCTACTATCTTCTAATATTTAAGAGTCCATCATCTATATTTTATCCTTGTAACATCAATCAATATACATCTTTAATCATCTTTGCACTACAGGCCAAAGATATTCATTTATATCACCGGTTGGTCATGTTCATCTCAACACATGTTCATCTTTGCACTACGGGCCAAAGATATTCATCAGTAATCATTTATCTTTGCACTACAGGCCAAAGATATTCAATAATACCATCATTAAGGACTGAGGATGATGAAAAATATTTTTAAGAACGAATCCAGTGAGATAGAAGGACAAATATTAGGAATTCGTATAACAGTTTTATCCAAGATCAATAATACTCCATAATAACCAATTTTGAAGCAGAATTCAAAAATAACGATCAAAACATGGATACAATCAAAGATAGTAGCCAAAATAGACATCTTGGACAAAAAGGAAAATTTTTATTTTTCGGTGAATAGTGCCGTATTCGTGAATAGTGTCGTATACGTGAATAGTAACCCCGACACAACAAGTTTAAAATTTGATAAAAATTTCAACCAATATTTTGGCATAATGATATTGAAGAAAATAATATCATTTGCGAAATAAATAACATCCCTTACCTCAAAATAACCGCACTTCTGACTGAATTTCGGTATAATGCTGACAGAAACTCGCACCGTATAGCAACACTCAAAGTATACTCACAAGAATACGCTCGATAATATAGAGAGAGAAAGAGAGAAAACTTTGTTTCTGGTGTGATTTTCAATTCTAACTTAGCCCTCTATTTATAATAAAATACTAGAACGCCAAAGGAGACTAAATTAATAAATTAATATTATTACAAAACTTATTTCTATGCATGCCTAAAGACCAATTCAGCCACCAGCCATCCTTGACCCAAATTAGCAGCCCACGTGTGTTAGAATAAAAGTGGGTCCCACCTATAATTTAATAAAAAATATTTTATTTTCTGAAACTTCAATAATTCATAGAAAATAGACCGTTTATCAAAAAAATACGAATTTTATGTCCATTCTGCCTGAAATCGAATTCTCTACAACTTTGTAAAAGAAATTTTTTCCAAATTCCCAACAGAAAATATCTGAAATCCATAAACGGATGATTTTTAATACTTCCGGTCCGACAAAATACTGATAAAACACCTCCACATTAATTCCTTCATTAACAACCACATAAAATAAATAAATCCATCATTTATATCAAATAAATATTTCATTATCATATAAATCAATAATTAATTATTTACAAATAATATTACAGAATCACAATTATGACAACCAGACCGTTCCCAGGAAAGAGGGGGCTTTTCAATAAGGATTTCTCTTTACTGGTGCGCAATTAGATGACCTAACCTCTCCTTGATAGAACTTTCTAGACATTGCCAATAATGTTATCTAATAATATTATTCAAATAATATGAATTATTGATCTGATAATGGAAAATATTGTGCAGTGACAATTATTGAAACAATAATAATATAAACTAACAACGCAACAATTATTGAATCAATAAAATAAAATATTGAACAGTAACTACTGTAACAATTATTGAGTAGTGCCTTCTTACGTACGAATCAATAATTCAACAATACTGTGCAATACCGTGTGCTACTGTGCAACCACGCATATTACTGTATTTTAACCACCAGGTAACCCAACAGTGTTAACGGTAATAATTTACGTCGTTATTTATAAAACTTAATATTTGTCGTTTTCTTTCATCCAACCGTTTTCCGTTATGGGGCCCACCAATGACTGCGCCGTCGTACGGAGATTCCCGACAATAAGAATATTCCACGACCAAACGAATATTCCCTGACAAAAAGAATATTTTGTAACCACTTGCTTATTTTGTAAAATTTTCACATTTCACTCATAATCAAAGCATTATATCAAATTAACCCTTATTAATTTAGAATAATAAATAAAGGAAAATTCAATTTTATTTATAATAAGTTGGGGTCTTACAACCTCCACTCCTTATAAAATTTTGTCCTCGAAATTGACGTACGTACCTGGTGTATCTAAAAGGTGAGGGTACCTCACTTTTATTTCTGACTCCAACTCCTATATCATTTCCTCAATAGCATGGTTTCTCCACAAAACCTTAACTTGTGGTATAATCTTGGTGCGTAAGACATGTTCTTTCCTATCCAAGATCTTAATAGGTACCTCTTCGTACGTTAAATCTTCGGCTATCTCGTCTGGTTCTAACGCAATAATGTGGTTTGGATCTTTCACATATTTACGAAGCATAGATATGTGAAAAATATTATGAACACGAGACATGTTTGGAGGTAACGCGAGTCTAAAAGCCACATTTCTTATTTGGTCAAGAATCTCAAATGGACCAATAAATCTTGGATTGAGCTTTCCTCTCTTTCCAAATCTTGTAACTCCCTTCCATGGAGTAACACGTAACAGTACATGATCCCCAATATTAAATTCCACGTCCTTTCGATGAAGATCAGCATAACTCTTTTGTCGATCTTGTGAAGTGTGAATACGTTGTCGAATCATTTTAATCTTTTCTATAGTCATGCGTACTAACTCTGGTCCCAACAACATTGTTTCTCCCACCTCGTCCCAGCATACTGGAGAACGACACTTTCGTCCATTCAACGCCTCAAATGGAGCCATGCCTATACTTGTTTGATAACTGTTGTTGTAGGAGAATTCCACCAGTGGCAAGTACTTATCCCAACTTCCTTTGAAATCTAGAACACAGAGTCTTAATATATCTTCAAGGGTTTGAATAGTCCTCTCTGATTGTCCGTCCGTTTGAGGATGATATGCTGAACTGAATCGTAAGTCCGTGCCCATAGATTTCTATAAGCTAACCCAAAATCTTGAAGTGAATCTTGGGTCACGATCCGAAACTATGGATACTGGCATGCCATACAATCTCATAATCTCATTCACGTACATACGAGCAAGACGTTCAAGGGAATAAGTCTCACGTATCGGTAAGAAATGGGCAGACTTGGTTAATCTATCAACAATAACCCAAATCGCATCTATACCTTGAGAAACCTTGGGAAGACCCGTAACGAAATCCATAGTAATATGTTCCCACTTCAATTTCGGAATCTCAAGTGGTTGTAATGGACCTTTTGGTATTTGATGTTCCGCCTTTACACGTTGACAAGTTAAACACCTCGAGATAAATTCCGCGATCTCTCTCTTCATATTGTTCCACCAAAATGTGTGTCGAATAGCATGATACATTTTTGTACTCCCGGGATGGATTACAAACGGGGTGTTGTGTGCCTCCATCATGATTCTATGCTTCAACTCAGAATCGTTAGGAACGCAAAGTCTAGAGTTGACTCGAAGTATTCCTTCTTCATCGATTCTTGCTTCTGGAATAGCACCTTCTTGCACTTTATTCTTCATTTGTATCAGCCCCAGGTCCGTAACTTGAGCAACTTTAATTTTATCAATTAAAATCGGTTCTACTCGTATATTCGCCATCATCATGTGGGTCCTTGGAGTCTTTAATTCTACCTCCATCCTTTGCAAGTCATACAAAATGGGCCTTTGCGTTGACAATATTGCACTCGTACTCGCATATGATCTTCTACTCAATGCGTCAGCTACTATGTTCGCTTTTCTAGGATGATATTGAATAATGTGATCGTAATCTTTCAACAGCTCAAGCCAACGTCGTTGCTGCATGTTGAGTTCTTTTTGGGTGAAGAAATATTTGAGGCTTTTATGGTCCGTATAAATCTCCACTTTCTCCCCGTACAAGTAGTGCCTCCATATCTTCAACACGAATACGACTGCTACCAACTCCAGATCATGAGTAGGATAATTCCTCTCATATTCTTTGAGTTGTCGTGAGGCATAGGCTATGACTTTCCCATGTTGCATGAGAACACATCCTAACCCCTTGCCAGAAATATCGATGTAGATAACAAATCCATCTGAACCAGATGGTATTGTCAGAACAGGTGCCGAAATGAGTCTCCTCTTGAGCTCTTGGAAGCTCTTCTCGCATTTCTCGCTCCATACGAATTTTGCATCCTTCCGAGTCACCTGCGTTAATGGAATAGCGATTCGAGAATATCCTTCAACGAATCTCCGATAATAACCAACTAAGCCTAGAAAGCTATATATTTCGATTACCGACTTAGATTGCTCTCAACTGTGACTCATATCCCAACCTTGGATGGCACGTCACAATGACACCTATCAGTTTACTATCGCACGGATATGGCGTCCCCTACTGGGAGTCTGAATTCGGTGTATTCCACAAAAGAAGTCACCAGATAGAGGCTCGGTTATCAACTTCTATAGTTGGATTTTTAACTCCTGAAGTTCAATAGGAGCCATTTGATATGAGATTTTAGAAATGAGTTTTGTACCGGGTTCAAAGCCGATACAAATTCAATATCACGCTATAGAGTAGGCCAGGAAATTTTTCAGGAAATACATCAGAAAATTCTCTAACAACAGAAATATTATTCAAATCTGACTTGTCTTTGTTCAAATCCATAACATGGGCTAAGAAAGCTTGACATCCGTTTTTCAATAAACGAATGACTTTACGGCTTGATATGAAAGAGTTTGACTTCAATGGTTTGGTTGCTTAAATTCGAATAACTGGTTGCTTAGGAATATGAAAACTAACAACCTTATAAAAGCAATCAATTTGGCATGATGAGTAGTTAACCAATCAATCCCTAAAATCACATCAAAAGCAAGTATCTTTAAATAGATAAGATCAACAAGTAATGTGATGGTGCCAACTTGAATCAAATAAGATTTATAAACTGTAGATGTAACGAAGGTTTCACCTAACGGAGTTTCAATAGATAAATCGAAGTCTAATTTCTCTGGAGTCAAGTTTAAACGTTGAGCACAAGTAGGAGAGATAAAGGAATGGGTAGAACCGGTATCTAGTAAGGTATAAACTTCGCAAGAATTCAAGATTAGCTTACCCGTGATCACCTCGTTTGGGTTCCTCACGTTTTGGCCAGTCACGACAAACGCTCTTCCAGGAACCGCTGATTTTGACTTATCCGGGACAGCCCTTGGAATCACCACTCCCGCTGAACTTAATATCACTATAGTACAATCTCGAGCGATGTGGCCTTCCTTTCCACAATTGTAACATACCTTGGATTGTTGTGGATAGTTTGGGCTGATATGTCCCTCCTTCCCGCATTTGTAACATCTAACTGGCGGTCATTCCCCTCCCCTAGAATTTGTTGTTGGTTCTGGTGCTGGTGCTGATGTCTTCCCGTCATTGTTGAATATTCTCTTTCTGAAATTTCCACTTGAGTCACCTCTCCTATTATCATAACCACGATTACCACCTGAGTGGTTACCACCTTTGTCTGTATTCTTCCCTCCTCGCTGGTTATCATCGTTCTGATGATTGCTGTCACCGATATGACCCTAGTTGTGGTCCCTCGGTTGAGTATACTCACTATCTCGCTCTAATAATTGAGCCCTGTTTACAACATCTGAATACAGAGAAAATTTATGAGATATAAGGTATTGACGAATCTCTAGTTTTAGACCTCTCAGAAACATCCGCGTCATACGTTCCTCATTCTCCACCAAATGAGGTGCAAACCTGGATAACTCTGCGAACTTTGTCTCGTACTGAGACACCGTCATGTTATTCTGTTCGAGTCTAATAAACTCTACCACTTTCATATGACGAATACTTTCAGGAAAGTACTTGTCATTGAAAAGTTTCTGAATCTTTCCCAAGACATGTTGAGTGCAACTAGTTGGGTACACTTCACAGATTCCCACCAGTAATCTGCTTCACCATGAAACATAAAGGTAGCGAATGGAACCTTCTGTTCCTCCATTCATCCCAAGACATCGAATATCTTGGTAATTTGCTTGACCCATGTTTCTTCCATAATCGAATCCGGTTTTCCCTTAAATTCTGGTGGTCCTAACTCCTTAAACTACTTGGCTGTGACAGACCGCGCGTTGCCATCATTTCCACCCATATTTTGTACACGAGTCTCCCTCGTCTGATTTTGCATGAACTGCAAAAAGCTCCTAAACATTCCATCGTTCATCGTTTGCTCAGTAGTGTTGTTTACAGGAGGAATATTGCCTTCCTGTTCCACGTTCTCCTTGTTTGTGACTAAAGGTTGCTCCACAGTCACGTACATTCCATTGTTAACGTTCTCAGCAGCCATTCTTAAATACTGCCATAAAACAAGGGTTAATTAAATATATCACATAATATCCTTATATTATGACCAACTAATAAGCTTAGTAGGACACACTAGCAAAGGATTTACTCATCTCTCCCCTCCTAGTTCTATTCCCCGATCTCCGCCAGAGACCATATCTCTAAGCTTTGATACCAACTGTGACGCCCCCAAAATAGGTATACAACACCCATTCTGAGTCGCCAAATACATGGTACATAAAACAAACTACAACTTCAATAATACAAATGTCGTGTTAAATACGACAATACATACTGTGAGTTTAAATATAAATATTGTCTTCTAGACAATATCCACACGCAAATAAGTCCTCATTACAATTATTCAAACACTATTTTATAGAAATAGTGAGGACTACTAAAACATTTTCCTAGAAACCTCACTCCATACCCCGACTCGATCCTGCTATGTTCTCACCTCCTGAGAAGAAAAATGGAATAAAAAGGAAAAGGGTGAGCTCAACTAGCCCAGTAAAGAACATTATGACAAAGATAATATACAAAAAATTATCGTTAGTCTTCAACAGGGAAAAAAATTGATAAAATATAATCGACAACAAGTTTTAGATCAACAAATACAGCGGAAACAGCAATCCATTAGAAGAGTCACGTAGAAGATGAATTCTACTATCTTCTAATATTTAAGAGTCCATCATCAATATTTTATCCTTGTAACATCAATCAATATACATCTTTAATCATCTTTGCACTACAGGCCAAAGATATTCATTTATATCACCGGTTGGTCATGTTCATCTCAACACATGTTCATCTTTGCACTACGGGCCAAAGATATTCATCAGTAATTATTTATCTTTGCACTACAGGCCAAAGATATTCAATAATACCATCATTAAGGACTGAGGATGATGAAAAATATTTTTAAGAACGAATCCAGTGAGATAGAAGGACAAATATTAGGGATTCGTATAACAGTTTTATCCAAGATCAATAATACTCCATAATAACCAATTTTGAAGCAGAATTCAAAAATAACGATCAAAACATAGATATAATCAAAGATAGTAGCCAAAATAGACATCTTGGACAAAAAGGAAAATTTTTATTTTTCGGTGAATAGTGCCGTATACGTGAATAGTGTCGTATACATGAATAGTAACCCCGACACAACAAGTTCCAAATTTGATAAAAAATTCAACCAATATTTTGGCATAATGATATTGAAGAAAATAATATCATTTGCGAAATAAATAACATCCCTTACCTCAAAATAACCGCACTTCTGACTGAATTTCGGTATAGTGCTGACAGAAACTCGCACCGTATAGCAACACTTAAAGTATACTCACAAGAATACGCTCGATAATATAGAGAGAGAAAGAGAGAAAACTTTGTTTCTGGTGTGATTTTCAATTCTAACTTAGCCCTCTATTTATAATAAAATACTAGAACGCCAAAGGAGACTAAATTAATAAATTAATATTATTACAAAACTCATTTCTATGCATGCCTAAAGACCAATTCAGCCACCAGCCATCCTTGACCCAAATTAGCAGCCCACATGTGTTAGAATAAAAGTGGACCCCACCTATAATTTAATAAAAATTATTTTATTTTCCGAAACTTCAACAATTCATAGAAAATAGACCGTTTATCAGAAAAATACGAATTTTATATCCATTCTGCCTGAAATCGAATTCTCTACAACTTTATAAAAGAAAGTTTTTCCAAATTCCCAACAGAAAATATTCAAAATCCATAAACGGATGATTTTTAATACTTTCGATCCGACAAAATACTGATAAAACACCTCCACATTAATTCCTTCGTTAACAACCACATAAAATAAATAAATCCATCATTTATATCAAATAAATATTTCATTATCATATAAATCAATAATTAATTATTTATAAATAATATTACAGAATCACAATTATGGCAACCAATCCGTTCCCAAGAAAGAGGGGACTTTTCGATAAGAATTTCTCCTTACTGGCGCGCAATTAGATGACATATCCTCTCTTTGACAGAACTTTCTAAACATTTCCAATAATGTTATCTAATAATATTATTCAAATAATATGAATTATTGATCTGATAATGGAAAATAATGTACAATGACAATTATTGAAACAACAATAATATAAACTAACAACGCAACAATTATTGAATCAATAAAATAAAATATTGAACAGTAACTACTGTAACAATTATTGAGTAGTGCCTTCTTACGTACGAATCAATAATTCAACAATACTGTGCAATACCGTGTGCTACTGTGCAACCACGCATATTACTGTATTTTAACCACCAGGTAGCCCAACAGTGTTAACGGTAACAATTTACGCCGTTATTTATAAAACTTAATCTTTGTCGTTTTCTTTCATCCAACCGTTTTCCGTTATGGGGCCCACAAATGACTGCGTCGTCGTACGGATATTCTCGACAATAAGAATATTTCACGACCAAACGAATATTTCCCGACAAAAAGAATATTTTGTAATCATTTGCTTATTTTGTAAAATTTTCACATTTCACTCATAATCAAAGCATTATATCAAATTAATCCTTATAAATTTAGAATAATAAATAAAGGAAAATTCAATTTTATTTATAATAAGTTGGGGTCTTACAGGTGCAATACCGTGTGCTACTGTGTTTTAACCACCGAGTACTTTAACAGTATTAACGGTAACAACTACGCCGTTATTTATAACAACTTATACTTGTTGTTTTCTTCATCCAATCGCTTTCTGTTATGGGACCCACAGAAGGCTGCGCCATCGTACGAATATTCTCCGATAGTAAGAATATTCCACGACCAAACGAATATTCTCCGATAAAAATGAATATTTTATAACCATTTGCTTATTTGGAATATTTGCGCATTTTACCCATAACTAACCACATTAATCAAATCAACCCTTACTATTTCAAAATATTAAATAGAAGAAATTTAATTTCATTTATAATAAGTTGGGGTCTTACAATCTCCCCTCCTTATGAAATTTCGTCCTCGAAATTGACGTGCGTACCTGGTGTTTCGAAAAGGTGAGGATACCTCGCTTTCATTTCCGTTTCCAACTCCCAGGTCATTTTCTCAATAGCATGGTTCCTCCACAAAACTTTGACTTATGGTATGACCTTTGTACGTAGGACATGCTCCTTCCTATCCAAGATCTTGACAGGTACCTCTTCATACGTTAAGTCTTCGGCTATCTCGTCCAGTTCTAACTCAAGAACGTGGTTCGGGTCTTTCACATATTTACGAAGCATAGATATATGAAAAACATTATGAACACGAGACATACTTGGAGGTAACGCGAGTCTATAGGCTACATTTCCTACTCGGTCAAGAATCTGAAATGGACCAATAAATCGTGGATTGAGCTTTCCTCTCTTCCCGAATTATGTAACTCCCTTCCATGGGGCAACACGCAACAATACATGATCCCCAATACTAAATTCCATGTCCATTCGATGAAGATCCGCATAACTCTTTTGTCGATCATGTGCCATTTGTATATGTTGTAGAACATTTGGATCTTTTCCGTAGTCATACGTACCAACTCAGGTCCCAACAATATTGCTTCACCTACCTCATCCCAATATATTGGAGAGCGACACTTTCGTCCATACAATTCTTCGAATGGAGCCACACCTATACTTGCCTGATAACTGTTGTTGTAGGAGAATTCCACCAATGATAAATATTTATCCCAACTCCCTTTGAAGTTTAGGACACATAGTCTTAATAGATCTTCAAGAGTTTGAATAGTCCTCTCTGATTGTCCGTCCGTTTGAGGATGGTATGCCGAACTGAATCGTAAATCCGTGCCCATAGCTTTTTGCAAGCTAACCAAAAATTGTGAAGTGAATCTTGGGTTATGATCCGAAACTATGGATACTGGCATGCCATGCAATCTCACAATCTCATTCACGTACATACTAGCAAGACGTTCAAGGGAATAAGTCTCCCGTATTGGCAAGAAATGAGCAGACTTGGTTAATCTATCAACAATAACCTAAATAGCATTTATGCCTTGAGAAACCTTGGGAAGACCCGTAACGAAATTCATGGTAATGTGTTCCCACTTCCATTTTGGAATCTCAAGTGGTTGCAATGGGCCTTTAGGCACTTGATGCTCTGCCTTTACACGTTGACAAGTTAAACACCTCGAGATAAACTTTGCAATCTCTCTCTTCATATTGTTCCACCAAAATGTATGTTGAAGATCACGATACATTTTGGTACTTCCAGGATGGATTGCAAATGGTGTATTGTGTGCCTCCGTCATGACCTTGTTCTTCAAATCAGAGTCGCTAGGAACACAAAGTCTGGAGTGTACTCAAAGTATTCCTTCTTCATCGATTCTTGCTTCTGGAATAGCACCTTCTTGTACTTTCTTCTTCATACGCATTAACTCCGGGTCTGTGGCTTGAGCAACTTTAACTTTATCGATTAAAGTTAGTTCTATGTGTATACTTGACATCATCGCACTCGTTCCTGCATATGATCTTATACTCAATGCGTCAGCTACCACGTTTGCTTTTCCAGGATGGTATTGAATAGTGTGGTCATAATCTTTCAACAGCTCGAGCCAACGTCGTTGCCGCATGTTTAGTTCCTTTTGGGTGAAGAAATATTTGAGGCTTTTATGGTCTGAATATATATCCACTTTCTCTCCATATAGATAGTGCCTCCAGATCTTTAGCGCGAAAACAACTGCTGCCAACTCTAGATCATGAGTAGGATAATTCCTCTCATATTTTTTAAGTTATCGCGAGGCAAAGGCTATGACTTTCCCACGTTGCATGAGAACACATCCTAACCATTTGCCTGAAGCATCGCTGTAGATAACAAATCCATCCGAACCAGATGGTATTGTCAGAACATGTGTCGAAATAAGTCTCCTCTTAATCTCTTGGAAACCCTTCTCGCATTCCTCGCTCCATACGAATTTTGTATCCATCTGAGTTAGATGAGTTAAAGGAGTAGTGATTTGAGAAAATCCTTCCACGAATCTCCGATAATAACCAGCTAAGCCCAGAAAGCTACGTACTTCGGTCACTGACTTCGGTTGCTCCCAACTTTGTATTGCTTTAATCTTCACTGGATCAACAGATACTCCATGTTTTGATACTACATGACCAAGGAATGCTACTTCTTCAAGCCAGAACTCACATTTCTTTAACTTAGCATAAAGCTTATTTTCACGAAGCCTTTGGAGTACCAGCTTCAAATGGTGCTCATGATCTTCACGGCTTTTGGAATATATAAGGATGTCATCAATAAAGACAACAACGAACTGATCCAAATAATCCTTGAATACTCGGTTCATCATATCCATGAAAGCCGCATGAGCATTAGTCAATCCAAAAGACATGACTAAGAATTCATAATGCTCGTACCGAGTTCTGAAGGCAGTCTTTGGAATATCCTCAATTCTAATCTTCAGCTGATGATATCCAGAACGAAGATCGATCTTTGAAAAGAATTGTGCTCCTTGCAACTGGTCAAACAGGTCATCAATACGAGGTAGCGGATACCTATTCTTGATGGTGACATGGTTCAATTCCCGATAATCAATACAAAGTTGCATACTCCCGTCTTTCTTCTTTACAAATAAAATAGGAGCACCCCAAGGAGATGTACTAGGACGAATAAAACTGATGTCCAACAATTCCTGTAGTTGGACATTTAACTCCTGAAGTTCAATATGAGTCATTCGATATGGGGTTTTAGAAATGGGCTTTGTACCAGGTTCAATGTCAATAAAGAATTCAACTTCACATTCTGGGGGTAGACCGGGAAGTTCTTCAGGAAATACGTCAGGAAATTTACTAACAACAGGAATATTATTCAAATCTGACGTGTCTTTATTCAAATACATTACATTGGCTAAGAAAGCTTGACATCCATTTTTCAATAAACGAATAGCTTTATGACTTGATATAACAATGATTGATTTTAGTGGTTTAGTTGCTTAAATTTGTACAACAGGTTGGTTAAGAATATGAAAACTAACAACCTTACTAAAATAATCAATTTTAGCATGATGAGTAATTAACCAATCAATCCCTAAAATCACATCAAAAACAAGTATCTTTAAAGAGATAAGGTGAACAGGTAATGTGATGGTGCCAACTTGGATCAAACAAGATTTATAAACAGTGGATGTGATGAAAGTTTCTCCTAATGGAGTCTCCACGGATAAATCAAAGTCTAATTTCTCCGGAGTTAAGTTTAAACGTTAAGCACAAGCAGGAGAGATAAATGAATAGGTAGCACCAGTATCTAGTAAGGTATAAACTTCGCAAGAATTTATGATTAGCTTACCCATGATCACCTCGTTTGGGTTCCTCGCATTTTTACCAGTTACGACAAACGCTCTTTCAGGAACCGTTGACTTTGACTTTTCTGGGACGGCCTTTTGAGTCATCATCCCCGTTGGACTTGGTTTTACTACCATACAATCTTGAGCGATATGTCCTTCCTTTCCACAATTATAGCATACCTTGAACTGTTGTGGATAGTTTGGGCTGATATGTCCCTCTTTTCCACATTTATAGCATACGACCGGTGGTCGTTCCCTTCCCTTAGAACCAGTTGCTGCTGGTGTTGACGTCTTCACATTGTCATTATTGAATCTCCTCTTTTTATAATCTCCCCCCCCCCCCCGACTCACTTCTTCTATTTTCATGGCCATAATTACCACCAGAGTGGTTACCATTTTTGTCCGTATTTTTCTTTCTCCCCTGGTTATCGTTGTTTTGATGACTGCTATCTCCGGTATGATCCTGGTTGTGGTCCCTCGGTTGAACGTACTCGTTATCTCGCTCTAATAATTGAGTCCTGTTGACAACATCTGAATAGAGAGAAAATTTATGAGAAATGAGATATTGACGTATGCCGGGTTGGATAACTCCACCAAATGAGGTGCAAACTTGGATAACTATGCAAACTTCGCCTCGTACTGGGACACCATTATATTCTTTTGTTCCAATCAAATAAACTCCACTTCCTTCATATGACGAATACTTTCAGGAAAGTACTTGTTATTGAAAAGTTTTTGAAACGTCTCCCAAGACATGCTGAGTGCGGCTGGATGGGTACGCTTCACAGATTTCCGCCAGTAATCTGCCTCATTACAGAACATAAAGGTGGCGAATGGAATCTTTTGTTCCTCTGTGCATCCCAAGACATCGAATATCTTGGTAATTTGTTTGACCCACATTTCGGCCTTAATCGGATCCGGCTTTCCCCAGAATTCTGGTGGTCCCAACTCTTTGAACTGCTTGGTTGTGACAAACCATGCATTGTTATCATTTCCACCTGTATTTTGTGCACGAGTCTCCCTCGTCTGATTTTGCATGAACTGCAAAAAGCTTTTAAACATCCCGTCGTTCATCATCTGCTCAGTGGTGTTATTCACAGGAGGAACATTGCCAGCCTGTCGCACGTTCTCCTCGCTGGTGAGTAAAGGTGTCTCCACGGTCTCATTTACTCCACTGTTAACATTCTCAGTCGACATTCTCAAATACTGCCATAAAATAAGGGTTAATTAAAGAAATCAACATATCACATAAATATACTGACTAACCAACAAATAAGCTTAGGTAAGACACACTAGCGAAGGTTTTACTCGTCGCTCCCCTCCTAGTTCTATTCCCCGATCTCCGTCAGAGATCATATCCCTAAGCTCTGATACCAACTGTGACGCTCCCAAAATAGGTATACATCACCCATTTTGAGTCGTCAATAATATGGTACAGGAATAACTATAACTTTATTAATACAACATAAAAACTTTGAGTTTAAAAATAAATATTGTATTCTAGACAATATCAACACTCAAATAAGTCCTCATTATAATTATTGGTACATTATTTTACAAAAATAGTGAGGACTACTAAAACAACTTTCTAGAACCTTCATTCCATACCCCGACTAGTACTCGCTACATTCTCGCCTCCTGAGAATAAAAATGGAACAAAAAGGAAAAGGGTGAGCTCAACTAGCCCAGTAAAGAATATTATGACTAAGATAATATAGAACAAATTATTGTTAGTCTTCAACAGGGAAAAATATGATAAAATACAATAGACAACAAGTTTCAGATCAATATTTGCAGCGAAAATAATAATTCATAGATGAGTTACGTAGATAATGAAATCTACTATAATCTATGAATTTAAAAGTCAATCATCAATATTTTAACCCTGTAATATCAATCAATATTCATCTTGAATCAAATATTCATTTTTGCACTACAGGCCAAATATATTCATCAGTTGGTCATTTCATCTCAACACCTGTACATCTTTGCACTACGGGCCAAAGATATTCATGATAAAATCAACCATCTTTGCACTACAGGCCAAATATATTCAGTAATATCATCTTTTAGGACTGAGGATAATGAAAAATATTTTAAAGAAAACGAATTCAGTGAAACAAAAGAATAAATATTAAGGATTCGTATTTCAAACAATCCGAGTTCAAAAATACTTCATAAATAATCATAGTGAAGTAAAATTTAAGAATGATCAAAACATGGATACAATCAAAGCTAGTATCCATAATAGATATTTTAAACAAAAAATAAAAAATCTAATTTTTCTGTGAATAGTGCCATATCCGTGAATAGTACCGTATACGTGAATAGTACCGTATACGTGAATAGTACCGTATACATGAATAGTGTCGTATACGTGAATAGTAACCCCGACACTAAAAGACAAAAATTTCACAAGAAAAATCTTACCAATATTCTGGCATAATGATATTAGAAGAAATAATATCATTTTAAAAAAAATAACATCCCTTACCTTGAAAAGAATAGTACTTCTGGCTGGAATATCATATATAACACTGAAGGAACTTGCACAGTATAGCAACACTCAAAGTATCAAAATACTCACAAGAATACGCTCGATAATATAAAGAGAGAAAACTTCAGTTTCTGGTAAGATTTTCAATTCTAACCTAAGCAACCTATTTATAAGAAAATGCTTAGAACACCAAAGTAGAAAATTTAATAAAATAATAATATTTTCTAAAAAATTTCCTATGCACACTAAGAAGATTGAATTCAGCATGCTTAACATTCATGTAGGGCCCACCCAAGTGTAAAAAACGTTTTTCTTAAAATAATTATTTTTAACTCCAAAAATTAATTATTCTGGAACTTCAGAACTTCAATAATTCATAACAAATAGCCCTTTTATCAGAAAAATTCGAAGCTTATGTCCTTTCCATAGAAAATTACATTCTCTACAACTTTACATAAGACAGTTTTTCCAAATTCCAAATAGAAGTTGACCGAAATCCACAAACGGGTGATTTTACAGGCTATAATCAAATTTCAGTCAAGAAATGGGACCACAGACATGTTTAACATGTTTTAAACAACTTTTGCAACAAAAATTCTCTTCCTTCTCATATATTCATATATCCCACATTCATTGTAAAAATATCATCATTATTATATTATTAAAATATAATAATATATTTAAATGAATTATTTTATCAGAAAAGATAAAATATCAATTTTTCAACAATTGTCACTTTTAAAATTTTCTCCATCTATATCCACATAAAATGAATATTTTTCTTATCATATAAATCAATAATTAATTATTCACAAATAATATTATAGAATCACAATACTGGCAACCAAGCCGTTCCCAGGAAAGAGGGGGCTTTCAAATAAGGATTTCTCCTTACTGGTGCGCAATTAGGTGACCAAACCTCTCCTTAGACAAAACTTTCTAGACATTGCCAATAATGTTATCTAATAATATTATTCAAATAATATGAATTATTGATCTGATAATGAAAATACTGTGTAGTGACAATTATTGAAACAACAATAATATAAAATATCAACGCATCAATTATTGAATCAATAAAATAAAATATTAAACAGTAATTACTATAACAATTATTGAATAGTGCCTTCTTACGTAAGAATCAATAATTGGTGCAATACCGTGTGCTACTATGTTTTAACCACCTGGTACTTTAACAGTATTAACGATAACAACTACGCAGTTATTTATAACAACTTATACTTGTCATTTTCTTCATCCAATCGCTTTCCGTTATGGGACCCACACAAGGTTGCGCCGTCGTACGAATATTCCCCGACAGTAAGAATATTCCACGACCAAACGAATATTCTCCGATAAAAATGAATATTTTATAACCACTTGCTTATTTTGAATATTTGCGCATTTTATCCATAACTAACCACATTAATCAAATCAACTCTTACTATTTCAAAATATTAAATAGAGAAAATTTAATTTCATTTATAATAAGTTGGGGTCTTACATAAATAGCTTTGTCGTCTCAATTATTGATTTAATAATATAACATATTATACAGATGATACTGTGACAATAATTGAATCAATAATATGAGAGATATTATGCAACAATTATTGTAGCAATAATTGAGTATAACTGGGTGACTTCTCACATAAGCATCAATAATCAATATCGTGTGCTACTATACAACCACGTGTATTACTGTATTTTTACTACCGGGTATTTTATGACAACTTGCTTACTTTGAAAAATTTTCACATATCACCCTTAACTTTAAACTTTTATCAATATAACTATTTTCCAAAATAGAAAAATTGAATATTTTTATTTCATAAAATTCAGGATCTCACAATGCAACCACGCGTATTACTGTACTTTTATTACCGGGTAGTTCAATAGTTTTAACGGTAACACTTCTGCCGTTATTTTTATAAAAAGATAATTATGTCGTTTTCTAACTACGACAATACTTCCGTTGTGGGGTCCACCAATGATTGTGCCGTCGTACAAATATTTCTTGTTAAAACAAATATTCCCCGACCAATCGAATATTATATAACCACTTACTTACTTTGCAAAAATTTTAAATATTACCCACAACTACAACATTATATCAAATCCACACCATAATATTCAAAAATATATTTCGAGAAAATTATTCTTTATTTATACAAGTTGGGGTCTTACATCATTGTTGTATGTTGAGTTTTTTTTTGGTGAAGAAATATTTGAGGCTTTTATGATCTGTATAGATCTCCTCTTTCTCCCCATACAATTGTGTCTCCAGATCTTTAGTGCGAAAACGATTGTTGCCAACCCTAGATTGTGATTAGGATAATTCCTCTCATATTCTTTGAGTTGTCGTAAGTCATAGGCTATGACTTTCCCATGTTTTATGAGAACACATCTTAAACCTCTGCCTGACACATCGATGTAGATGATAAATCCCTCCGAACCTGAAGGTATTGTTAGAACAGGTGCTGAATTAAGTCTCCTCCTGAGTTCTTGGAAACTCTTTTCACATTCCTCGCTTTATCTGAATTTTGTATCTTTTCGAGTCAGCTGAGTTAATAGAGTGGAGATTCGAGAAAATCTTTCCACGAATCTCCGATAATAACCAGCTAAGCCTAGAAAGCTATGTATTTCGGTTACTGACTTAGATTGCTCCCAACTTTGTATTGCTTCAATCTTCGTCGGGTAAACTGATATTCCATGTTTCGATATCATGTTCCCAAGGAATGTTACTTCCTCAAGCCAGAACTAGTATTTCTTCAACTTGGCATATTACTTATTTTCACGAAGCTTTTGGAGTATCAACCTTAAGTGTTGCTCATGATCTTCACAACTTTTGGAGTAAATGAGGATGTCATCAATAAAAATAATTACAAAATGATCCAAATATTTCTTGAATACTCGGTTCATTATATCCATAAAGGCAGCAGGAACATTAGTCAATCTAAAAGACATGACTAAGAATTTATAATACCTGTATCGAGTTCTGAAGGCAGTCTTTGGAATGTCATCGGTTCTCATCTTTAACTGATGATAGCCAGAATGAAGATCGATCTTTGAGAAGAATTTAGCACCTTACAACTGGTCAAACAAGTCATCAATATGAGGTAACGGATACTTATTTTTTATGGTGACATGGTTCAACTCTCGGTAGTCGATACAAAGTCGTATACTCCCGTCTTTTTTTTATGAATAACATAGGAACACCCTACGACGATGTAGTAGGACGAATGAAACCAATGTCTAACAACTCATGTAGTTGGGTTGTTAACTCCTGAAGTTCAATAAGAGTCATTCGATACGGGATTTTGGAAATGAGTTTTATACCCGACTCAAGGTTGATGTCGACGTCGGGATTTTTGAGTGTCCCTTTTCGTTACTTGTTCTTTGGTGTTCTCATATTAATGTGAGATTTGTTTTAAAAAATAAGTGAAAAAGGTCCGACATGTATAATGTCGACGATTTGACTTTAAGAGTCGTCGGTTGGTGTATATAACTGGTTGCACCAACGCAACCGAAAAATGTTTGCACATTGACCCAGTGATTTGACACTGCTAGACAGGTCTATGAAACCGAGATTCATTTTGGGTCCGGGGGCTTGATTATGCGGAGGGAAGGTGTTAGGCACTCCCCGACATCCGTGTTACCACGGTGACCGCCACTTTTCAAAAAAAATATTATATAAATGTGTGTTTGTGTGTGTGTGTGTGTGGATCAATGTGCAATTATTTGAAAGTAGTGCGAGGTCTCGTTCGCACCTATATACACAAGGTTTGAATTTTATAGAAAAATTTAGTTTTAACCAAGATATATCAATGAAGTTTTGTAAAAGAGGTTTTTCAAATCTTGTGCTCAATAGGAATTGAGACCTTTTCATACTTCCATTTTATTATTAAATGGTCGGCTTGTTTGCTTTTATTTTCGAGATGCGAAGCATTCTCGAGAAAATAATATACAACAGTGTCGAGCTCCTCATGGGCATAACAGCCATCCAAGGAAATTCGTACACTGTAAATAATGTACAAGCTGCTTATAGCTGAAAAAGTCCATCACGGGAACCGAATCTAGATTCAGTAGACTGAATCTGTGATCACATGATTCCTAAGCTCACATGATACTGGAGTTTATATGGAAAGCAGTAAGCAGTTATATATATAAAAGCTGTAAATATATATATACAGACAGGATCAACCACCACGAAGCAACTCCATGGGGGATTAGAAATATAAATATATAAAAGCGGTAAATATATATATATATATATATATATATATATATATATATATATATATATATATATACATGATCAACCACTACGAAGTAAACTCCATGTGGGACGAAATGTAAATAAAGCTGTAAAAGCGATCAACTGCCATGAAGTAAACTCCAGGCAGGACAAAATGTAAATAAAGCTGTAAAAACGATTAACTGCTACGAAGTAAACTCCGGGAAGGACGAAATGTAAATAAAGCTGTAAAAAGCCACGAAGTAAACTCCAGGCCTGACAGAAATGTAAATATATATATATATATATATATATATATATATATATATATAAGCAGTAAACGCACCGGATGTGAATCCAGGCTCATCGAATATGTCCGACAACAATAATATATACAAGTATATATATATATAAAAGCGAGTAAACGCACCGGATGTAAAATCTAGGCTCATCGGATATGTCCAACAATAATTATATGTAAGTGTGTATATATATATAAGCGAGTAAATGCTCCGGATGTAAAATTCAGGCTCATCAGATATGTTTGACAACAATTATATATATAAGTGTATATATATATATATAGTCCGGATCCAGTCCAGGACCCTGGACTCAATTAAAATCCGGACCTTTTTTTTTTTGCTTTTTTTTTGAAACAACTAAAAAAAATTATGAAATTGGAATTTTTACATAATACAGTGTTTTGGGCGTGATTTGGATGCCTATACCAAAACATTTCTGTACAGTCTGGGCAGACTGTATATACATTGGTTGGTGTAGGTATTAAAAACACACCCAAAATACTGTATTATGAAAAAAAATTCAGTTCCATAATTTTATTTTATTTTTTAGTTGTTCTACCAAAAAAAAAAATTGGGGTCTGAATTTTGGACCAGTCCGGGATCCCGGACTGGATCTGTTGTCTATATATATATAAAAGCGAGTAAATGCTCCGGATGTAAAATTCAGGCTCATCAGATATGTCTGACAACAATTATATATATAAGTATATATATATAAAAGCAATAAACGCTCCAGACCGAAGTCTAGGCTCAATCGAGGCATAACTCGATAATGTTAGTCCATATATGAAATATATACATATATAAGTATATATATACAGACAGAAATGAAAACCACGGACCGAAGTCCAGGCAAACGCACACAACACGACTCTCAATGTGTATAACAGTGTGTGCTAATATGAGAAGAAGGCTTTATAGAATGTGAGAAGGCTTACAGTGGGCTGTCAATGTAGACTTCTATGACTTTAGATGGATGAATACTCGGCTCCTGCCGGTAAAAATATGACAAAATATAAGCTCAAAAGTGTTTGAAATAAGACAACACTCAGTTTATGGGGTGTACAAAGCCAATTGGACAGGGCTTCCTAGCTATTTCTCTCCCAAAATGGCTAGCCCAAGACCCATATTTATAGAACTGACTGTCGCAAGTGTACCTGCGGCAGCCTCTGTTACACCTGCGGTTGTCCGAACTGCCCGGGGTTTCGTGAGTCCCGTCGTCTCGAAGTACGTGCACTCGTGCAATGTAATGTCCGCTCGAACTTGTAGATCTTCAATCTGAGCATCCGAACGAGGTGTACAAGACCATCTTCAGACTGCTTTTGTCAAAAGTTACGCAATGACATGGGATTTGCCCTTTTTGATTCCAGGAAGATGGGTCCATGACCGAAATTGCATTTCCGGATTCCCGCTAGGCAATCCGGTGAGCTGTTTCGCGTAGTTTTCGCTCCGAAGTTAAGATATGAGTCTTATGGGACTAATTTTGAATCAATTTGAGTTAACATGAGTGTACTTGATTTGAAGTGAAGTTGAGTTGGCAAAATGACCATTTTGCCCCTCCCGGGGTTATCTCCGGTTTTCGCACAGTTGTAGCAGGTTTTTCCCAGGGTTATCTCTGAGATGGTCATGCTGTTGACTTTGAATATCCTCAGGGTTATCTCTGAGTTTGGAATTGATGTTGTGGTCCTCCATGGTTATCTCTGGAGTGTGAAAAAGACGGTTTTGCCCTCCTGCACAGTTAGTAACAGGAAAAGAAAATTTCGAGTGTCTACAGTCGATACAAAATTTAATTTCACGCTCTCGGGGTAGGCCAAGAAGTTCTTCGGAAAATACATCAGGGAATTTATTAAAAACAGAAATATCATTTAAATCTAACGTATTTTTATTTAAATCAGTGACATAGGCTAAGAAAGCTTGACATCCGTTTTTCAATAAATTCATCTGGTAATATGTCTTTAAAAAGAAATTTTAAAGAGTCTATTCACCCCCTTCTAAATATTTTTGTACTTTTTTGAAAATAACACAATGATGCCCTATAGTTTTTTTTCTTTTATACACCATCGAACCCCACTAAACGAGATTTAAGCTTTATTTCATGTATTTATTGTCATCTTTTTTATGATAAAAAAAATACACCTCAAGTCATTCTTTTGAGAACGGAGGGAGTAGAACTTTGATAAATTATTAAATCTATCTAATAAAATACAAATGATTTTGAATTTCCCGCTCACTCAATAAATCATCTAGGTCGTCCAAAGTTTGGGATAAATCCCACCGTTCATACATCTATCTAATAAAATACATCTATCTATCTAATAATTTAATAAAATACAAATGATTTTAAATTTCACGCTCACTCAATAAATTATTTTGGTCGTTCAAAGTTTGAGTTAAATCATATTGTCCATATAGTGCCGGAGGCACGGGACCCAGCTAGTATATTATATTTCAACATTGATATAATAATTTCTTATAAGTATACATAATCAGATTTATGTTCATTAAGCACTATTTTTAGTTTTTCCATTCTCTTGTCTTCTACATTTTTTTAGTTCTAAACCTACTACGGGAAAAAAGCATTTTTTGATTGAACAGAGGGAAATTGAGTACCCTCTCTTATAGGCACAACTAGTAATTAGCTCATTGTACTTGATCAATTATATCATTAATCTAATTAAAATATTTTAATCAGGCCATTATGTTAAACTAATCAAACGTTTGTTAATTAATTTCTTCTTTTACACAAGTATTAATCTTCTATTTTATGATTTTAAAATTGAAATATTTTTCTAAAAAAAGTGTGTTAAGTTTGTTTGCAAAAGTGATAGAGTTGATGTTATTATTGGTATTAATTTATTATCATTCTCAATTATTTTATTTTATAATTAGTTCCTTATTTAATCTTATTATTTCTAAAGTTATTTGATGATACTTTGTAATCCCAAATGAAAATAAGGTATTATATAATCTTTTTGAAAAAAAACAACAGATGAATTAAATTTACTTAATCTAAAACTGGCAAATTACTAAGTAGCCCCTCCATTCTTAAAAGATTGTCATTTTAGAATATAAAATTTATTTCAAAAAGTTTATTGTTTACAATTTTTGAAGAAAATAAATTATTTATTTTTCTATATTACTACTACTTCCCAGTAAATTTTTTTCTTTGTATTAATAGTTTTTAGTTTTTAATTTCCCATAAAATAGTGAATGTTACTTGTAAAAATCTTAAATAACAATCTTTTTAGTAACAGAGGGAGTATAAAATTATTATTTTAAAAATTAAAATAAATTCATTTTATTATCTGTTCTTCCGCTGGATCCACAACTTGTCTGCAATGGGAGCTCGAACCGCAAATCTACGGTGGTCTCAACGCTCACTACTCTTTACTCCGTACCATCGCATCCGCTCCAAGCTCAATTCCTCCTTATCCTTTTCTTCACCTAAGGTTCGCCCAAACTCATTTTATTCGCTTATATGCATTACCAAATTCCTGTTTGATTGTTGTGTAAATACAGAGAATGAAACTGAATTTGAGAAAATTCTCCCTTTGAATGTGCTTATTCAACTAAATTGTTGAGTTGAGGCTGTTAGCCTAATAAAAACACTAGTCCATAATTTGGTTGATTACCGTTCGGCAACGACTTATAATATAAGTTGACTTATAAGTTGTTTTAAGTCCTGATTTATAAGTAAAAATTAAGTTAAAACAAGTTACGGTTGTGTTCGGCTTATAATGACTTATAAGTTAAAATAAAGAGGGAGAATATAAGAGGGGCAAAATACATATTACATTTAGTCAAACTAACTTATATAAGTCATTTTAAAATAAGTTATAAATATATATCTTATTTTTTGGGCTTAAAAATCAACTTATAAGTAGAAAAATAAGTCCTTGCTAAACAGAGGAAGGAATAATGGCACATGACTTATAAGTTGGTTTGCCCCACTTATAAGTCACTGCAGAACAAGTTTTCCCAACCACCAGTCAACTTTTTTTTTTTGTTTGTTTCTTCTATTTTTTAGAGCTTATGAATTCTGATAGCTGATGATACTGTGTTTCGCCGCCTCTACCACTGGATGTCGGGTGCTCTGAGTAACCTGAAACGAATGAATGCGCAGAGGGGTTTCCTCTGAATCCGCATCTGATGGTCAGTGATAGCGAAATGGGAGGTTTTAGGAATCTGAGTGTGTCCAAAATTATGTACGAGAGGTGCCCAAGTATTTATAGTCGATGTTTTATGCCACATGTTTTCCCTATTTATGGACGTGATTTGTTAGTGATAATCCCAGATATAAATCCATGGATTCAGATAAGAGTCCAAACGTGTCAAAACTAATCTCCTATTGTTTGCTGAGTTGTGGACACTGTCCAATGGGCTAGACTCCGGTGTCTTATGTTTGGGCGCCACATCACCATTGAATCCGGGAACCACGTACGTAGTGGGTTCAGGTACCATGTATGTAGTGGATCCAGGCACCACATACGTGGTGGATCCGGGTACCACATCCATAACACCACGTTGGACATGGACCACATTGGACCCGTGCATCAGTAGAATTCGGGAGCCTTGCTAGGCTTGCGAGACATGGGGTCGGGCACCACGTGTTCGGACAGCACATGGGGTCGGGCACCACCTGTGTTCGGGAACTAGGTTGCATACTGGGACTCAGGCATCATGTTGAGGTTTGGGCCTCATGCCACATGCTAGGATTCGGGCACCGTGTTGAACTCGGACCACTACTCCCTAACAATACCATTTTTATCTAATCCAAATTAGAGATTCATTTTTATGTTTGTAAGTCGTTTTGAGAAATCCTAAAATACAAATTTTATATTATTCATTTAAAAACAACAATTATAGTAATTAGTACTTAGTTCAACTTTTTAGTTACTTTAAATTATATTTGCTTAAATAAATTGGTAAAATTTTAAATTTAAGGATTTCAAAATTGACTTAAAAAGTCAAAAGGACCTAGTAACATTTTACTGTTTGACAACTTTGACTCAGGCATCTCACTGTTTAGACGATGATTGTGGAGATTTCTTACCGTGGTTAAGGCAGAAGGCTGGAACTGAGATTTCATCTTTTCTTTCAATTGGGAAATCTACTTATGGCAGGTAATGGATGCTTGTTGCGTAGAAGCACTTAGTTTGCAGAACTATGTTTCAATTTATTAGCTGTTATATATTTAAATTTTGACAGGGATGCTCAACTCTTTAATTAAAATGGTGATTACTATTTTGCTGGAGTATTAGGCTGTGTGAAGTATCCACGAATCATATTTGTATTTTTTTCATTATCATTGTTAAGTAATCCTAGAAAAACATTTGCTCTAATGATCTCCTCATATTTCAAAGCATCTCAAAAAAAGGGTGTGTGTGTGTGAAAGTTGGGCTATGTTTTGAACTAGACAATGTGAGGTGAGGGAAAGGAAAATAAATAGAAAGTGAAGTAAGAAACACCCTCATAATCATATAGCCTATCTCTTTCACATAGATTTGGAAACGGAATTGTAAATTTTTTAGAGCTATCAGCTATGACACCAGTACATTACATTAAACTAAGTTTTCCTAGCTATAGTTGGTGATCAATAATGTACAAAGCACAAACAGCTTTATCCAAAGCCATTCTAATGAAATAAGGGAGATATACTTAATGCGTGGACAAAGAAAAAAAGAAGGAACTCTAGTCCTGAGCGGAAAACCTTACGAAGACATTCAGCTATCTTGTTTCTGAAAGTCTAATAATAATCTAGAAGGAGAGTTGAATAGATTATTATAAATTAAAATTTTATATTAGGCCTTTTTGAATTTTTAGTTGACTAATTTGCAGTGTTAGAAATTAGTTTGCAAGACAATAAAAATTCAATCACACAATGTACAGAGATTTGTCTGGTTCGCAGCATCAAGCTCCTCTCCAGGACTTGAGATCCTATTACTATTAGTAATAAATACTCCTTCAACATGCGGAGAAGCCTTTACAAAGTTTTATAGACAAACTTCCAACTTTTCACAACTACCTATCTTGGACAGCAAGCTCCCAACTCTCTCCTCAAACTTAATTGTACCTTTTTTTGAGTTCAATTCAGTTCTATTCTATGATCTAGTCTTGAAACAACAACCTCTTCCTCACCTCACAAGTTTACTAGAGACCCAACTCCAATGTTCTAAAAGGCGCTAGGCGGAAGGCGGGTGGGCGGCCGAGGGGGGCCTAGCGCCTAGGGGGCCAGGCGTTTTTTTTATTTTAAGTTAATTTTAATATTTTATCTTACATTTATCCAAACAAAACAATAATATAAAGCAAAACAATTTATAATTAAAATAATAGAGACATTTGCTTAAAGTTCAAACAGATATCCATATTGTTAATGTCAAAGTTCAAACACAAACATGCAATTTTTCAAAATTCAAAAATATTTTTAACGTATTAGTTTTATTCATAAACAAGATGGCTATTAAATAATAAATTTAAAATTTTAAAAATTTAATTCAATATTAAAACTTAAGAAACTAAACATAAATTTAAGAATTATATTGAATTAAACTAAATATTACAAATGTATCATCATTTATATAATTTGAAGTTGGTACAAGTTCAAAAAATTACAGCTATAATAAAATTATCCATTTTGACTTGATATTGTTTACTTGTTGTGATTTGATATGCTACAACATGTATTATGAATATGGTAAATCATTTGAAAAATAAAATATATTAAGATCTGGTTTGGGTAGTTATTAAAATAAAAAAACCTCTCCGCCTAGACCCCACCTAATTTTCTGGAAGGATTTTTTTGCCGCTTTGGGCCTAGGTGAGACACCAGGGGGCCTAGCGCCTAGGCGAGGCGCCAAGGGAGGGCCTAGCGCCTAGGCGGAGCCTAGGCGGACCTAGGCGGGAATTTTTAGAACACTGCCCAACTCCCAGCTGACCTCTCTAAGACTGGTCTTGGTCGAAGAATTACTCGATTTTTTCACAGGTACATAAAATAAACTAACTCTAACTTTTTCTCTTTTTACAAAAGATTTTACAATGACGTTCTTCTTAAATAAGCAGATAAAATTTAGTACAAATTGATGTTTCTTAAATAAGCAGATAAAAATTAAAGATAAAAAATTCAAAGACTTTTATGATAATTTGCTTCTTGTGTAAGCAGATGTAAATTTTGACTCAGTTATAAAAGTTTAAAAACTTTTATATTTGTGTAAAAATGCTTCTTGGTCAAGCATATAAATAAATTTAAGTGTATGTCAAATATTGCTTGAAGAAGCAGATATTTAAATTAATGCAAGTTTATAACGAATTATTTATTCTTTTTAATAAAGAATGTGTTTCTATGGATTTAAAGTATAAAGTTAATTTGAAATATTATAAATGAATTTATGCTCAAATGATTTGTGATGACAAATATCAAGTATACAAATTA
The DNA here is from genome assembly GCA_020205505.1 of Panax japonicus. Taxonomy (NCBI): domain Eukaryota; kingdom Viridiplantae; phylum Streptophyta; class Magnoliopsida; order Apiales; family Araliaceae; genus Panax; species Panax japonicus. The sequence goes on from CM035114.1 coordinate 63,545,623, forward strand.
TATCAATTAAACAATACTTGATATAACAAATATATTTGTTTAATTCAAAGGATATATAAAGGTATTTTATCTATTATGTGAATAAAATATAAAGAAGACCACTTAGGATTTTAAAGACCGTTTGAACAATTCACGTTATCATATATTCAAGGGTGAAAAAATTCAAATTGTTTCGGTGTCCAAGTATTTACCAAATTTATAATTTTTCACTTTTATATTTATATAAATATTTTCGATAAACTACTTGAGTTTAAAGGACAGGTCGAATAGTTCTCTATGAGAAGTATTTCGGGGTTGATCAAGTGTTGATCTATGATATTTATATAAATAATGGATATATAAAGTATTTATATAAATATTTTGGATAGATTACTTGAGTTTCAAGGACAGGCCGAATAGTTCTCTATGAGAAGTATTTCGGGGTTGATCAAGTATAATCTACTTTACAATATTTGTATAAATAATAAATATATGAGATACTTATTTAAATATTTTCGATAGACAACTTGAATTTCAAGGACAAGCCGAATAGTTCTCTATGAGAAGTATTTCGGGGTCGATCAAGTATGCGTATACTTTACGATATTTATATAAATAATAAATAGATGAAATATAGATATATATAATTGTGTAGAACAATGTATATTTTTATATCTATAACAATAAACAAGTGGGAGATGATTTAATCAAGCAATTTAAACAACTTATCTCAAATATTTGTGACCAATTTTTTTCTTCTTCAAATAATCAGAATTTTGAAGTAACAAACAGAGATTAAAGCTTTAGAGAGAATGTAGGCAAGGAGTAAGCTTTTTTTTGATAGTGAATTGGTAAGTTTGGAATGAAGAAAAGCTTCCTATTTATAGGATTTTCAAGCTAGGGGCAAAATGGTCTTTTTGGAAAATCAAGGGATGAAAATCATTTGGTTAAATGTAAGGTTCAGTTGATTTTAGCAATATCAGATCACATGGATTGCTAGCATATTTGTCCTTCCGAATTTTTAAGAGTTTGGTTAATTTCAAAAATCAAAGCTTCCAGTGCATGAACGAATAAGGCAGCGTTTGTCCCGAAATGAGTGACCCTTGGGCATTAAATGCAAGCCTTTTCTTCTTTCCATCATGTATACACGGACACATACATGCATACAAATATTTACTTTCCATTTTGCATGTATACCTGAATATACACACACATGTGCACATAAACCAAACATTACATGCCACGGATACACACATATAAAAGTCTCATAAACAATTTTTGGTTTTTTCTTAAAAAAACCTTTTTGCCCCTTTTTGTGAAATAATATTTGAAAGCTTGAATATGAATATTTTTGAAAGAAAATAGGAATACTTCTTGTCTTGGAGAAATGTTATTTTGTGAAATAATATTTTTAACACTTGATATTAAATTATCAAGGTTAGGTAAATATTAGTTCAATTTAGAAAACATTTTTACAATGTTCTAAAAGGCGCTAGGCGGGAGGCGGGCGACCAGGGGGGCCTAGCGCCTAGGGGGCCTAGGCGGAATTTTTTATTTTAAGCCAATTTTAATATTTTAATTTATATTTATCCAAATAAAACAATAATATAAAGCAAAACAATATATGATAAAGATAATAAAGGCATTTGCTTAAAGATCAAACACATCTATATTGTTGCTAATGTCAAAATTCAAAAACAAACATGCAATTGTTCAAAGTTTAAACATATTTTTAATGTATTAGTTTTATTTATAAATTTATAAACAAGATTGTTATTAAATAATAAAATTTAAAATTTCAAGAATTTAATTCTATATTAAAACTTAAGAAACTAAACATAAATTTAAGAATTATATCGAATTAAACTAAATATTACAAATGTATCATCATTTATATAATTTGAAGTTGGTTCAAGTTCAAAAAATTACAACTATAATAAAATTATCCATTTTGACTTGATATTGTTCACTTGTTGTTGTGATTTGATATGTTACAACATGTATGAATATGGTAAATCATTAAAAAAATAAATATATCAAGATCTGGTTTGAGTAGTTATTAAAATAAAAAAATCTCTCCGCATAGACCCCGCATAGGCCCTACCTAATTTTCTGGAGGGATTTTTTTGCCAACTTGAGCCTCACCAGGTGAGGCAATTAGGGGGCCTAGCGCCTAGGCGGGGCGCCAAGGGGGGTCAAGCGCCTAGGCGGGGATTTTTAGAACAGTGCATTTTTGGTAGTTTTAGAAAACATTTTTGGTCCAAGTAAATAAAATTTTGACACACAAATAAAACCTATGGAGAGGATTCTAATTTAATTACCTTATTTCCCAATTATTGTTATCATCAAAATATATTAAAAAATAAATACTTATCTGTTTCTTTACTTCTTCTTTCAATTTTTTTGGTGTCAAGGTTGGTTTATGCTTTGCTAGGGGACTGATAACTAGATTCTGTTTTCAAAATTTTAATATTAGTATATTTTTTGTTATCATGTCTCATTGTCGAGTCTTTGTTTTCAACATATTATGTACAAAGGTTGTGTCATTTGGATTATGTAGATATTTTCCTCATCTTTTATATGAAATTGTTGATATAATCATGGTTCTCCTAGTTTTTCATCCTCTCTTCGTACTATTCCTTTTGAGTGGACCATGACCAAGACATCTCACTATTTCTCCTTTCTTCCCCAATCATGATATGTTTATCAATTTGGAGATCTTTTTGTTGTATTTTCCCCCTCAAATTAATTTGTGAAGATCTCATGGATCATAACATCCCTAATGAACTTGTGGAGTGAAATTGAAGCACATTGAGTTTTTTTAATTCATATTGGCAACCATCGAGTTCTTCAGATGTATGTTGACCTGAATGCAGGTGTTTGTTTACTTCTAAGTTTATACGCACAGGGGATTCCATACTCAAGGTTCCTTACAGTGTGGTTTGTAATCATCCCCTTCAAAATTCAAATAATGTAAGGTAATACCATAGCTATGCATCGCAAACTTTGTTTCACAAAATTGTTGAATTTATACTGCAGCAGCTAGCCCCAGATAATCTACTCCCGCAGATTAATTCTTTATTAGGAAATGAAGTTGGTGATATTGCAAAACTTGCTATAGTCATTTTAGTTGAGCAGAGATTGGCTCAGGTGCGTACTTTGTTCTAACTTCTAAGTTTCATAACTAACTACTTTTCATGTATGGTTATGCATACGTGACTTCTTGCATATCTGCTTTGGTGTTGGTATTCATCTTGAATATCAAGGTTTAAGAATATGGAAATGTCTAATAGTTGCTTGTTTCAACTTTCAACCTCTCTTGTTTGGTGCAGGACTCTGAATGGGCCCCTTATATCAGCCGTCTTCCGCATATTGGGGACATGAACAGCACAGTAATTGCTTCTACCTTGTCGTTCATTTGTTATATAACATCTATTTATATATAACAAAGTACAAAAAGAATATGTTTTGGTCCTTCAACCCGAATTTTTAGGAAAAGAATCTATTTCATCTACTATAGAATTAGAAGCACAAAAATAATCTGTTTCAGTCTGAAAAAGATTCACTCGGCCACTTTTCCATCTTTCATTCGACTTCCTAACTCTTTCCAGCAATATTGTTACTACAATAATTATCTCCTTACCATCATCCCTTATTTCTATACAATTTTTGATTTAGTTAGTGTTCTATAACAATTCATATTCTTACTAACAATAATATCTAATTATGTAACTATTTTATTATTATAAACTATGTAAGTACCACTATTCGAGTTTAAGTCGGATTTTATTAATACGTAAATAGATGTATATGAATATATAAATAATGAATCATTAATTGTAGTATTCAAATTTATTAAATTTTTAATTAATAATTATTCATATATAAAATTTTAGTGGAGCAATATTTTCACGTGTTTTTGATATTTCCACATTGTTCCCTTTCACATGATGGTGAAACCCACTTTATGCTCATGCGAGAGAGGACCAAGCGGAAATATAAAAAATACATGTGAAAATATCAGTTCCCAAAATTTTAATATAATATATTGCAGTTAAATAGCTTATTACAATTTATTAGCTTACATGGCTCTTCAGTTTATAAATGCTTATGTGACAACTCTTTTAGCTTTTCTTGATGGATTCAAGTTTCTGTGGGATGTTTGACATGGACATAGTTTTGGAATCTTCATAGATATTTTGGAGTGATGATGATCTAGAAATGATTCGAGAAAGCTCTTTATATCAGGAAACAATTAAACAAAAGGCTCAGATTGAAAAGGATTTTTTGGCAATTAAACATGTGAGTTATGTTCTGAAATCACAAAATTTTCTGTTCTCATGTATTCATTGTCTCCTACCGATATGTTTAGAGTTCTACTACCTCTTTCCAGATTTGTTTAGTTGTATAATTTTGATATGTATTTTTCTGTCTTTTTCATTTTATATATACAATAGACTAGATCAAGTTCATCTATCTGCTGCTACTTGAAGGTCTAGAGAAGTCTGACAATTGATTACTCCAAGCTCATGCAAGTTTTTCTGTACATAGGACAAGTAAACTAATAGTAGTATTAGACATTTTTTTTATGTTTAATGGCATATGGGAATTTATTTTGTTTTTTCATGTTACTGGATAAACTAACAATAATGCTTTTTAAAAAATTCATTTTTTAGTATGTTCAGTTACAAATAGTATTTTTGGCTTCTTTCTCGATTTCAGGTTCTTCAGCAATTCCTTGAATTTTTTGAAGATGTCACTCTAAAGGAGTTTAAGCATGCGTATGGTTTAGGTATCATATTCATTTGAAGAATCTTAATGATTCTGATTTCTAAGAAGAATGGTATTCCTTCATTTAAGTCCCATATTTGAACTACACAACATTTCCACATGTTTTTTTTTATTGCTTAATATATTCTTAAGTTTGTCTTAAAATGATCCTCACATGTTTAAGCTTCGCCATTTGTCTTTTTGGATGTCTAATAGGGTGGTAAGCAGATAAATTTAGATGGAATGAAAGTTATGTCTTTACTTGGCCTGTGGCCATACTTTGACTTTTTTAATTATCCAAACTATGTCCTACAACAAATATCCATCCACTCAGCCAAATTTTCTCCTAGCATTTGGCGTTTGCTGCAGTCTGTAGTTCCATCCATCATCTTTTCTCACATTGAGGCCTTTAGAGAGTCAAGAATCAAAATTGAAGGTCTTTAGCTTATTTTCTTGGACTATATGAAATATTTTAGTTGTATTTGTGGTATAAGTTGTTGATTTTTTTAAAAAAAGTTCTTCTCATTGTATCATTGAAGTTACCTTTCTATTGGAAGATATTTTATTAAAAGAAACTGATCTGATCAGCAACTACGTTATTGGCTGCTATAAAAAAAATTGCATGAATTTTCTGACCAAAACATTCAATAGAAGCCGTACAGGTCAGTGTCATAGGCTGGGATTATAAATTAGCCATAATTTTTAGTTTTGATATAAAAAAAATAACCCCTCCATCCAACTTTTTATTTTCTACCTTTTTTTATGAGTGTGTGGGCCATGGATTTTAAGACGCAATGGGGACATATTTACAGACTATATTTTTGGAATGCTATGTCCTTAAATCATTTATATTTTGTATTTTACCTATATTAATGATTAAGCTAAAATATACTTATAATTTACTAATATGTTTTTTATCGCTTCTAAAATCCATGCCACACTCAAATAAAACGAGACATCTAAATCTGGATGCAGGGACTAGGGAGTATATTATTAGAAAGTAATAGAAAGAAGAGAACAAATACAACCAAGGAACCATACATATCCTCGCAAGATTTGTGAATGTTTGCACTTATTACATGGATTTGGTAAAACCTTATTGCAACTTTGTGTAGGAGATATAACATGGAAAGTTTTATCATCAAGTTTGTTCGACTTTTTCTTTGGTCCTTCTGGGTAATGGGTAGTGCAATTTGTTTCCTGATTGACAAAATGTACTTTGGCATAATTGCTTCTTAGGGTTTCCTCCTTTTTTTCCCTTTTTGTTGTTGTGTGTGTGTTCGTGATAATGTGGATAAGTTGATTTAGTATTTGATTGCTTCGTCAAATGTTCCAAGTTTCAGCCATTTAAAATTCTTTCCTTCACAGATATTAATTTGACATAAGAGCATAAATAAAAACTCCCAAATCCAATGATACAACTTTCAAAAAACCAATTAACAAACTGGATCAAATAATTGTTAACAGTCTTATTTTTGGTAAGTAAATAATTTTCATGACGAGCTCCAAAGGAGGGGGGGGGGGGGGAACCTTAATACAAGGAACGAACTTTTGAAGATAACTTTCACTTTGTTCATTCCATAATTTGCATAGCTTTTGTATGCTAATTTTGTGGACACGACTTTCCCGTTTGGTGCAGAGATATACAATTGTTTTGATGATATCTTGTACATGTTTCAGTTTCTTCTCGAGCATGGACAAGTACGAGGGGTGTGTCCATGGTATTAGTATTTTAAAGATCCTTATAAAATTTTATATATGTATAGTGACCGAGTAAGTTCTTAATGTTTATGTTATTTTATTAGTAAAAATTGTTATACAGATTCCATTTGCAGATTTTCTAAATCATGATGGTATTTCAGAGACAGATGTCTTGTGCGATGAAAGTAAACAAATCTCCGAGGTCCCTCTCTCTCTCTGCCCCCGTCCGCCAAATAAAATCTATCTGAAAATAAAATAAGAATCTGTCCATATATCTGTCTGTTTCTCTTAGCATCTCTCATTTTCTCTCCCTCTTTACTATTCTCTTTCTCAGAGTGTGCCAGGTATGGAGGAGTAGTTATATCATTCATAGCACTTTGGTTGACTCGCACTGATACACCTGTTTTTCAGTTTTCAAATGTGGGCATCTCATTTTGCCAACAAGTACACAAACTTTATCTTAATCTTTTGATTTTTAGTAATTGTTCATCTCAAATTTAGATTAATTCTTTCCCTTTAGGAAGTCCAAATAAAAACAAAGACAAAACCAAAGAAGAAAAATTAATTGTTAATCTTCCAATTCTCCAAATTGAGTGTTTAAACTCTAGATTTTTATACCATGTTTACATGTAGTGGTTTATACCACTTTAAGTTTACCAAGGTAATTTGAAAATGTACTTGCCTTAACTAATTGACTTTTAGTTATGGAGCCTTTCTTTTGGGATGGAGAAAGTAGTTATTATTTTCAGTGATTGCATGATTGCATCTGTGAAATTAGTACTTTGAATGTCAAAGTTTTCATGTCCAAGTGTTGATAGAATTCATGCATCTCATAAGATTATAACAACCGAGATATCTTTGTTGAACTCTTAAGAATTTTAATTGTTTCTAAATTTTTATTGGACAGTAACAGAAGTTAGTGATTTATTTTGTGAACTCTTTTTAGCCTGTCAGCTATCATATATATTACATTTGTGTTGTCTAGTCTGTTTCTTAGTTTCATTTTGATTTTATAAGTTTGATTCCCAGTATACATAATTTAGGTTGTTGCAGATCATGACTACACTCCTGGTGATCAGGTCAGCTTTAACTTCATGAATTCTTTTTCTTTTCTCATAGCTGAATCAATTTCCTTCTCCTTGAAACTTGTTTTTGTTTGTAATTAAAAATGAGTTACTTGTTGAGATAGAAAATCTCAATTTGAAACTGAAATGGACCAGGTAAGATCTGTTTGCACTTTTTTGGTATTTCCCAGATATATCCTCTGTAGACATTTTACTTTTTCTTGCCATAGAAACAGTCAGTTTGAACTCTTTTCAAATTTGGAAGGTTAACAAATTCTGCTCAAACAACCCCCTTCCTCTCTGATCATTTAGATACAAAAGGAAGAAGGATAAGGAGAAGAAGCTATGAAGCATAAATAAGAAAATCAAGTAGATACGAGAGGAAGAAGGAGAAGGAGAAAAAGCTATGAAGCATGGTCATGGGGTCATTGGAGTGGTATAACACGAGACACTCACGACAACATTGACAAGAATTGTAGGAAACATACACGTTCACATAGAATGATTAATGCTAGGGGTCACTAAAGGGATCTCAATTATTTTGTCTCAATTACACGTGTCATTATCACTTTCGTTAATTAATTTGAGCATGTTTAGTAACCAACTCATCTAAAACCTTAAGCTATTAGATAGAGACACTAACAATATATATCATGCTAATACTCCTCCTTGAATGTAACTTTGTAACTTTATCGAGAATGAACAAATTAAAGTGTATTTGCACTATTAAATCAATATAAATGACAATGTGTGGTTGGGAACATTTGAACCCAAGAAGAGCTTTGATATTATGTTAAGTAACCAACTCATCTAAAAGATTAAGTTATTAGAAAGAGGCACTAACAATGTATATCATGCTAATAGAGCAACTAATGTAATAATGACATGTGAATTTGGGACACAAAATTTGTGATCCCATTTGAGACCCTAGCATTAGTGATAGAGAATTATATATAACATTAAATTGTATATATTGTTATTGTTCAACACCTATGGCTGTAACTTATATATGATTATGAATAAAAAACCGAGGAATATATGTATGCAAGCACATATGTAGCATTTAGGCATATACGCATTTAACTAATGGTGTACGTGTTTATTTATCGTAGACTTATATTGAAGAGAAAGGATGGGTAATCAATAATGTCAAGTGATCTATACTATATGTAGAGTATGGAATGAAGAAAATACAATAAAATCCCAATAATTAAGCTATCCCACTAATTATTCCTGTCATAAAGGAGCTAATTATGGTTAACTTATCCAACTAGAAAACATCATAAATAAGTAAATAGAATACTCTAGATCATATTGTAACACCCTCCCTCAAGTTCGTGTGTAAATATCATACATGCCCAACTTGGATTTGAGCTGATCAAAAACCTGGCGATTTACTACCTTAGTAAAAATTAAGGTAAAAATATCAGCAGCCTACTCTGAAGATGTCATGGACGGAATGCAAATAGGTCCACTCTCACGTCCCTCCTCGATAAAATGTTGATGTATCTCCACATGTTTGTTCGATTGTGCAAATCAAGATCTTGTCAAAGAAGTTTCAGACACAAGGTCTTTATGAAGAAGTTTATATATCTGCAAAAAAAGAAAGAGTTTTGAATTCATGTTTGAAACTGCTCTTGAAGTGTGTCTGTGCTACCTAGTCTATCTGAAATATTCATATTTTTGTATTCCCTCCCTTCCAAAATATTAGATCAAGTTTTACTTTTCCAAGTCAATATGAGATGTTCTCAATTCAATATTGATGTGATCCATTTAACTTTTAAAAAACAATAAAACTTGTAATTAGTAATAGTTTTTAGATATTTTACCATTTTTATAAGAAAACATGATATTTCCACATGACTTTTTGACATTTCCACATAAAAACCGTCGCTATAGATCCGGTTTTTATGGTCGCTATACATCTATAGCGACACTTTTCATGTGGAAATATAAAAAAATCACATGAAAATATCAATTTCCTTTTTATAATTGTATTGTGTAAAATGATAAGAATTCATATCTAATTTTGAGCTTGAAAATATATCAAATTGACTTTAAAAAGTTAATATTGATCTTATATTTTGGAGGGAGTATTTTATTCAAGATAAGGATGTTGTGCCTTCTTGCTTCTTATGTCATAAATCCTCATGTAAAAAAATATCCGGAAGGCTGTTATTATTGTAGTTGTATGAGATTAGTTTTTCTGAAAATCACGCATAGCTTTTTCTCAGGTTCTGATAAGATACGGGAAGTTTTCCAATGGTACCCTCCTGTTAGACTTTGGATTTGCACTTTCTTCCAACATATATGACCAGGTTAGTCTCCGTTCAAATCTTGTCAATTAAGGTATTTTGATGATGAATTCTGGGGCAACTTTATTTCTTTTGTGTGCCATTTTTGTCAAAAGATATTGATCAAAATATGTCATTTTAATTGCCATAAATCAATATAACGAGATCAGTTGCTTGCAGGTTCCGATTGAGGTCGATATACCTCATCATGATCCCTTACATGCAATGAAGATGGATCTGCTGCGTAGACATTTTACACCAGCCATTGAAGATGTTAATGGCTTCAGCTCTTGTGGGAATTCTTTCATAATCAAGTTGGTAGTCATTCACAGATTTTGATCTTTTTAACTAGATTCTGTAGAATGTTAATCCAAGATTGCATTTTTTCTATCTAGAAGTGGAGATGGATCTGCACACCGATATTAATAATAACTAATAAACCAACGGAACAGTGTCAAAAAAAGAGGATTAGGGTAAGTTCTGAAATAGCTAGTTCTCGAGGCTGTCGATAGAATTCAGAATACTTTAAAGGCGCATTAACGATATACACTATTTCGAATATTTTTTTCTTAACCTGGTGTGCCAACCAACAAGAAGAATGTGAGCAAAACATTTTTCTTAAAAGTTCAATTGCTGCTTTGTGGGAATTTGCTCGATACTAAGGTGAATGGTGGTTGTTCTAGTGATCAGTTCATATCTCGAAGTTAAACTTAAATATGTCAAAATAAAACACACCTAATCAAATGCCTGGATTAAGTACTGAAATTATCGTAAGATTGATTATAAGATCAATAAATTTATATGGGTGAGATTCAACTTCAATCCCTATGTATACGAACAATAGTCCTGCTAGACGAGTATTGATCTTAACTTTCTACTTAATAGACTTTGAGTGGCTTTGCATTAAAGCAGGTGTATACTTGAATAAGTAGGAAGAGAGATCAAGGAACATACTGGAAATGTGGGCCAACATTTAAGCACCAGATTGACAGCCGATAAACTAATCATTTTACTACAAATCTTTCAGAAGGATATCTATTTTGTTCAAACATCATGATATAAGTGAATCTTTTGTCTATTATGTCCTGGCTAAATATAGGTGGTAGACATCTCATATGAAAGCTTTGCTACTAATTCGTAGGAAAGAACATATAACACTTCCTTCCAGTAGTTTAGTGTACTTTTTTAATGGCCATGAAGATCTTAATAGATCCTGCTAAGGTCCTTTTTGTTTACTTATGGATAGGGCTTAGAAAATTTTCTATTAAAAAAATAAAACAACTTATGAATAGGTGTAGAAACTTCCTTAAAACTAGCATAAGGGGCAACATGTCAAGTAACTTTTGATTGTTGACTTTTGTCTGCTCTGGTTTCTTCAAATTCTCTTTTAGGTTTTTACATATTCGATATACATCCAATCCCAAGTCTGTGTTGAGACCTTTGCGTACGCATTTTCCTGTTTACTCGTTGAAGTTTGTGGAAATGATCTTTAGTTGATGTATTAATTTGAATTATAACTCTTAGTTGTTCTAATAGTTTTGCAGTATCTGCTTGCCCTTCTGCAGCATGTGGTTGATTACTTTCTTTTTTTTATCACTGTCTAAACTGATTACACAGGGAAGTGAAGTCCGCTAGTAGGAATGGGAGGGGAATCCCACAATCACTTCGTGCATTTGCTCGTGTATTATGTTCCACTTCTCCTCAAGGTCTCAATCATATTTTACTGTTTGTAGTTTTAATATATTATTATACAGCTGGAATTCACATAGGTCATTCCTGTATCAGCAAATAGTTATTTGATCAAGTCTGTGTATTCAGAACTGAGTGATTTGGCCAAGGAAGCTGCACAAACTGATGGTCGTCTAGCTCGACATCCCTTGAAGAATATGACCATAGAGCTCCAAGCACATGAGTTCTTGCTTTCAAGAATTAGTCGATCAATTGAAAGATATAGTGCTGCTATCAAGGTAATAATCTCCAATTTTGATCTCATCAATTAGAAACCTAGTCATAATTAAATGCCTCTCCACATGAAACTTCTTTATGTCTTACTATACCTAGTACATAATAAACATTTGAGATCTCCTTTTGGGAGAGAATTGGAGGTGAGTGGCAGTAATGGGAGGAACTGATGGACATTTTTTGGTAGTGGGAGTTGAAATTTTATTTCAACACATTAGTGATTGAAATAATTATATAGAATTAAATAATTTTGAAAATAAATAAAATGTCATGTTACAAAAGTTCTATTTTTTTTTTAAAAAAAAGTATAATAAATACACATAAAAGTAATTAATTTTTTGTGTAGTACTCACCAATTAATTTGAAAATTGAGAAAATGTGGATATACGGGAATATGTGAAAAAAAAGGATAACCCAGTCACTTATATATATATATGGGCAATAATTCATAGCATCTATTTCCTATGGATAAAAAATGAGCAAATACCATCTATACCATCTATAGCAATTATCAATGATCCAGATTTAAAAACTATTTTCGCCATCCGCTAGTATTTCTAGCGGACGGGTATAAAATTTATACGGTTGATTTTACCCCCACTAAGGCCAAGTCAGCTGAGCTCCAAATTGGATCATCTGATGATAGGGAAAAACAAGGAGATTTGCAGGCTTCTCTTTGTGGCGTCCTCTAGGTTATTATTCAGAAACTTAGTTGTGCTGATGAGACGAAACCCATTATTCTTCAGGCTGCCGACCAAATTATGATGTTGTTCCTTATGTTTTTTGGTTCCTTATGTTTTTTGATGTATTGTCTTACTAGGAGAGATTTGTTGTTGTTGATCGTCTTTCAATTTGCCCTTCTTATAAGATCTGATGGGCGAATTCGAGTTGGAACCGAATTATCGAAGGATCGAGGACTGTTATTGGATCCATCGGGACTGGAAGTGTTAGAGGAGGATTTCTTCGAAGAGAAGAATCTGCCTTTGAACACCATTATTATGAATAGGATCTTTGATTTAGGGTTTCAAATTGTTGATTGATCCAACCTTAGTCATATAAATTGATGAAAAAATCAATGAATTAAGTGAGATGAAGTGATGAATGCAAAGTAACGGACAGAGAGAAGGGGACTGTGGTTATCCTCAATGTTTGTACTTTGAACCAAAAAGAAGAGAAAATGCGAATAATGGTAACAAGCCTAATATTATAATATGCCTTGCGTCCGCTAGAACTTCTAGCGGACATATAATGGGGGTATAATTTAATTAATCCAATCCGCTAGATATACTAGCCGATGGCGATTTCATCTATTTAATCTGGGCCGTTAATAATTGCTATGGATGGTATGGATGATATTTGCTCATTTTTGATCCATAGCAAATAGATGCTATAGATTATTGTCATATATGGGCAATGATCCATAGCATGTATTTGCTATGGATTAAAAATTGGCAAATACCATCTCTACCTTCCATTGCAATGATCAGGATTAAAAATGAGTTAAAGTCGTCCGCTAGAAATTCTAGCGGACTGAATAACTACGCAGTTAGGACACTTATACCCCCACTCACCCGAACATTCAAACACAAACTCATTGATTAGAACAGCAATTTGGTGTTTTGGGTTATGTCGCCGATTAAGTTTCGCTTGATTTGGGATCTGCTGTTTTCATATCCGTCTGAATCGGGGATGGTTTTTATTTCTCCAGAGGATGATCTACTGGTAATGGGCCCTTTGTTTTCCGATGCAAATCAGACCCGTGTGCTTCCCGTTCTGGGGATCATGTTATGTTTATTGATTATCCTTCTAACGTTCAGATTTGGGATTCTTGACTTCAGCCATAGGTGGGCACTGTTTTGGGTTGTTATGGTGATTTATTGCAGTGCTTTTCTGCTGAAACACGTGTTTCCGGTGACTTCATCGCCGAATTTCTTGGGGGACTGTCGGAGGTTGGTTTTGTGAGTGGTTTTCCCTTTCCAAGTTGATGTCCACCGTTTTCAGCTGGCTTTGTCTACTGACGTGGGCTGTGCAGCGGCTGATTGCAACAAAGGTCATAATCTGATGTTGGAGAAAACAATGGGGTCCCACATGCTGCTATAAATAATGGGTATAATAGTCCAAAAATTATATTAATCCAGTCCGCTAGTTATTATAGCGGACGGCGAGCCCATTTTTATAATCTCATCCCTTCATAATTGTAATGAAAAGTAGAGATGATATTTGCCAATTTTTAATCCATAGCAAATACATGCTATGGATGATTGTCCATATATATATATATAGATGGTGGGGCATGCCTTGTTAAATTTGAAGAAAAATTGATGGTATTTTAGTACTTGGAGATGGAATATTACTCTTACACAAGAGTATTTTAGTACTTGGAGATGGAATATTACTCTTAGACAGATCTTTCACTGGCTTTTGGGCGAGTGAATATCACTCTCCGTTAAATTGATGGAAATGAGGTAACTTGCAACTTTTTTTAAACCACAAGTGGTAAATTGGAGACTTTTTGACCATGCATAACAACAGTCTGGGGTTCAAACCCCCTCCCCCGTTGAACACCTTGCATAGCAAGGACTTAAAATTACCAAAATAAATAAATAAATAACGGTATAGTAATTGGTGAAATAACTATAGTTTTTGTACCAGTTTAAGGCAACTGGAAACATTACTTTACCATCCTTTCAAGATAATGCTGGTGATAGAAAGAGTTCCAATTGAATGTTATGGTGGATTAATTATCATTTCTTTGTTGAGTTTCCTAATTGACAATCATGTTGAATGCACGGTATGCACTTGCTAGTAGCTTTTATTAGTTATTAATATTATTTTCTTGCTGTTCTGATGTTCATTTAAAGCCACTAGGAGCTCCCAGTTATCCGCGCATGCATGACAAAGTTGCTCAAAGGAGGCAGCTGGCTCAAGATCTCCTGAATGGCGAGCTTCGAGTCCTTAAATCTGCTGCTGCATGGCTGCAGAACTATTGCAAAACCTTGTAAAAGAAATCTAAGACAAAGCAAAGAGGTTCTTTGTAAGGAAAAAGAGGATGTATTGCAAAGCAATATACAATTCAGAAGTCGTATAACAGCATTGATGTAAAAATCTGGAGAAATTCTAATGAAAACCTTCATGTCCTGCTTGCTGATGGAACATTACCGGTGCCGTTCCTGTGCACACGGGAGGGAGGGCCGACCGCCCTGGGTCCCAGTTAGAGGGACTCCCATTTTTTTATATATAGGATTTTAAACATTTGATTGAAGATTTTGGTTCTAGTAATATTTGAAGAAGTATCTTTCAATAAATGCATTCTCATATATATTGTTGTAGTCGAACTTCACATATATTGTTGTGGCCGAACGCGTTTTTGGATATAACTTGTATTTTTTTATTTTTTTTTTGAGTGAAGACAATATTTCGAAAAGAATTTTGTTTTTATTTTTTGCCCTGGCCACTAAAATCTCCTCATTGTTTGTTGGGAGCCCTTACAAAAGTTCAAGTTATGAAAAAAAGAATATTTATTATAAAGGTTTAGATAGGAATTTTTTTGTTATATTATTATGTATCTGTCAATTATTACGTGAATAATTATAATCGGTAAGATTTTAGCAATGTATGATGAGTTTTGTTATACATTGTGAATATGTGCATAAGCAAGAATTAAGAAAGTTAATTTTAATTTATTATAACTTATCACATATTTCACGGTCGCAATTTAATTTTGTCAAATATTTATTGATATGTATATTATTTTTGATCAATTTTATAATTTTATTTATTAATATATGTCGTAGTAATAATTTGGCAGAAAATTAATTAGAGGACTCTTTTTAGTTTTTCTTTTCCCAATACCCTACCCTACATATAATACTAAAAAGCTAGAGTAACGTGAGGTTTGGATTTGGAAGGACACAGTATACATATATAAATCCATCATTTTTATTCCTAATAATCCAAGCCGTTGAAGTCCAAAACATCGCCTTTATAAAACTCACGATACACAGTCTCCTCGTATATTCTCTTTTCGAAGCGAAATTCGATCTAGGGTTCCGCAATTCCTCGCGTTCTTCAATCTTCAGGTAAGCCTCTCCATCTCTATGATTTATTTTTACTAGTGGTGGATTTCTCTAGTTTCAGATGAATATCTATGATTCGTTCATGGATAAGAAAAATATATTTTTTTATAGCTTTTGTACTATTAGATCTGCTTTATGTATATGTTGATTAAGTAGTTCTGCAAATGAAATGAATCAAACTGTTCATACCTGCTCGATGTTTGTTTGGATTGTCGCTCGAGTCAGCTTTGTTCAATATGAAAGTGAACTGAGGTTGAATTCAGATTTAGTCTCGTTTAAACACGATCCATGCTGGTTAGGTCTGACAATTTCAACCCAATCCGACGGCCCCCTCCAGATCCCGACCACAGGACCTTATTTTTTATACCCTATAGGGTTAGGGTTGCAATCACCCCATTATATATATATATACAGTGGCGGAACCAGAAGATTTTCATAGGGGGGCAAAATACATCAGTAAAAAAATTTTATTTATTGACGCTTGAAATGCTTCTTTCGGTTTTACGACTAAGAGGAGGTAACTATATCAGTTTAAAAACGTCTCAAAATTTGTTCGTTTTCAATTGTTGGAAAAATATAATAATTCAATGTGTTTGTAAAAATTGTAGGAGTATAGAAATGAGCATATTTGATTGAATCTCTTCACAAAGATTTCTTGATTACATATTAACTAAAGGTTAATTTGGAGTTTTTCCGGAGAAGAATGCATTTAAAAATTGAGATGCTTATTATATCACCCATTAATTAAATTAAAGGCTACTTTGGAGTTTCTAATGCATCAAATAAGAAATAAATTGTGTTTTCATGCAACTTTTAATAGATTTTGACTATTGAGAGCATGTGCCTCATAATTTTTAAATCTAAAAAAATTATATTAATTTAGAGTTTAAAAATATCTTAATTTGATTTTAAAAAGTTCATAATAATTTTATATTGAACAAAACAAAATAGTCTCTTTATGTTTTTTATTTGCAAACATTTTGTCATTATTTAGACAATTCAAATTTACGTTTCTTACTCACATTGAGTTGCAGGACCTATAAAAAAATACAAAAAAGATATAAAATATATGTAAATATAATTTTTTTCTCTTCAAACCTTAACCTTAGTACTAACCTACCGGGGGCAGGTGCCCCCCTGGCCACCTGCCCCCCTGGCCCCCCCTTGGTTCCGCCAGTGTATATATAATTCTTTTAAATTTAGTATTTGTGTGTATATATACAATTGTACTTATTTAGGTTTTGTCATTATAAATTCATAACATTTTTATGTTGCTAGTAATAGAAATATTACAGGTTAGATTTTGAATTTATAATATTTGTACCAAGTAATATATAAATATTTAAAAGTTTTAATTTGGGAAAAATGTAGTAATCAGGTAAGCTACATGTTGGCTGGGCGGCTATGGGGAGGGGTCTCCGGGTTATACCCGCCCTGTTGCCATGCCTAATGCTGAATGAACTACTATTTGAATATTGGGCTAATTATAATAAGTAAATAAATTATTAATAGATATTTATTGGTATATACTTATACATGGTAAATAACTATTGTCGTCTCTCTATATTTGTGTAGAAGACATGCTTTCCGAAAATATTAAGTTATTTTCATGTATTTCTTGAACTTTAAATGATGTGATACAATTTGGTTACACTTTCATTACATTGTTTTGATTAAAATATATGTAGATAAACATAACTTGTTAGAGTTGATTCTCTATATATTATAGAAGGCATGCCTTCCAAAAATGTTAAGTTACTTTCATATCTTTCTTTTACTTTAAATGACGTGATACAATTTGGTTACACTTTCATTACATTGAATGTAGTTTTGAATAAAATATATGTAGATAAACATAACTTGTAAGATTCAATTCTAGAAAGAGTAATTTAAAACCTTACGCTATTTGTAGTATTCTTTTTTTAAAGTCTTACCAAAAAAAGCTTTTGAGCTTTTTAAGACTGATGGATATCGTAATGAGCCTCAATGTATTTTTCAGCATTTGTGTGGTACACTTACTAAAGACCGACATAAAAAGCCAATGTAGTAGTAATATAATGATTATTAGGTTTAGAATACAGAGGACACAAGATTGTCTAAATATATTAATGAGTTAGTTCTTGTGTGTTGCTTAAAGTCCATAATGTAGAAAGATGGGTACCCTTGGGCTGTATCAGTCTGGTGGTTTTGATACTAAGGCATATTTGTTTGTGGTGGTGTAAGCAGTTTCCTTATTGGATACAAGTATACAACTAGTAGTAGGGAATGTTAGGAAGTCATCTACGCTCATCATGCATGAAGAAAGGGTGTAGTGGGCCTTTCATTCATATTATGTTTTTGTGTGCATAATTATTAAATCGCGAATCATATCGTGTATAGGAAGACCCCTCATGTATCGTATCGTGAATCGTATTGTAAGATACGGAAATAAAATGAAAAATGTGGTAATATATATTTAAACATATAAAACACATAATTTATTGGACTATCAAACATATTAGCTTGACTATATATAAAAGTATAAAAATAAATTTTACAGTTACATAGTAGCCAAAATATTCTAAATTTAATTTATTAGATATTTTTTTTAGTAATCTTTATAGAGTAAAGAGAAGACGAAAATTCATATTCACCTTTTATCTATAAAATAATAGAGAATAATTCAAATTAACAAGTGGAGATTTATGTATCTGCTTATAGGAAGTGACGTGAAAAAAATAGGGTGATATTTGAAGAAGATATAAAACTCTAAAAAGTGATTAAAAGTTCATCAAGCAATATCAAATATGTTTATTTTAAAAAACTTCTTCATTTGAAATGGTAAAAGACTTGAAGTTTAGTTTTTACTATTTTGGTTCTATATAAAAACATTTTCAAGTTGGTTACTAACTTGAAAAAGTGTCGTGCGTTTCGAAAGAATCATATCGAATTGTAGGTCATGGTGTCATTTTAGATTCACCGTGCGATACGTATCAAATTGTCTTTGTATCAATGATACATATCGCATATCGTAAGATTCTAACAACTATGTGTGTATTTAGTTTGTGAAGCTGTTTGACGGTGGTATCTGTGATTACTAATGGAGTATTATGTTTGCTTTAGGGAAGATGCCTCGTTATGACGATCACCATGGAAGTACACGTCTCTATGTTGGCCACTTGTCTTCCCGAACACGATCTCGTGATCTAGAGGATGTTTTTAGTAGATATGGAAGGTAGTTAAATCACTTGTTAAATTTTAGTTCAGATGTTGTATGTGGTAACGATGAATGATATATTTAAACTTGCATTTTCTGCAACCAGTTATCCGATTTGGTTTGATCTTATTTTGGAAAACTTAACTCTATTAGAGTGCTGTCAATTTCCTGGAGTTAAGATCTAAAAACACTATGAAATAAACATATGAACTTGTGTGATAGCCAATGTAGATGTGAACATGGAACGTTTGTCCTGCTTAAGTCGAGTATACTGTACTTGTTTTTTGTTTGTCAATTTGGGTTTTCAATTTTTGATGTTTTCTGTCAAAATACTGGTCATTGCTCATGGTTCTGAGGTTAGTCTACGTTGGGTTTATAGGCGACAATGAATCCTTTGCCAAGACATTTGTGCTTGACACTTGACGTTTTCTAAGAAATCTGTTTGAAAGAGTTGCACCCTCCCACACGTCTAAGTGACTTAACTTGAATGATCTTTCTGAAGGTTTCCGGGCTTTTGCCCAGCCTGGAGGTCTGTGGTGAGAGGTTGCCCTTGGTGGAGTTGGTCGCTATTTTTGCAGAGTGTATAGGAGACTTTGGCGATTCTTTCTATATTGTTATTGCGTATTTATTTTGATGGAAATGGCAACAATCTCAAAGTGGTATTTAGTTCATCTTTGACGGGCGAAGTATCAACCCTACTTATGTCATGATGGCCTTATTGTTTATGGCACCCATTCGCAGAGTACGTGATGTGGATATGAAGCGTGAATTTGCTTTCGTGGTACGCAGTTTCTTATTTATTTTATTTTCCTCTCAATTAATTCTTGTTCAGAGTATATATCCTCTCAATTAATTCTTTACATATAATTCATTTTTGGTATGTGCAATGAGCTTTCCACTTTTTTCTTCACTCATGATTATAGGAATTTAGTGACCCTCGAGATGCTGATGATGCAAGATACAGCTTAAATGGGCGAGATGTTGATGGAAGTCGTATTGTAGTGGAATTTGCAAAGGGGGTAAGTTCTGGAGTATATGGTTTTATTTATTTTCCTAAACTAGGTATATAATTTTGTTTTTTGTGGAATTCATGTCTGTTTGTTGTTTTCACCACTGATTAATGTGAAAAAATTTAACCTGTCACGTTTAGGTCCCTGTTTTGAGTTTTGTTTGGGTCTTGTAATTACTCTTACCAGCATAAGTTTGCTTTTTGGCTTCTCTCTCTTCTCTCTCTCGTGTGTTAACTGGCAATTGTTCTATCAGCTATGTGAATGTCACATGAGTCCTTTGCTTCCAATACTGAATATTCTTCAAAGCTGTTACCCATCGGTTATAAGTCTCTGTTGTTACTTTTGTTTGGGCCTTGTAATCACACTACTAAATAAGTTTGCTTATTGTTAGGTGTTCCTCATGCTTTATTAACCAGGTTTCGCTTGTTTACTAAATTCAAAATTTATAGGTAAGTTCCTAGCACTCTGGTTAAAGGGCTAGGATTTAGAGTGTTGAAAGTGTCTATGATGGTATTAGTTATTTAATGGAATGAGGAAAAAAATGAGAATTTTGCACCTGCCATTATTTCTTCACGTCTTTGTTTCCTGTTTTGAGAAATTTGGCGCCTTTCTGAGATTTTCTATGTTGATTGTTTTTCGTTTTTTTTAATTATTATAACTGCCTGGTTTGCCTTAAACTTAATTTGGGTTATTTATAAGACATGATTTATATCTGCATTTTTCTGGCAATAATGTGTTCTCTTTATGGAGGATGTTACCCAGGTTACTTAATTTTATTGAGCTACCATTGTTAAATATTTTTTTATCAACCTTTTGGTAGGGATTAGTGCTTTTAGTTTTATAATAAAGATTGTGTGCTAACGGTGTTTTAACTTGCAATGTAGGGGCCACGTGGTTCAGGTGGGTCTCGTGATTATCTTGGCAGAGGTCCTGCTCCTGGATCAGGACGATGCTTCAATTGTGGAATTGATGGTCATTGGGCTCATGACTGCAAGGCCGGGGACTGGAAGAACAAATGTTATCGCTGTGGGGATCGTGGTCATATAGAAAAGAATTGTCAGAACAGTCCCAAGAAACTGAAGTATTATTCCATTAAACTTTCCACTCTTTACCCAGTTTCCTAAATAGCATGGAGTCTAGCTGATGTGTTTGTTTTAACCAAGTGAGCTCTTTTGGGTGCAGACGTGCACAAAGTAACTCCCAGACACCATCTCCTCGACGTGGCAGAAATCGGAGCCCTAGTTACAGCAGGAGTCGTAGCTACAGGTTATTATGAATTTTCTCTACCTCTTCTTTCTTTTTTGTTGTTTTTCACTTGAATAGGTATAGGTTATCTTACATTCACTACTAGTTTTGGATGTACTAACACTTGCATACAAATTTTTTTTTAGTTTTCCCTATTTGGGACTTCAGATCCATTATCTTTAATATAATTTATTCTTTATAAATCTCTCTGGCTTGTCATTTCTGCATCTTGTTTGGTTTTTGTTTTTGGTTCATACTCTTTTGTTTTGGCTTGATGGACACTTTGTGGAGCATGTTCATGTCATACACTGCCTATTTTGACAATGCACACTAAATGTTTCAATGTTCTCATATGTCTGGAAACATAGTTGCCTGTGCATTTTAATATATTTCAGAGGTCTTTGGAAACATAGTTACCTGTGCATTTTAATATATGTCAAACCCTTGACCTACAGGATCCTTTATTGATAATTCAATTTAGGATCCTCATTTTTGTCAGCCGGCTTTAGAAGCTTTTGCTCAAAGGGGTGCTCTTGGGCCCAGTGAATATCGTTTGTTCTGGTGTTCATCAGATTCATACATGTATTCAATACATAAATAACATGAGGCTCCATGTAAATTTTTTTTGTTTTATAATATGTTATCCCTCCTATTTGCTAGCCAGTGAATTGCTCACATATTTGCTTCCTAATATTTTCGTATTATAAATCTCCAGCCGTTCTAGATCACCCCGGAAGGGGCGTGCTGTTGAACGTGTGGAGAGAAGATCAAGGAGCCCTAAGCGACGCAGATCTTCTCCACCACCAAACAAAGGGAGGAAGCACAGCCCATCACCTGATGAGAGAAGCCCGTTAGATAGGGGTACCCCTTCCACTAGGAATGAGAAACAGGGCAATGGGTCAGAGTACCAAGGGCGGCCCAAGGTAAGGAGCAGGAGCCCAATTGATGATGCTGGTAGAGATGGCCCCAAGAGTAGGAGCCCTCCTGAAGAAAATGGCCGCAGCCGTAGTCCCATCCCTAGGGACGACAGGAGTCCTATTGATGATGAAAACCATGGTTCCCCAAGGGGAAGTGAATCAGATTAAAATTGCAACGGTCCTTGACAACCTGTGTTTGCGAGAGAAATACTGTCAACTTATGTTTTGTTCCCAAGTGTTGAACACAATGAACAGTTGCAACTGTTTTAATTAGGTTATCAGGTGTTTTTCTGATTGATAAGTTATTTCAAATGCTTTTATAACTAGCTTTTCTTTCTGCAGTTTTTATTGAGCCCGACGGAAATGGTAATGTTACATGGAACTGTGTTATCTGTAATATTCAGGAAGTTTGAAGTGGTTTATTACTCTTGATCAATTGAGCTCTTATTTTATTCTATTTTTATTTTTTTTTCAAATAAAAAGTTGCGGAGGTTTTACTTTTCATCCTAGATACCTGATAAGTACAACTTAGTAGTGTTCTTGAGAATACGGTAAGCCAGGACAAACTTAGTATTGTTCAAACTTACTGGCGTACCAACCAGAACTTGGTATTGTTCAAACTTAAAAAAGAGATTTAAAGTGGCCCATTTGATTCATGATGCTGATCCGTAGGTCAAATTTTAGCACGACAATTAAGTTCAAATGGAATGATGCAACATATTCAGTATTTAATCAAGCTGTAAACATGGTTCAGAGAGTCCCATTTGCTAATAAAATTTAAATTGGGGATGAATATGGGGAAAACGACCTTAAATTTGCTAAATTATAAAACGAAACTCTTTTATGGAATCAAATGAGTATTAATCATCTGTTAGACACCAACAAGAATGAAAAAAAAAGTACATAATTGGCCCAAGACACAAGTATTCTATGTATTGTGCTCTAGAGCAAGATTCCTACAGTGGTTGAAGTATTCCTACAGAAGTATTCTATGTATTGTACACATCATTGTGTGCTTAGTAACTTTAATTCAATAGACCACTATAGCACATGCAAAACCTATGTGAACAATTACTCCCTCTATTCCACAAAAAGAAACTCATTTGTAATCTATCATAATATCGATGTATATTTGGTTTATAGATACCCCTAAAAACAATAAGTTAGTTTACTAGAGTGGTGGTGGTGTAATAATGAAATTATAATGATCAAATTGACGCCATTGTGTCATTTTATACTTGTTATCAGTCTATCACCATAAAGGGTTATGGAACAATTTTTTATTATTATTTTATAAAATTTTGATAAATGAGAGACTACTTGTAAAGGGAAAGTTTCCCTATTAGTTGGGGATGGACTTTTTTTTTTAAACTAAAACACTGTACAAACCTGTTTTGTTATATGTATCCAAATCACGCCCAAAACGCTGATGTAAAAATTTCAGTTCCATAAAATATTAAACTTTTTTTTAGTTGTTTTAAAAAAAATCCATTTTTAAGAAAATGCGGACTCCCGCACCTGATCCTGTATATATATATATATATATATATATATATACGGGAAGGATCAAGAGCATAATTCTTAAATAGCATAATACCTTAAGTAGCATAATTTCATCAAAACGACGTCGTTTTAATGGGACGCGGTGGCATTTTTGTAAATACCATGCCACCGCGTATTTACAAAAATGCCACCGCGTCCCGTTAAAACGACGTCGTTTTGATAAAATTATGCTACTTAAGGCATTATGCTATTTAAGAATTATGCTCTTGATCCTTTCTGTATGTATGTATGTATATATATATATATATATATATATATTATATATATATATATATATATACAGAACGGATCAGGTGAGGGCTCCCTTACTTTGTTAAAATGCGGACTTTTTTTTTTGATTTTTTTTGGTTTTTTTTTTAAACAACTAAAAAAAAATATTTAATATTTTATGGAACTGAAATTTTTCCATAATATAATGTTTTGAGCGTGTTTTGAATACCTATACCAAAAAGTGGTGGTACAGTCTGCCCAAACTGTACATACATATTTTTGTTATACGTACCCAAATCACATCCAAAACACAGTATTATGAAAAAATTTCAGTTCCATAAAATATTAAACTTTTTTTTTTAGTTATCAAAAAAAAAAAGTCCGCATTTTAACAAAGTAAGGGAGTCCTTACCTGATCCTGACCCTATATATATATATATATATATATATATATATATATATATACCCAAGAACCAAGTCATGGGAATGAGAGATGTACTTGTACTAAAATCAGATGCATGTTTCCATGACAGCAGCTACACACTTGGGAATGAAAACACCCCAACAACTTTGGAGTATGAGTATTAAACATGCGACCTTATGAAATATACACCTTGACCACATCCGAATAGTTGCAGACCAAACCTGTTCTTGGGCAAGTAATTTTGCCATTGTTCTTCCTGGCCATTTCTTCAAGAGCCTGCATTGTATCAGAGAAATTATGATTATACCAGCGCCATCAAAATAGCGCCTGAAACCCCAAAAGAAAAATATGAACCTTGGTGCTGTAAACGTAGCCATTAGGTAGCACTAGAGGCGGGTTCTCTGCGTCCATGAGCTCTTTAGTTATATAGCAAACAAGCTTCGAATGATGCTGCTTTGAGAATGGTAGTGGCAATGCTAATTTCTGGAAGCTCTCTTGCGACAGAGGATCCTCTTTTGTGCAATCATCTTCGTAACAGAATCTAAAAAAGGTTAAGATAAAGCACATAGTTGGATAACGTAGAAATAAACAATGGAGGAACATCCAAAAAGGGACAACGCATGTGAAATAATGTCAGATTCTTTATAAGATGATTATCATTGTTGTTTTTGTTATTATATTATTATTACTGATTATCATTATGACAAATGATTAGGTACAAACTTCTTTTGGCAAAACCCAAGCAAAGTTGCAACAAATGGATTCAGAAAGGGGGGGGGGGTGTGCTGTGGTTGATTCAATTAAAAATAGTGTCCTAACAACAAAAATCGAGTTTTTAATAAGATCCAATTCTTAAATTATTGTCGTGATCTTAAACGCAAACTAAATTGGTGGTGTCAGTGTTTCCACTTTAAATGATGCTATAGAGGCCAATATGCATATGGAAAACATATATAATGTATATAATTCATTGATAATGGATACGGAGTTTTCAACGCTGACAAGCCCGCTTGCAGATATATATTCAGCAAAGGCTCAAGGGTGATGCCATATATCCTACAGAATTCCTGCTTGAATTGGTCAATTAGGTAATCCCATTGCTTTGGTTCAAATAAAGCCTGCAATGATACCACCATAAAAAAAATATATTATAAATTCACGTGGTCAACTAGTGAAAACAATCCTGCCAAAAGTTATTCAGTTCCAACTGAAAACAAGCCCTCCCAAAAGTCATTCATTGAAACAGAAAAATATCCATTTTGAAACCCCACATTCACAGTTTATAAAGGATGACTAAATAACAAGCCTGGTCCCCAAATAAAGGAGAGATATAGAAAGTCTAAATACAATGGCACGGACAGAAGATCTTTCTAGACCAAGTCTTCAAAGATCAAACTCAACTTTCATTATACACTGGGTTTTCCACATATCATTGTAGCACTTATAGTGCTGAAGAGGTGATATTCTGGAATCCATTCACAAAATCAATCATACTCAGAATCCTAAACGACTCTTACCATAACATTTAACATGCATTTGAACTATAAAATTTCCTGGAACATTTCTGTCTTTACATGGCTGCGAGCCTGTGATTACCATTTACCACTCATAAATAAAAATCACATCTCATCATTAACCACAACAGATGCTTAAAATTGCATTTTTCATGACCAAACTAAGAAAAATTTAGAAGCCATTGTGCCTTCAGAAGAGAAAACAATGTGTAGTGTACAAGTGTTTCTGTGTGCGTGCATATTTTGCCAGGGTGCGTGTTATCGTAGAAGGGGGAGGGGGTGAGAGAGAGAGAGAGACTTGAAACATTTTCTTTGGTGAGTGACAATCAGTGGAAGCAACTAAGCAGTTCCCAATTTAAAAACAAAAAATAAGAGATAAAGGTTATATTTGTTCCAAACACATTGTTCCTCATAGTCATGATAAGGTTAATTCATTTGCAATAATGAGTAAAACAAATATGAGATGAAGATAGATCTAAATCACCTTGTATGTTGCACATTCAGTATTACTCTTAAAAGCCAGTGTGGCCACGACCCGCTGCAGTTCTTTCAGATGTGTAGCTCCCCATGAAGCAAGATACTTCCGAGCATATGTAATAGCCTGCATGTTGTTTTCAGCTCGGACTAACTCTATGAACTCTTGAAGTCTCAACTGAAATTCGAACTTACTCTGTCATCAAAAAAATCATTCAGCAGCCTAGCAATCCTAATCCAAAGTCAAACTTATGCGAGTTATAGCAAATAATAAAAGCTTTGCCGCTATAAGAACAGACATAACTGGGTTTGAGTTCCTACCGCATTCGATACAACTAAAAACCAATGTTTTCATAGTATTGAATTTCCTTATTACGCTGCCATGTGGAAAGCATGTACTTAGCTGCTTATATATTTTAGTAATACTAGTGAGAGAATTTAAGGGAAGACATCTTTGGGGGACATTGGGAGTAGAAGAATATTCTGAAAATTTTCAGTTAAATGCATAAATATATAGTCGTTCCAAGTTGACAAGAAAGAATTTACACGATGTGAATGAACAAAAGTATTTTTCTTCTTCCAATACTTTCAGACTTCTTCCAAATTATTCTTGGAAAAAAAAAAAGATGTCATGGTATGAAAAGAATGAAGCAAAAAAAAATCATGCTAACTTTAATAAGTTATAACCAACCTAAAAAATCAGACCGGTATTCCATCTTACACACACAAACCTTGCTCATATTTTTTTATAAGTGATAACCTTACTCATATAAACAGCAATAAGATATACTTTTTTGAAAAGTACAACTTCATTGACACGATAAAATATAGGCGATTGAGACTACTACTACAAAAGTAGCTAAAGAGAAAAGGGAGTCCTAAATGGACGACTATTGTTGGGTGAAATATGGTATGGACTAATTAATTTAATTCCTCCACAGATTCTTCTAATTCAGTAAGTATATACCTTAGACTTCTTCAGCCTGGACTTGTTATCAGCACACCAAGCTAGAGCGGGAGCTATCTCCTTATTATGAAGAGCATCAATAACCTTTTTTGCTTCAAGAAATACATATATATCAACAAGATCCTGGTATCAAAAATCAAGATTAACAGAGTGGTGGAGGTCATGCAGCAAGAGGGATAGTAGCCTGTACTTTTGAAGACCACAAAGCATGGCATTCTGGTAAGTTGATTAAAGAGTGGTTAGCACAACAACATAGGGACCCAGATAAAATAAGAGAACACATTTGGAAGGTACTAGCATACCATAAGTAACATGTCATACTGGCTTTAAGAACATAGGATTAAATTAGGGTTCCGAAGCAAAAGGATAAAGAAGTGCACACTCAACAACTATAAAAACAAGATTTAAATTGATTTTAGGACAAAAGTGATCTTCATAAATACTGGAACCCAATCACATAAACCAGTCAATTGATAGCTACAATATACTACTATATAGCTGATAATAGCTCCCTAGTTATCTTTACAATTAACAGAGAATCAAAGAGGAAGTGATCGATATGTGCAAGGAAACAAAATGAGTAAGTAACTAATCTGTTGCTACCACTATACATGAATACCATTCTTCATATACTATTTACGTCATATACACATATCATTACTAACTCTAACATTATAATAGAACAAATATTGGGGCTGGTCAGGCCTTATGGAGCTTGGTGTTTTCTCTTAGGGGCTGAAGTGGCTGATGGAATCAAGGTTGGTAGGGTGATGCTTAGGAGGTGGACACTGATTCCTTGTGTGTAGATAGAGACATTGTAGATACTTTCGAGGCAAGGAGAGAACAATTGTCCATATTCAATTCCTTTTGTTAATTCAATAATTCTGCATTGTTGTAGGATGAAAGAAGTTTATCCTGGGTCTATAGTCTCTTTTGTTGATTTTCTGGGGCAGTTTACTTTAAAGAGCAGTTTGTGATTATAGTTTTGGGTGCTCCCAGATCTTGCTTCTTTTTCATGCTGATCCACTTTTTGTAGGATTGTGGTGTATTGTTCATAGCCCCTAGCTTTTGTATACTCCCCATGTTCATGGGTGCAGTCCACTTCAGGCGGTTTTTTCTTTACATAATTTTACTTATCAAAAAGAAAAAGGTATAACTATTAAACAACAGGAACATATCTTTGCACTACTAAATAATATAAACTATAAAGTGCAACTTTTATCCCTTCCTTCTAGATGTATAAAGAAGCAATAGGAAAAGAAGGCATCCCTTCCATAGGAGCACCTTATTCCTAGGGACTGCCCCCTTCCCTTTCATCTTCCTCTGTAGTACCAAACCAAGATTAACGTTAGAAACACTGATACCCCAAAAATGAAATGGACAAAGATAATAAAATAATCCGGTTATTGCAAATCAATCTTAGATAACACATTGATATAACAATTACAAACGCTGTAAAACAGCACGATAAGATTCATCTTTATATATATATATATATATATATATATATATATATATATATATATATATATATATATATATACATACTCCATCCGTTCCAAAATATAAGATCCAAGTGATCTTATATTTTGGGAATGGATGTAGTATTTAGGATTAGAAAAAATCACCTGAATATTTTTGCTTTCTGCCAGCTTCACAGCAGTTTCATAATAGGACATCCTTAACATGTAGTCCACGAGTATACGATTCAAGCGCGTAATGCTCCACTCGGATAAATTAACTATGTCTGCAGATTCTAAGTGATCAAGCCGTGCCCTGCACTTCTGTGCTTGCAAGTGCTCTGCACGACTTCCCTCTTCCAACTATTGTTCATCCCAGACAATGATTTCAATCACATTACACCTTTATTATCAAATTTATTGATTCTAGGTGCCCAATAAGATAGTTGAGTTCTTAAATATTTAAATTTGTGATATCTCAACCCTAATTAACTTGCAAAATAGCATGAATTTTTTGAGTAATATATTAATTTCCCCAATATAAAATTATATCATCTTGTATTTAATTCAACTATAGATACTAATAATAAATCGGAAATTTAATTTATGTTACCAAATAAAGAGGTTTTTTCTAATAAGACAAAATTATGTATACCTTTCTCTTAAGGCCTTGTAATCTGGTGACAAGTGAATTGAGGTGCTGAACGGCGACGTCTCGGGGCAAGTCACCGTCGGCGGCTTCGGATACGCCGGAAATTACTGAGGACAACTCCTTTTCAACTATGCGGTGGTTGGATCGGATCGTCTTCTTGTAGTGCTCGAATGGGACTCTCAAGAACTGGTGCTCCAATTTTAAAGATTCCTTCAACTGACTGAGCTTCCACGAGGGAGCTGTGCCAGTGGCAGCCGGTGCCACGACTGTTGGCGGGGCAGCGGCGGTGGAATTGCCATTGGGAAGCGCGTCAATTTCCATCGGAAACAGATGAGAGAAGTGAAAAGTGACCAGAAACAATGTGCGATGCTTTTCCGGGAATCTGTTTTTCGTGTTGGCAGTTGGGCCTTTTTTTTGCATTTTGGACTATTTATATCTTGGGTTAGTTATTTTTCAAATGTTGTGGTTTGGGCTCACTTATGGAAAGGATCTCAAATAAATATTTGTAAGTTAAATAGATGGGAAATAATATATATATTGGCATTAAAAAAAGGAACAATTACATTTTCTATTATATTTTTAAAAATTATTACAGCAATAGTGCACTCATAAAATATTTACACAATTAATATATTTTAAGTTTTATTTACAAAATTAGTGCATGCTCTTCCCTTTAATTTAGTTTAGTGTTTTAATTTAACACTTCATATCTCTTCCCTTCTATCCTCCCTTCTATCCCCATGACAGCCTACGTGAAGCTTGCATTGAAGTATCATCCTGATAAGAACCAAGGAAATGAGGAAACTAACAAGAAATTTGCCGAGATTAATAATGATAAATTAATGCTCAAATTTTGATTTTGACTTTTTCATATATTGTCTAGTAATTGAGTTGATTCCTTTTTACGTGAGGAATTTGATTTTGAGATCTGAAGTTTGAATGAAATGGATGGTTTAAATTTGAGATCTGAAGTTTGAATGAAATTCATGGACCTTATTTCTTTTGCTTTAATTTACAGTATATACAAAGTTTGTTTGAATCTGAAAAGAAGGATTGGTAGTACAATATGGACTATTACGATTTTTTTTATAGTACAGTTGGTAGCCAAATATTCAAACCAAAGTAACCAATACAGTATTATTAGGTTACTAATATATTTTTAAAAAATCTACTATAGATTTTTTTTATTTAATAGTGAAATTGGTAGCCAATATTTTATACAAATGTAACCAATTCAGTTTTATTGGGTTACCAATTAATTAAAAAATATATTGTAGATTTTTTTTTCATAATGCAGTTGGTAGTCAAACCTTAATACAAAGGTAACCAATTTAGTTTTATTGGGTTACCATTTAATTATAAAAAATCTATTATAATTTTTTTTTATAGTGCATTTGGTAGCCAAACCTTAATACAAATATAATCAACAAAAACAAAAATGGTTACCAACAGCACTGAAATCTTGGTTACCCACAAAAACTAAAATGGTTACATTTGTATAAATGTTTGGCTACCAACTGCACTAAAATTTATCTTCTTCTCCTTTTAATTTCTAGACTGTTGTGACGGTAATGGATGAGGAGATCGGCGTCCATGGCGGCGATGACGAAGGAGGAGGACGAAAAAGAAGAAGAAGAAGCGGAGGTGTTGAAGCAATAAACTAGTAGCTAAAATGAGGAGATCGACGTCCATGGCGGCTACATATTCAAGATCTATAGATCTACAACTTCAAGGTGTTCCCGTGGCGGCGGCGAAAGAAGAGAACCGCCGCCGAAGGAGGAGGACGAAGAAGACGAAGAAGAAGAAGAAGACTTACAAGATCTACATCTTCAAGGTGTTGAAGCGGTGGCGGCGGCAAAGGAAGAGGACGAAGGGGAGGAGAGAGGAGGCGGTAAGGGAGAGAAAGAGAATGAGCGGATAAGTGTTTCCCTAAATTAAGGACATTAATATTATAAATAAATATGAGAAGATTATTATTTTTGTAATTATTTTGGTGATGCACTAATAGTGTAATTACTTATTAAATGTTGTATATTATTGTAAAGGACCCTTAAAAAATGTAGTAATTTTTGTTGCGAGAGTAGACACGTTTATAAATAAATGATCTTCCAAATTCTAATTTAAAATCAAATCCTATCACTCTACATAAATAAGATCAAATATCAAAATCCAAGAATCAACTCTTACGTATGTTCTTTCAATTTAAAAAACAGATACAAATATGAAAATAATTCATAACATGTATTTGTTATAAATTAAAAATAAGCAAATACCTTATCTTTCATCTATCTAATAAAATACAAATAATTTTGAATTTTTCGTTCACTCAATAAATCATCTTGGCCGTCCAAAGTTTGAGATAAATCCCTACCGTCCATACATCTATCTAATAAAATACATCTATCTATCTAATAATCTAATAATAATTTAATAAAATACAAATGACTTTAAATTTCCCGCTCACTCAATAAATTATTTTGGTCGTTTAAAATTTGAGATAAATCATATTGTCCATACAGTGCCGGAGGCACGGGACCCAGCTAGTTATATTATATTTATGAACGACTAAGATTTAAAAATCAAATTCGCAATCTGCTAGTATAACTAGCAGACTGGGATGATATAATATAAGGACCATTATACCCCCAATTTACAATAAGTCTTCTATACCAACCATCAAACCTGCTTCAAAATCAAATACATCCAAATCAGGCGAACGAACGTAGGAGATATATACCAACCATGTGTACATATTAAAGGATGAAGCATTTCAAGTCATCAATTTCTCAAGAATTCATCTACCTTCTGATTTGCAGAAACCGACAAAAATTTCACACAAATGGGAGGTTTCACATTAGCCAACTCGAGTGTAGCTGCCGGGATTCCCCATAAGAACTCACCTTCCAAACACCACTACCCATCATGCAATCTTTATATTATCTCTCCTTTTTCTCTCTCTTACTCTTCCCGCCGTCAACTGCCATCAAATACCGTCGGGCAGCCAATTCGTTTTGGAACAAATTTCAGGCAAAAAAATTAAATTAAAAAAATCCCAAATCACATACCTACCTCGCTTCTGAACAAATACATGAAGCAAAATTTCCATACCCAAAAAGACATGGCATCGTTGTGGCTAAAAAAGTAGATCGGAGACCATGTGCTTCATCATAGTTCGAAGAAAAAGGAGGAGGATTGGATATTACTTGTATACACATCTCTTGGTTAAGGGTTTCTAAGAAAATTTACAATCTTTAAGAAACTCCAACTGAAAAGCTAGGGCTTTTTCAATTTTGAAGATGATATTAACAAACACTACCAAAGACAATATCAGGGCCCTTCCGATCGAGATCATTCGTATGAAATTGGGGGTGTAATTGGCAGAATTTATGATAGATTATGATGGGGTATAATCGATAGAATTGGAGCATGAACCTGTCCACTAGTTATATTAGCGGATTACGAATTTGATTTTTAAATCTTAATCGTTCGTAAATGTAATGAAAGGTAAATATGGTATCTGTCCATTTTTTATCTATAGCAAATACATATTATGGATCACTATATATGTATATATGTACACAGTTCAGTTCTCCAACGAACGTGAACAAACGAACATGGGCTATGGCGACGATTCATACTGTCGCCATAAGGCCATGTTCGTTTGTCTGTTGGAGAACCAGACTTTATTTGAAGTAGTTGGATAGCTAAACATGAATTATTTCATTTGATTCTTTTAAAAGAGCTCTTCTTTCAGAATGTCCAAATTGACAAACATCTCAATGACCAATCAACGAGCAACTAAATTTTGTGTGGAAGCATATCTACTCAATGGTTTTTGTAAGACCTCAACTTATTATAAATAAAATTGAATTTCCTCTATTTATTATCTTGAAATAATAAGGTGATAATTTGATATAATACTTTGGTTATGGGTGAAATGTGCAAATTTTGCAAAATAAGCAAGTGGTTTTAAAATATTCATTGTTGTCGGGGAATATTCGTTTGGTCGTGGAATATTCTTGTTGTCGGGGAATATTCGTACGACGGCGCAACCATTTGTGGGTCCCATAACGGAATAACTGTAGGATGAAGAAAATGACAAGTTTGAGTTTTTATAAATAACGGCGTAATTGTTACCGTTAACACTGTTGGATTACCTGGTGGTTAAAATACAATAATACGTGTGGTTGCACAGTAGCACACGGTATTGCACAGTATTTTTGAAGTATTGATTCTTACATAAGAAGACACTACTCAATAATTGTTACAGTAATTACTGTTTAATATTTTATTTTATTAATTCAATAATTATTGCGTTAATATTTTATATTATTATTGTTTTAATAATTGTCACGGCACAGTATTTTTCATTATCAAATCAATAATTCATATTATTTGAATAATATTATTAGATAGTATTATTGGCAATGTCTAAAAAGTTCTGTCAAAGAGAGATTTGGTCACCTAATTGCGCGCCAGTAAGGAGAAATCCTTATCGAAAAGCCCCCTCTTTCCTGGGAACGATCTGGTTGTCATTATTGTGATTCTGTAATATTATTTGTGAATAATTATTTATTGATTTATATGATAAGAAAATATTTATTTTATGTGGATATAAATGATAGATATATTTTATGTGGTTGTAAATGAAGAAATTAAAGCTGAGGTGTTTTATTAGTATTTTATCGGAATAGAGGTATTAAAAATCATCCGTATGTGAATTTTGGACATT
Source organism: Panax japonicus (assembly GCA_020205505.1). Lineage (NCBI taxonomy): Eukaryota > Viridiplantae > Streptophyta > Magnoliopsida > Apiales > Araliaceae > Panax > Panax japonicus. The sequence continues at coordinate 63,579,833 of CM035114.1, forward strand.
TTCGGTTTAAAATTTGGCAAAACTTTCTTCTGTAAAGTTGTAGAGAATTCGATTTCCTATGCAATGAACATAAAATTTATATTTTCTCGATAAAAGGGCTATTTATTGTGAATTAAATGGAGTAAAGATAATCAAATTGAATTAGTGTTCAAATTGAATTTGAATTCTTTTATTTATTTATTTTTTAAAAACATGTGATAAATGGGGTGGGTGAGCAAAGTTGGACAATCTTGATTCAAGTAAGGTGTGAGTAGAAGAGAAGGAAATATTATTTTATTATTTTATTATTTTAGTCTCCTTTGGCGTTCTAGCATTTTCCTATAAATAGGTGCTTAAGTTAGAATTGAAAATCACACCAGAAATATAAGATTTCTCTCTCTAGATTATCGAGCGTATTATTGTGAGTATTTTTCTTGAGTATAAGAATATTTTGAGCGTAGTTTTCTGCAAGATTTTCTCAGAATAATATCCGATATTCCAGACAAATCCAGTTTCTACTAAGGTAAATGATATTATTTTATTGCTTCTATAATTCTTGAAATGATTGTTTCATCTAATATCATTTCATAGAAATATTGGACTGAACTTTTTTTTTATCAAATTTGGAACTTTTCATGCCTGGGTACTGTTCACAAAAGAATTTTTTTTTCTCTCCTTCCAAGTTATCTGTTATGACCCTTATTCTTGAAATTGAATCCATGTTATGATCTTCATTCTTGAATTTTACTCTATTATGGTTTTTTATGAAGTATTTTTAAACTTGAATTATCTAAAATACGAATATCTAATCTTTGTCCTTTTGTCTCATGGGATTCGTTCTCTAAAATATTTTTCATCATCCTCAATCCTTAATGGTGATACTTGATGAATATCTTTGGCCTGTAGTGCAAAGATGAATGATTACCTGATGAATATCTTTGGCCCGTAGTGCAAATATGAATAGGTGTTGAGATGAACATGACCTACTGGTGATACAAATGAATATCTTTGGCCCGTAGTGCAAAGATGAATATTTGATGCAAGATGTATATTGATTGATGTTACAGGGATAAAATATTGATGATGGACTTTTAAATTCATAGATGATAGTAGATTTTCATTCTCTACTTAACTCTTCTAATGAATTGTTGTTTCCGCTGCAGTTATTGATCTAAAACTTGTTGTCTATTACATTCTATCAGATTTTTTCCTGTTGAAGATTAAGGATAATTTGTTGTATATTATCTTAGTCATAATATTCTTTACTGGGCTAGTTGAGTTCACCCTTTTCCTTTTTGTTCCATTTTTCTTCTCAGGAAGCGAGAACATAGCAGGAACCAATCGGGGTATAGAGTGATGGTCCTAGACAGTTGTTTTAGCAGTCCTCACTATTTTTTGTAAAATAGTGCATCAATAATTGTAATGAGGACTTTATTTGGGTGTGAATATTATTTAGAAGATAATATTTGTATTTAAACTCACAAGTATGTGTTGTCGTATTTTACACGACAATTGTAATAATAAAGTTGTAGTTATTTTTTGTACCATGTATTTGGAGACTCAGAATGGGTGATGTATACCTATTTTGGGGGCGTCACAGTTGGTATCAGAGCTTAGGGATATGGTCTCTGGCGGAGATCGAGGAATAGAACTAGGAGGGGAGAGACGAGTAAATTCTTCGCTAGTGTGTCCTACCAAAGCTTATTTGTTGGTCGGTCATAATATAGAGATATTATATGATATGTTAATTTATTTAATTAAGCCATGTTTTATTGCAGTTTTTAAGAATGGCAGCTGAGAACGTTAACAATGGAGTGTATGAGACAGTGGAACAACCTTCAATCACCAACCAAGAGAACGTGCAACAAGAATGCAATATTCCTCCTGTAAACAACATTACCGAGCAAACGATGAATGATGCGATGTTTAGAAGCATTTTGCAGTTCATGCAAAATCAGACGAGGGAGACTCTTGTACAAAATACGGGTGAAAATGATAGCAACGCGTGGTTTTCCACAGCCAAGCAGTTGAAGGAGTTGGGACCACCAGATATTTGGGGAAAGCCGGATCCGATTAAGGCAAAAATGTGGGTCAAGCAAATTACCAAGATATTTGATGTCTTGGGCTGCACAGAAGAACAGAAGGTTCCATTCGCCACCTTTATATTCCGTGGTGAGGCAGATTACTGGTGGGAATCTGTGAAGCGTACCCAGCCAGCCGCACTCAATATGTCTTTGGAAACGTTTCAGAAACTGTTCAATGACAAGTACTTTCCTGAAAGTATTCGTCACATGAAGGAGGTAGAGTTCATCAATCTGGAGCAAAATAATATGAACATGTTGCAATACGAAGCTAAGTTTTCCGAGTTGTCACGATTTTCATCCCATTTGGTTGATAATGAGGAGAGAATGACGCGAATGTTTCTGCGAGGTTTGAAACCCGAAATACGTCAATACTTCATTTCTCATAAACTTTGTTTATATTCAAATGTTGTGAATATGGCTAAGTTATTGGAGTGCGATAATGAGTCAGCTCAACCGAAGAATAACGACCAATAACTCGATGATAATCGTACCAGTGGCAACGGTCATCGAAACAATGATAACCATCGTGGAGGAAATTATAATGCCAGAAATGGTAACCACTTTGGTGGTAATCATGGCCAAGATAATAGAAGAAATAATTCAAGTGGAAATTTCAAGAAGAGAATATTTAACGATAACGGGAAGACGTCGGCAGCAGCACCGCTGTAAAACCCCAACTTATTATAAATAAAATTAAATTTCCTCTATTTATTATTTTGAAATAGTAAGGGTTGATTTGATTAATGTGGTTAGTTATGGGTAAAATGCGCAAATATTTTAAATATGCAAGTGGTTATAAAATATTTATTTTTATCGGAGAATATTCGTTTGGTCGTGGAATATTCTTACTGTCGGGAAATATTCGTACGACGGCGTAGCCTTGTGTGGGCCCCATAATGGAAAGCGATTGGATGAAGAAAACGACAAGAATAAGTTATTTATAAATAACTGACGTAGTTGTTACCGTTAATACTGTTGGAATACCCGGTGGTTAAAACACATTAGCACACGGTATTGCACCAATTATTGATTCTTACGTAGGAAGGCACTACTCAATAATTGTTACAATAGTTACTGTTCAATATTTTATTTATTGATTCAATAATTGCTACCTTGATATTTTATATTATTGTTGTTTCAATAATTGTCACTATACAGTATTTTTCATTGTCAAATCAATAATTCATATTATTTGAATAATATTATTAGATAACATTATTGGCAATGTCTAGAAAGTTCTGTCTAAGGAGATGTTTAGTCACCTAATTGCACGCCAGTAAGGAGAAATCCTTATTGGAAAGCCTCCTCTTTCCTGGAAACTGCCTGGTTGTCAGTATTGTGATTCTGTAATATTATTTGTGAATAATTAATTATTGATTTATATGATAAGGAAAATATTCATTTTATGTGGATATAGATAGAAATTTTTTTTAATGTGACAATTGTTGAAAAATTGTTATTTTATCTTTTCTGATAAATACTTCATATAAATATATTATTATATTTTAATAATATAATAATGGTGATACTTTTTTAATGAATGTGGGATATATGAGTATATGAGGAGGAGGAGTATTTTTGTTATAATTAATGTTTAAAACATGTTAAACTTGTCGGTGGACCCCATTTTATGACTGAAATCGGTTTATAGCCCGTAAAATCGTCCGTTTGTGGATTTCGATCAACTTCTGCTTGGAATTTGGAAAAACTTAAACTTACAAAGTTGTAGAGAATGGAATTTCCTATGGAAAGGACACGTGGTTTGAATTTTTCTGATAAAGGGGCTATTTATTATGAATTATTGAAGTTCCGTAGTTCTGAAATAATTGATTTTTGAAAGTTTTAATTATTTTTAATAACAAAACATTTTTTTTGTTTTTGTCATTATTTGGTGCCTGAATTCAGATGGTCAAGGTAGGCTAAGGAAAATTTTATAAATATATAAATATTTTATTAAATTTTCTGCTTTGATATTCTAAGCATTTTCCTATAAATAGGGTGCTTAGGTTAGAATTGAAAATCACACCAGAAACTGAAGTTTTCTCTCCCTTTCTCTCTCTCTCTATATTATTGAGCGTATTCTTATGAGTATTTTGATACTTTGAGTGTTGCTATACAGTGCAAGTTTCCTTCAGCACTATATCCAGTATTCCAGATAGAAGTACAGTCTTTTCAAGGTAAGGAATATTATTTTTTTAGAATGATATTATTTCTTCTAATATCATTATGCCGGAATATTGATAAGACTTTTCTTGTGAAATTCTTGTCTTTTAGTGTCGGGGTTACTATTCACGTATACGACACTATTCACGTATATGACACTATTCACGAATACGACACTATTCACAAAAAAAAAATTAAATTTTCATTTTTTTGTCCAAAATATCTATTATGGATACTAGCTTTGATTGTATCTATGTTTTGATCATTCTTGAATTTTACTTCACCACGATTATTTATGAAGTATTTTTGAACTTGGATTATTTGAAGTACGAATCCTTAAAATTTATTCTTTTGTTTCACCGGATTCGTTTTCTTTAAAATATTTTTCATCATCCTCAGTCCTAAATGATGGTATTACTGAATATCTTTGGCCTGTAGTGCAAAGATGGTTGATTTTCTTATGAATATCTTTGGCCCGTAGTGCAAAGATGTACAGGTGTTGAGATGAACATAACCGACTGATGAATATCTTTGGCCTGTAGTGCAAAGATGAATATTTGATTCAAGATGAATATTGGTTGATATTACAGGGATAAAATATTGATGATGGACTTTTAAATTCATAGATTATAGTAGATTTCATTCTCTACGTAACTCTTCTATGAATTATTATTTCCGCTGCGAATATTGATCTAAAACTTGTTGTCTATTGTATTTTATCAGATTTTTCCCTGTTGAAGATTAACGATAATTTGTTCTATATTATCTTAGTCATAATATTCTTTACTGGACTAGTTGAGCTCACCATTTTCTTTTTTGTTCCATTTTTCTTCGCAGGAGGCAAGAATGTAGCGAGTTCTAGTCGTGGTGTGGAATGATGATTCTAGAAAATTATTTTAGTAGTCCTCACCATTTTTGTAAAATAATATACCAATAATTATAATGAGGACTTATTTGGGTGTGAATATTGTCTAGACGACAATATTTGTATTTAAACTCACAGTTTTTATGTTGTATTAATAAAGTTGTAGTTGTTTTTGTACCATGTTATTGACGACTAAAAATGGGTGATGTATACCTATTTTGGGGGCGTCACAGTTGGTATCAGAGCTTAGGAATATGATCTCTGGCGGAGATCGGGGAATAGAACTAGGAGGGGAGAGACGAGTAAATCCTTCACTAGTGTGTCCTACCTAAGCTTATTTATTAGTTGGTCAGTATATAGAGATATTATGTGATATGTTGATTTCCTTAATTAACCCTTATTTTATGGCAATATTTGAGAATGTCGACTGAGAATGTTAACAGTGGAGTAAATGAGACCGTGGAGACACCTTTACTCACCAACGAGGAGAACGTGCAACAGGCTGGCAATGTTCCTCCTGTGAACAGCACCACTGAGCAGATGATGAACGACGGGATGCTTAGAAACTTTTTGCAGTTCATACAAAATCAGACGAGGGAGACTCGTGTACAAAATACAGGTGGAAATGACAACAACGCACGGTTTGTCACAGCCAAGCAGTTCAAAGAGTTGGGACCACCATAATTTTGGGGAAAGCTTGATCCGATTAAGGCAGAAATGTGGGTCAAATAAATCACCAAGATATTCGATGTCTTGGGATGCATGGAGGAACAGAAGGATTCATTTTCCACCTTTATGTTCCGTAATGAGGCAGATTAATGGTGGGAATCTGTGAAGCGTACCCATCCAGCCGCACTCAACATGTCTTGGGAGATGTTTCAGAAACTTTTCAATGACAAGTACTTTCCCGAAAGTATTCATCATATGAAGGAAGTGGAGTTCATTAGACTGGAACAAAATAACATGATGTTGTCTCAGTACGAGGCAAAGTTTGCAGAGTTATCCAGGTTTGCACCTCATTTGATGGAGAATGTGGAACGTATGACGCAAATGTTTTAGAGAGGTTTGAAACCTGGCATACGTCAGTATCTCATTTCTCATAAATTTTCTCTCTATTCAGATGTTATCAACAGGGCTCAATTGTTAGAGCGAGATAACGAGTACGTTTAACCGAGGGACCATAACCAGGATCATACTGGTGACAGCAATCATCAGAACAACGATAACCAGCGGAGAAAGAAAAATACGAACAAGGGCGGTAACCACTCTGGTGGTAATCATAGCCATGAGAATAGAAGAAGCGAGTCGGGAGGAGATTTTAAAAAGAGGAGATTCAACAATGACCATGTGAAGACGTCAACACCAACAGCAACTGGTTCTAAAGGAGGTGAACGACCACTAGTCGTATGCTATAAATGTGGAAAAGAGGGACATATCAGCCCAAACTGCCCACAACAGTTCAAGGTATGTTATAATTATGGAAAGGAATGACATATCGCTCGAGATTGTACGGTAGCAAAACCAAGTCCAGCGGGGATGGTGACTCAAAAGGTTGTCCCAGAAAAGTCAAAGTCAACGGTTCCTGGAATAGCATTTGTCGTGACTGGTCAAAATGCGAGTAACCCAAATGAGGTGATCACAGGTAAGCTAATCATAAATTCTTGCGAAGTTTATACCTTACTTGATACCGGTGCTACCCATTCATTTATCTCTCCTGCTTGTGCTCAACGTTTAAACTTAACTCCGAAGAAATTAGACTTTGATTTATCTGTGGAGACTCCGTTAGGAGAAACTTTCATCACATCCACTATTTATAAATCTTGTTTGATCCAAGTTGGCACCATCACATTACCTGTTGACCTTATCTGTTTAAAGATACTTGCTTTTGATGTGATTTTAGGGATTGATTGGTTAACTACTCATCATGCCAAAATTGATTGTTTTTCTAACGTTGTTAGTTTTCATATTCCTAACCAACATGTTGTACGAATTCAAAAAACTAAACCATTAAAATCAATCACTGTCATATCTAGTCATAAAGCTATTCGTTTATTGAAAAACGGATGTCAAGCTTTCTTAGCCCATGTTATGGATTTGAATAAAGACACGTCAGATTTGAATAATATTCCTGTTGTTAGTAAATTTCCTGACGTGTTTCCTGAAGAACTTCCCGGTCTACCCCCATAACGTGAAGTTAAATTCTTTATTGATCTTGAACCTGGTACAAAGCCCATTTCTAAAACCCCATATCGAATGGCTCCTATTGAACTTCAGGAGTTAAAGGTCCAACTACAGGAGTTGTTGGACATTAGTTTCATTCGTTCTAGTACATCTCCTTGGGGTGCTCCTGTTTTATTTGTAAAGAAGAAAGACGGGAGTATGCGACTTTGTATTGACTATCAAGAATTGAACCATGTCACCATCAAGAATAGGTATCCGTTACCTCGTATTAATGACATGTTTGACCAGTTGCAAGGAACACAATTCTTTTCAAAGATTGATCTTCGTTCTGGATATCATCAGCTGAAGATTAGAACTGAGGATATTCCAAAGACTGCCTTTAGAACTCGATACGGGCATTATGAATTTTTAGTCATGTCTTTTGGATTGACTAATGCTCCTGCGGCTTTCATGGATATGATGAACCAAGTATTGAAGGACTATTTGGATCAGTTCGTTATTTCTTTATTGATGACATTCTCATATATTCCAAAAGCCGTGAAGATCATGAGCACCATTTGAAGCTGGTACTCCAAAGGCTTCGTGAAAATAAGCTATATGCCAAGTTGAAGAAATGCGAATTCTGGCTTGAGGAAATAGCATTCCTTGGGCACGTGGTGTTAAAACATGGAGTATCTGTTGACCCAGCGAAGATTGAGGCAATACAAAGTTGGGAGCAACCGAAGTCGGTAACCGAAGTACGTAGCTTTTTGGGCTTTGTTGGTTATTATCGGAGATTCGTGGAAGAATTTTCTCGAATCGCTACTCCGTTAACTCAGATGACTCGGAAAGATATAAAATTCGTATGGAGCGAGGAATGCGAGAAGAGTTTCCAAGAGCTTAAGAGAAGACTCATTTCGGTACCTGTTCTGATAATACCATCTGGTTCGGATGGATTTGTTATCTACATCGATGCTTCAGGCAAAGGGTTAGGATGTGTTCTCATGCAACGTGGGAAAGTCATAGACTATGCCTCGTGATAACTTAAAGAATATAAAAGGAATTATCCTACTCATGATCTAAAGTTGGCAGCAGTCGTTTTCGCACTAAAGATCTGGAGGCACTATCTATATGGAGATAAAGTGGAGATATATTCAGACCATAAAAGCCTCAAATATTTTTTCACCCAAAAGGAACTCAACATGCGACAACGACGTTGGCTCGAGCTGTTAAAAGATTATGACCACACCATTCAATACCATCATGGAAAAGCAAACGTGGTAGCTGATGCGTTGAGTAGAAGATCATATGCAGGAACGAGTGCGATGATGTCAAATATACGCATAGAACCAACTTTAATCGATGAAGTTAAAGTTGCTCAAGCCACAAACCCGGAGCTGATGCGTATGAAGAAGAAAGTATAAGAGGGTGCTATTCCAGAAGCAGGAATCGATGAAGAAGGAATATTTCGAGTCCACTTCAGACTTTGTGTTCCTAACGATTCTGATTTAAAGAACAAGATCATAATGGAGACACACAATACACTATTTACAATCCATCCTGGAAGTACCAAAATGTATCGTGATCTTCGACATACATTTTGGTGGAACAATACGAAGAGAGAGATCGCGAAGTTTATCTCGAGGTGTTTAACTTGTCAACGTGTAAAGGTGGAGCATCAAGTGCCTAAGGGTCCATTGCAACCACTCGAGATTCTGAAATGGAATTGGGAACACATTACCATGGAATTCGTTATAGGGTCTTCCCACGGTTTCTCAAGGCATTAATGCTATTAAGGTTATTATTGATAGATTAACCAAGTCTGCTCATTTCTTGCCGATACAGGAGACTTATTCCCTTGAACGTCTTGCTTATATATATGTAAATGAGATTGTGAGATTGCATGGCATGCCAGTATCCATAGTTTCAGATCGTGACCCAAGATTCACTTCACAATTTTGGGTTAGCTTGCAAAAAGCTATGGGCACAGATTTATAATTCAGTTTGGCATACCATCCTCAAATAGACGGACAATTAGAGAGGACTATTCAAACTCTTGAAGATCTATTAAGACTCTGTGTCCTTGATTTCAAAGGGAGTTGGGATAAGTATTTACCATTGGTGGAATTCTCCTACAACAACAGTTATCAGGCAAGTATAGGGGTAGCTCCATTAGAAGCATTGTATGGACGAAAGTGCCGCTCTCCAATATGTTGGGATGAGGAGGGTGAAACAACATTGTTGGGACCCGAGTTGGTACGTATGACTACGGAAAAGATCCAAATGATTCGATAACGTATACAAACGGCTCAAGATCGACAAAAGAGTTATGTGGATCTTCATCGAAAGGACGTGGAATTTAGTATTGGGGATCATGTATTGTTGTGTGTGGCTCCATGGAAGGGAGTTACAAGATTCGGGAAGAGAGGAAAGCTCAATCCACGATTTATTGGTCCATTTCAAATTCTTGACCGAGTAGGAAATGTAGCCTATAGACTTGCGTTACCTCCAAGTATGTCTCGTGTTCATAATGTTTTTCATATATCTGTGCTTCGTAAATATGTGAAAGATCCGAACCACGTTATTAGTTAGAACCGGATGAGATAACCGAAGACTTAACGTACGAGGAGGTACCTGTCAAGATCTTGGATAAGAAGGAGCATGTCTTACGTACAAAGGTCATACAACAAGTTAAAGTTTTGTGGAGAAACCATGCTATTGAGGAAATGATCTGGGAGTTGGAAACAGAAATGAAAGCGAGGTATCCTCACCTTTTCGAAACACCAGGTACGTACGTCAATTTCGAGGACGAAATTTCATAAGGAGGGGAGGTTGTAAGACCCCAACTTATTATAAATAAAATTAAATTTCCTCTATTTATTATTTTGAAATAGTAAGGGTTGATCTGATTAATGCGGTTAGTTATGGGTAAAATGCGTAAATATTTTAAATATGCAAGTGGTTATAAAATATTTATTTTTATCGGAGAATATTCGTTTGGTCGTGGAATATTCTTACTGTCGGGAAATATTCGTACGACGGCGCAGCCTTGTGTGGGCCCCATAATGGAAAGCGATTGGATGAAGAAAACGACAAGAATAAGTTATTTATAAATAACGACGTAGTTGTTACCGTTAATACTGTTGGAATACCCGGTGGTTAAAACACATTAGCACACGGTATTGCACCAATTATTGATTCTTACGTAGGAAGGCACTACTCAATAATTGTTACAATAGTTACTGTTCAATATTTTATTTATTGATTCAATAATTGCTACGTTGATATTTTATATTATTGTTATTTCAATAATTGTCACTACACAGTATTTTTCATTATCAAATCAATAATTCATATTATTTGAATAATATTATTAGATAATATTATTGGCAATGTCTAGAAAGTTCTATCTAAGGAGAGGTTTGATCACCTAATTGCGTGCCAGTAAGGAGAAATCCTTATTGGAAAGCCCCCTCTTTCCTGGGAACTGTCTGGTTGTCAGTATTGTGATTCTGTAATATTATTTGTGAATAATTAATTATTGATTTATATGACAAGGAAAATAATCATTTTATGTGGATATAGATGGAGAAAATTTTTAATGTGACAATTGTTGAAAAATTGTTATTTTATCTTTTCTGATAAATAATTCATATAAATATATTATTATATTTTAATAATATAATAATGGTGATACTTTTTCAATGAATGTGGGATATATGAGTATATGAGGAGGAGGAGTATTTTTGTTACAATTAATGTTTAAAACATGTTAAACATGTCGGTGGACCCCATTTCTTGACTGAAATCGATTTATAGCCCGTAAAATCACCCGTTTATGGATTTCGGTCAACTTCTGCTTGGAATTTGGAAAAATTTAAACTTACAAAGTTGTAGAGAATGGAATTTCCTATGGAAAGAACATGTGGTTCGAATTTTTCTGATAAAAGGGCTATTTATTATGAATTATTGAAGTTCCGTAGTTCCGAAATAATTGATTTTTGAAAGTTTTAATTATTTTTAATAACAAAAACATTTTTTTTTGTTTTTGTCATTATTTGGTGGGTGAATTCAGATGGTCAAGGTAGGCTAAGGAAAATTTTATAAATATATAAATATTTTATTAAATTTTCTACTTTGGTGTTCTAAGCATTTTCCTATAAACAGGGTGCTTAGGTTAGAATTAAAAATCACACCAGAAACTAAAATTTTCTCTCCCTTTCTCTCTCTATATTATTGAGCGTATTCTTGTGAGTATTTTGATACTTTGAGTGTTGCTATACGGTGCAAGTTTTCTTCAGCACTATATCCGTTATTCCAGGTAGAAGTACAGTCTTTTCAAAGTAAGGGATATTATTTTTTTAGAATGATATTATTTCTTCTAATATCATTATGCTAGAATATTGGTAAGATTTTTCTTGTGAAATTCTTGTCTTTTAGTGTCGGGGTTACTATTCACGTATACGGCACTATTCACGAATACGACACTATTCACAAAAAAATTAAATTTTCATTTTTTTGGTCCAAAATATCTATTGTGGATACTAGCTTTGATTGTATCCATGTTTTGATCATTCTTGAATTTTACTTCACCACGATTATTTATGAAGTATTTTTGAACTTGGATTGTTTGAAGTACGAATCCTTAAAATTTATTCTTTTATTTCACTGGATTCATTTTCTTTAAAATATTTTTCATCATCCTCAGTCCTAAATGATGGTATTACTGAATATCTTTGGCTTGTAGTTCAAAGATGGTTGATTTTCTTATGAATATCTTTGGCCCGTAGTACAAAGTTGTATAGGTGTTGAGATGAACATGACCGACTGATGAATATCTTTGGCCTGTAGTGCAAAGATGAATATTTGATTCAAGATGAATATTGGTTGATATTACAGGGATAAAATATTGATGATGGACTTTTAAATTCATAGATTATAGTAGATTTCATTCTCTACGTAACTCTTCTATGAATTATTATTTCTGCTGCGAATATTGATCTGAAACTTGTTGTCTATTATATTTTTTCAGATTTTTCCCTGTTGAAGATTAACAATAATTTGTTCTATATTATCTTAGTCATAATATTCTTTACTGGGCTAGTTGAGCTCACCATTTTTCTTTTTGTTCCATTTTTCTTCGCAGGAGGCGAGAATGTAGCGAGTTCTAGTCGGGGTTTGGAATGATGATTCTAGAAAGTTATTTTAGTAGTCCTCACCATTTTTGTAAAATAATGTACCAATAATTGTAATGAGGACTTATTTGGGCGTGAATATTGTCTAGACGACAATATTTGTATTTAAACTCACAGTTTTCATGTTGTATTAATAAAGTTATAGTTGTTTCTGTACCATGTTATTGAGCACTCAAAATGGGTGATTTATACCTATTTTGGGGGCATCACAGTTCGTATCAGAGCTTAGGGATATGATCTCTGGCGGAGATCGGGGAATAGTACTAGGAGTGGAGAGACAAGTAAATCCTTCACTAGTGTGTTCTACCTAAACTTATTTGTTAGTTGGTAAGTATATAGGGATATTATGTGATATGTTGATTTCCTTAATTAACCCTTATTTTATGATAGTATTTGAGAATGTTAACAGTGGAGTAATGAGACCGTGGAGACACCTTTACTCACCAACGAGGAGAACGTGCAACAGGTTGGCAATGTTCCTCCTGTGAACAGCACCACTGAGCAGATGATGAATGACGGGATGTTTAGAAACTTTTTGCAGTTCATGCAAAATCAGACGAGGGAGACTCGTGTACAAAATACAGGTGGAAATGATAACAACACACGGTTTGTCACAGCCAAGCAGTTCAAAGAGTTGGGACCACCATAATTTTGGGGAAAGCTGGATCCGATTAAGGCAGAAATATGGGTCAAATAAATCACCAAGATATTCGATGTCTTGGGATGCATGGAGGAACAGAAGGATTCATTTTCCACCTTTATGTTCCGTAATGAGGCAGATTAATGGTGAGAATCTGTGAATCGTACCCATCCAGCCGCACTCAACATGTCTTGGGAGACGTTTCAGAAACTTTTTAATGACAAGTACTTTCCTAAAAGTATTCGTCATATGAAGGAAGTGGAGTTCATTAGACTGGAACAAAATAACATGACGGTGTCTCAGTACGAGGCAAAGTTTGCAGAGTTATCCAGGTTTGCACCTCATTTGGTGGAGAATGAGGATCGTATGACGCGGATGTTTTTGAGAGGTTTGAAACCCGACATACGCCAGTATCTCATTTCTCATAAATTTTCTCTCTATTCAAATGTTGTCAACAGGGCTCAATTGTTAGAGTGAGATAACGAGTGCGTTCAACCGAAGGACCATAACCAGGATCATACTGGTGACAGCAGTCATCAGAACAACGATAACCAGCGGAGAAAGAAGAATACGGACAAGGGCGGTAACCACTCTGGTGGTAATCATGGCCATGAGAATAGAAGAAGCGAGTCGGGAGGAGTGATGAATGGGTAGTATACCCATGAATTGGATATATGTGGACTTAAATTATTGCATTCTTAAGTTATTTAGTAGCATTTTTATTGTGTTTATATCTTTTTTTGCAGATTTGGAAGCTGGAGGGGCAAAAATGGGAAATCCAAGCATTTAATGGCAATATGGTAATTTTGGAGAAGTCCAGCGCCGGGGCGCTGGAAATTACACTATCTACAGCGCCGGGGCGCTGAGCCTCGGCTGGCCTTGACTGGATTAGCGCGTTTGACTTCTGGTTGGACTTGACTTGATTATTAGAGCTAATGTAAAACCTAATTGGATGAGGATTGTGGAAAGCTATAAAAAGAAACAAAGTGATGAAATAAAAGGATCATTGGGGGATTATTCTTTGAAGGATCCAACGAGTTCTTCCATTGAAGGCTACACAAGATTACTTGGAGATTAAGGATTGGCTACAGAGTTTCTTCTTTTTCTCCTTATTTTTAATTTGTAATTCTTTAAGGATGATTTGCCAACAATTAGTGTTTTTTATTTCCGAGATGAACTAATTCTTTAATTAAGATTTCAATTGAACCTTTTATGACTATAAATTAGTTATTCATTCATTCTTATTATTTATGTTGAAGTGAATTGTTTATCATGTTTTGACTTTTATGCTTAATTATTTGGCCAATAATTACCTTGTCACTCTAGAAGGAATTGGAAAAGGAATTCTAGGGTTAGAACTGGACATGATAACATGTGACTTAGCTATTTGCATGGTGAATAATTAGGTTTGTGAATTGAATGGAAATATCTGTTCACCGCATGTAACATATAAGGAATTGGGATTGGAAAGAGTTTAATTCAATTGTTTTGCATAGGAATATAGCAAGATTAATCTGGATTAAATAGAAGTCAATTGATCACTTGGAAAAGGGCTTTTGGAATTTGAGAATTCTTGCTAACAATTTAGTAGACATAATAATTGGGAGAATTAGATAATTGATTTATAGTTCATAATTGGGGATATTGAAGTCTTAATCTTTATCTATCGGAAGTTATTCACTCGAGTATTATCTTAGTTATTCGCTTATCTTAGGACAACATCTTTAAGTGTTTAATTTTGTGTTAATAATTCAGAAAATCATAATTTATCATTGTTTGAATAAAATTGAATTGATATAGTATTAGTAGTTGGGATTTATTAATTAGAATTCCCTGTGGGAACGATACTCAACTTATCACTTTATTACTTGTTGACCACGTATACTTGCGTGTTGTGCGTAACTAGATTTTACTTAATAAGTTTTTGGCGCCGCTGCCGGGGAATTTTTATTAATATTAATTTCATATTAGTTATAATCAATTCGGTTTTAATTTGAACGCTACTTAATCTTTCTTCTTGGATTGGCAGGAATTCGTGTATGCACACTAGATCGAAATCGAGAAAGGAACTTCTTACGTATACAGACAACCTTGAGAAGAAGTTCCAGAAAGTGCAATTGAATAGTGAGGTTGTACATTTGGAAGAAGAACTGACAACCCAGGAAATGCTCGTGAACATGGCAGAGAACGAACAGAAATCACTTAGGGATTACGCTCTGCCAAATGTCACGGATTTACAGTCAAGTATTAAGAGACCGGCAATCAATGCGAACAGTTTCGAGATAAAACCGGGATCAATTCAGATGCTACAGAATATATGCCAGTTTGGGGGTAATTCGATAGATGATCCTAATGAACATATCTTGAGTTTCTTGGAAGTGTGCGATACCTTCAAATTTAACAATGTATCGAAAGACGCTATAAGGTTGAGGATGTTCCCGTTCACTTTAAAAGATAAAGCACGAAGCTGGTTACACTCCTTGCCTCCTGGTTCAATCACCACATGGGATGACTTAGCTCAAAATTTTTTAGCTAAGTTCTTCCCACCAGCGAAGTCGGCAAAACTACAGAACGATATTCATACTTTCGCACAACTTGAGTCAGAATCGTTATATGAGGCGTGGGAAAGGTTTAAGGATATGCTCCGTAAGTGCCCTCATCATGGAATCCCGCAGTGGATGCAATTAGGGATATTTTGTGATGGTTTGCACGCGTCCACGAGGTCTAGTATTGATGCAGCAGCAGGAGGAGCGATCATGTCCAAAAATTTTGATGAGGCGTATCAATTGTTAGAAACAATGGCCACCAACAACTATCAGTGGCCCATGACGAGGACCAACCATCCAAAAGCATCGGGAAAGTATGAAGTGGACGCGCTGACAGCACTAACAGCGCAAGTGACTGCAATAGCTAAGCATATAGAAATATGGCGTCCACAAGCCACACAGCAGGTAGCGATGGTTTGTGAGTTGTGTGCTGGGGGGGCATGCTACGGATCAATGTGCCATAAATTCAGAATCAGCACAGTTCGTAGGAAATTATAATCGCTCAACTCAATCGTATGCGACTCAAAATGCTTATAATCCAGGTTGGAAGAATCATCCAGGGTTCTCATGGAGTAACAATCAAGCTGCAGCTCAACCACCTAGACAACAACACACCTCCGGATTTTAAAATCAACCTCAACAACCAGAAAGGATATCAAGTTGGGAAGTAGCCTTGGAAAAATTCATTAGAGCCTCTGACAAAAATAACGAGGAACAAGATAAGAAATTGAATCAATTAGATCTTACTTTGCAAAGCCATGGGGAATCGTTAAAGAATCTGGAAAATCAATTGGGGCAAATAGCACATGCATTGAATACGCGTCCACTAGGAACGCTCCCGAGTGATACAGAAATAAATCCGGGCAGAAATGAGCACTGCAAAGCAGTAATCTTACGAAGTGGGAAGGATTTGCAAACAGTTAAGGATAAGGAAAAGGGGGACAACGCAACAGCCGAAATAGAAGAAGTTGTGAAAACCGGGAAAGATAAAGAGGAAATAGGAGAGGAAAATGCACCGAGACCAACTACATCAATGCCACCCATACCATATTCGCAGAGATTTCAGAAATCCAAGTTAGATAAACATCCCATTCGCCGAAGCATTAGAACAAATGCCGAGCTACGCTAAGTTCATGAAGGATGTGTTATCAAAGAAAAGGAAACTGGGGGATTTTAAAACAGTGGCGTTAACCGAAGAATGTAGCGCAATTATTCAGAATAAGTTACCTCCAAAGTTGAAAGATCCTGGTAGCTTTACTATTCCATGCGATATTGGTAATCAGTTTTTGGGGAGAGCACTGTGTGATTTGGGTGCCAGTATTAATTTGATGCCATTATCAGTCTACCGCCAGTTCGGGCTCCAGGCACCAAAACCGACAAACATCAGTTCACTGTTGGAAGACCGATCCGTTACATATCCACGAGGTATCGTTGAAGACGTATTAGTAAGGGTGGATAAATTCATCTTTCCAGCAGACTTCGTTATCTTGGATTGTGAAGCAGATACGGAACTTCCCATCATTCTCGGGCGACCATTCTTAGCAACGGGGAGAACGTTAATTGACGTGCAAAAAGGAGAATTGACGATGAGAGTTGACGATCAACAGGTCACTTTTAATGTGTTTAAATCAATGTCTTATCCGAAGGAAAAAGGTGAGTGTTTGTGGGTGGATTTAATGGAAGAGATAGTTAATCACAAGATTTGCGGTAATTACTCAGAGGATCCGATAGAATCTATGTTGCTTGGAACAGACAACGATAGTGTTGATGCGGACAATGAGCAGGTCAAATGGCTAGACACATCATCATTCTACCGGAAAAGTAATCAACCATTCGACACCCTTGATAGGCCCAAAACGGAAGGTAAAAAGTGCAAACCCTCGATAGAAGAGCCACCGGTGTTGGAATTAAAGCCACTCCCCTCTCATCTTGAATATGCTTATCTAGGGAGAGATTCGACTCTACCAGTTATTGTTTCGACAAAGTTAACTGACACCCAAAAAGAAAAATTGCTACAGGTTCTGCGCGAGTTCAAAACAGCGATTGGGTGGACTATAGCGGACATTCGAGGTATTAGTCCATCTTTCTGTATGCATAAAATTTTAATGGAAGAGGGATCAAAACCAACCATTGAGATGCAAAGAAGGTTAAATCCCATTATGAAAGATGTGGTGAAGAAGGAAATTATAAAATGGTTGGATACCGGTATTATTTACCCAATCTCAGACAGTTCATGGGTAATTCCTGTACAGTGTGTACCGAAAAAAGGGGGCATGACTGTGGTAAAAAACTGAAGCTCATGAGCTCATCCCGACTAGAACTGTTACAGGCTGGAGAGTATGCATGGATTATCGCAAGTTGAATAAAGCCACACGCAAGGATCACTTTCCCTTGCCGTTCATTGATCAGATGTTGGACAGGTTGGCGGGGCATCAATTCTACTGTCTGTTAAATGGATATTCTGGGTACAATCAAATTTCCATAGCGCCGGAAGATCAAGAAAAGACCACGTTCACATGTCCATACGGTACGTTTGCATTCCGGCGTATGTCTTTTGGTTTATGTAATGCGCCGACAACCTTTCAACGCTGTATGATGGCAATCTTCTCCGATATGGCCGAACATAATTTAGAGGTATTCATGGATGATTTCTCCGTGTTCGGTGACAGTTTTGACTCGTGTTTGAAGAATCTGATCTTGGTGTTAAAAAAATGTGTGGAGACTAACCTGGTGCTTAACTGGGAAAAATGTCATTTTATGGTACAAGAAGGGGTTATTTTGGGACATAAGGTCTCCGCATTCGGATTGGAGGTGGATAGAGCGAAGATTGATACAATTGAGAAAATGCCTCCTCTATCATCTGTAAAAGGCATTCGGAGCTTTTTGGGACATGCAGGGTTCTATACACGCTTTATTAAAGATTTTTCAAAGATTTCGAAACCCCTATGCTCACTCTTGGAGAAAGATGTACCGTTTAAGATGGATCAGGCATGCATCGAGGCATTTGAGGTATTAAAGAAGAAATTGGTCTCTGCACCAATCATTGTAGCGCCCGATTGGTCCTTACCGTTCGAATTGATGTGCGACGCCAGTGATTACGCGGTGGGAGCCGTATTGGGATAACGTAACGACAAGATTTTTAATACTATCTACTACTCTAGTAAGACATTAACGGATGCCTAGCTGAACTACACAACAACCGAAAAAGAATTACTTGCAGTGGTGTTTGCTTTCGACAAATTCAGAGCTTATCTCCTCGGCACCAAGGTAATTGTCTACACTGATCATTCGGCCATTAAATATCTGATTGAAAAGAAAGATGCTAAACCGCGATTAATACGGTGGGTACTGTTGTTACAAGAATTTGATCTGGAGATCCGGGACAGAAAAGGTACAGAAAACCAAGTGGCGGATCATCTGTCTCGGTTAAAAAATAAAGAGGATCAGAAAGACGACAACTTAGTGATTAATGAAAAATTTCCAGATGAGCAACTGTTCCGGGTAACTGCCATATTGCCTTGGTATGCTGACTATGTAAACTATGTGGTTGCCAAAGTGTTACCGCCGGATTTGACCTCACAACAACGAAAGAAGTTTCTCCACGATGTGAAGCAATACTATTGGGATGAACCATTTCTGTTTAAAGCATGTGCAGATCAAATGATAAGACGTTGTGTACCTCATGAAGAAATGGATAGTATATTAGGCCATTGCCACTCCTCAGATTACGGAGGTCATTATTGAAAAACGGATGTCAAGCTTTCTTAGCCCATGTTATGGATTTGAATAAAGACACGTCAAATTTGAATAATATTCCTGTTGTTAGTAAATTTCCTTACGTGTTTCTTGAAAAACTTCCCGGTCAACCCCTAGAACGTGAAGTTGAATTCTTTATTGATCTTGAACCTGGTACAAAGCCCATTTCTAAAATCCCATATTGAATGGATCCTATTGAACTTCAGGAGTTAAAGGTCCAACTACAGGAGTTGTTGGACATCGATTTCATTCGTCCTAGTACATCTCCTTGGGGTGCTCCTGTTGTAACGACCCCAAAATTGGTCCATTCCATCCAACCCATTTTGAGTCGCCAAATACATGGTACAGAAAACAACTACAACTTTATTACAACAATTATCGTGCAAAATACAACAACACATATGCTGTGAGTTTGGATACAAATATATATCAACTGTGACTCATGTCCCAACCGTGGACATCACCTCATAATGACACCTTACATAAAGGTATAGTCGAAAACTGTTTTAAAAATTAGAATCTTTGGGAAGTGCTTAAGGAAACCTTCATACACGGGAGGCCATGCGTCTAGGTTATTATAGATATCATATGGCCACAGAATTATCCTTGGTTGACCCAATAGACTCCAAAGAAAAACGAGAAGATTACTATCATATTCTTCCCAATGGCGAGTCTTCTCTTGACATTTCATTATCTCCACTGTCTCTAATTAAGAGTTAAATTTCAAATAGACTCCAAGATCATATAGATAGTGCTGGTAGATATAATCAGCAAGTGGATGAGCACAATCCTGTCTTATGATGACACGTGTGACGCCCCCAAATAGGTATATAACACCCATTCTGAGTCGCCAAATACATGGTACATAAAACAAACTATAACTTCAATAATACAAATGTCGTGTGAAATACGACAATACCTACTGTGAGTTTAAATACAAATATTGTCTTCTAGACAATATCCATACGCAAATAAGTCCTCATTACAATTATTCAAACACTATTTTATAAAAATAGTGAGGACTGCTAAAACATCTTCCTAGAACCATCACTCCATACCCCGACTCGATCCTGCTATGTTCTCACCTTCTGAGAAGAAAAATGGAACAAAAAGAAAAGGGTGAGCTCAACTAGCCCAGTAAAGAATATTATGACTAAGATAATATACAACAAATTACCGTTAGTCTTCAATAGGGAAAAATCTGATAAAATATAATAGACAACAAGTTTTAGATCAACAAATGCAGCGGAAACAGCAATCCATTAGAAGAGTCACGTAGAGAATGATTTCTACCGTCTTCTAAGATTTAAAAGTCCATCATCAATATTTCATCCCTGTAACAACAATTAATATACATCTTTAATCATCTTTGCACTACAGGCCAAAGATATTCATTTGTATCACCAGTTGGTCATGTTCATCTCAACACCTGTTCATCTTTGCACTACGGGCCAAAGAGATTCATCAGTTTAATCATTCATCTTTGCACTACAGGCCAAAGATATTCATCACGTATCACCATTAAGGACTGAGGATGATAAAAAAAACATTTTTAAGAACTAATCCAGTGAGATAGAAGGACAAATATTAGGGATTCGTACAACAGTTTGTCCGAGATCAATAATACTTCATAACTGATTTTGAAGCAGAACTAAAAAATAACGATCAAAACATGGATACAATCAAAGATAGTAGCTAAAATAGATATTTTGGACAAAAAGAAGAAATTTCATTTTTCGATGAATAGTGCCGTATTCGTGAATAGTGCCTTATACGTGAATAGTGTCGTATACGTGAATAGTGTCGTACATGTGAATAGTAACTCCGACACCAAAATATAGAAATTTCACAAAAACATCATCACGCTTCGTGAATAGTACTCGTGAATAGTAACTCGTGAATAGTAACTCGTGAATAGTAACTCATGAATAATAACTCCGACATGAAAAAGTTCTAAATTGATAAAAAGTTTAGAACAATATTTCGGCATAATGATATTGAAGAAGATAATATCATTTAAGAAGAAACAACATCCCTTACCTCAAAATAACCGTACTGCTGACTGAATTTCGGTATAGTGCTGACAGAAACTCGCACCGTATAGCAACACTCAAAGTATACTCACAAGAATATGCTCGATAATATAGAGAGAGAACGAGAGAAAACTTTTTTTCTGATGTGATTTTCAATTCTAACTTAGCCTTCTATTTATAGGAAAATCCTAGAACGCCAAAGGAGACTAAATTACTAAAATATTAATATTTACCAAATATTCAAGCCCAGCACCAAGGAATCTGATTTTAGCATTTCCCACATGCCCACCTTCTAGAAAAAAAAATAAAAAAAACGTTTTTGAAGTAAAAAAATAATTAAACTTTCAAAAATCAATTATTTTGGAACCCCGGAACTTCAATAATTCACAATAAATAGCCCCTTTGTCAGAAAAATTGAATCTCGCATTTTTTTATAGGAATTTCAATTCTCTACAACTTTATAGAAGAAAAGTTTTCCAAATTCCAAACGAAAATAATCCGAAATCCACAAACGGGCGATTTTACAGTCTATAATCAATTTTCGATCAAGAATTGTGTCCACCGACACACAAAACATGTGTTAAACATTTAATGCCACAAAAATACTCTTCCTCCTCATATACTCATATATCCCACATTCATTATAAAAATATCACCGTTAATATATTATTAAAATAATATATTTAAATGAATTATTTTATCAGAAAAAGATAAAATATTAATTTTCAACAATTGTCACATTAAAAATTTTCTCCATCTATATCCACATAAAATAAATATTTGTTTTATCATAATAATCAATAATTAATTATTTAAAAATAATATTACATAATCACAGTACTGACAACCAGGCCGTTCCCAGGATAGAGGGGGCTTTCCAATAAGGATTTCTCCTTACTGGCGCGCAATTAGCTGACCAAACCTTTCCTTAGACAGAACTTTCTAGACATTGCCAATAATGTTATCTGATAATATTATTCAAATAATATAAATTATTGATCTGATAATAGAAAATAATGTGCAGTGACAATTATTGAAACAATAATAATATAAATATCAACGCATCAATTATTGAATCAATAAAATAAAATAATGAACAGTAATTACTGTAACAATTATTGAGTAGTGCCTTCTTATGTACGAATCAATAATTCAACAATACTGTGTAACCACGCATATTACTGTATTTTAACCACCAGGTAACCCAACAGTGTTAACGGTAACAATTTACGCCGTTATTTATAAAACTCAATCTTTGTCATTTTCTTTCATCCAACCATTTTTCGTTATAGGGCCCACAAATGACTGCGCCGTCGTACGGAGATTCCCGACAAAAAGAATATTTCATAACCACTTGCTTATTTTGTAAACTTTGCACATTTCACCCATAACCAAAGCATTATATTAACCCTTATTAATTTAGAATAATGAATAGAGGAAAATTTAATTTATTTTATAATAAGTTGGGGTCTTACAATACGAGGTTGTATGTCATTAGACATCTTGTATGATATTGGCAAAACACCCTTTTAAGTTAAATTCACCTCACCCTCAACCCCTATAGACCACCATTTTATTCCCTTGTTATTCCCCCGCTCGACCCAGCTACACTTTTATTACCTGAAAGGAATTGTGAAGCAAAAGGGTGAGCACAACTAGCTCAGTTAAGAATATCATGACTAAAGATAAATAAATTATCAATAGCCTTCAACAGTAATAAATCAGAGATTTAAAACATATGGTAGATAATAAAGCTTTCTAACCATAGTTGCAGCGGAACGAGCAATCCATTAGAAGAGTCAAATAGACCATAAAATCTATTATCTTCTCCATGTTAAAAGTCCGCCAACAATGTTTTATCCTTGTAACATCAATCAAAAATTCCTATCCACAATCACATGTATAACTCATAATCGTAATTGTTGTTCTAAATTACTTTCCTCATCCAGGACAAAGATAATTTTCATCACCTAAAATATCAAAGATTATGGTTATACCAAATCACAGTTCATGTTCATAATCCTACTAATAAATTCATCTTTTCACTACGGGCCAAAGATATACATCAACAAGTCATCTTTGCACTACAGGCCAAAGATATTCATCAACAAGTCATCTTTGCACTACAGGCCAAAGATATTCATCAGTAGGTCATGTTCATCTAAACACCTGTTCATCTTTGCACTACGGGCCAAAGATATTCATCAGAAATCATTCATCTTTGCACTACAGGCCAAAGATATTCCGTTATATCATCATTTAGGACTGAGGATGATGAAAAATATTTTAAGAAAATGAATCCAGTGAAACAAAATAATAAATATTAAGAATTTGTACTTCAGCTATTCCATGTCCAAAATACCTCATAAATAATCATAGTGGAGTAAAATTCAAGAATGGTCAAAACATGGATACAATCAAAGCTAGTATCCATAATAGATATATTGGACGAAAAATGAAAATTTAATTTTTCTGTGAATAGTGTCGTATTCGTGAATAGTGTCGTATACATGAATAGTGTCATATACGTGAATAGTGACTCCGACACTAAAATATAGAAATTTCACAAAAAATATCATCATGCTTCGTGAATAGTACTCGTGAATAGTAACTCATAAATAGTAACTCGTGAATAGTAACTCATGAATAGTAACCCCGACATGAAAAAGTTCCACATTTGATAAAAATTTCCTACCAATATTCTGGCATAATCATATTGAAGAAATAATATCATTTTAGAAGAAAATAACATCCCTTACAATCCCTTACCTCAAAAGAGCAGTACTTCTGACTGGAATAACGCTGAACGAACTTGCACCGTATAGCAACACTCAAGATATCAAAATACTCACAAGAATACACTCGATAATATATAGAGAGAAATAGAGAGAAAACTTCAGTTTCTGGTGTGATTTTCAATTCTAACCTAAGCACCTATTTATAGGAAATTGCTTAGAACACCAAAACAGAAAATTTAATATAATATTAATATTTTTATAAAAATCATACGCACACTTTGACAATCCAACTTCAGAACATTTACCACACAATTGGGGCCCATCAACTCACCAAAAACGTTTTAGTGATTTAAAATATTTTAAACTTACAAAAATTAATTATTCCGGAACTTCAGAACTTCAATAATTCATAATAAATAGCCCTTTTATCAGAAAATTTGAATCTCGTGTCCTTTTATAGGAAATTCAATTCTCTACAACTTTACAGAAGAAAGTTTTTCCAAATTCGAAACAGAAATTGACCGAAATCCATAAACGGGCGATTTTACAAGCTATAATCAAATTTCAGTCAAGAAATGGGCCCACAGACATGTTTAACATGTTTTAAACAACTTTTACAACAAAAATACTCTTCCACCTCATATACTCATATATTCCACATTCATTGTAAAAATATCATCATTATTATATTATAATAATATAATAAAATATTATTTTATCAGAAAAGATAAAATATCGATTTTCAACAATTGTCACTTTAAAAATTTTCTCCGTCTATATCCACATAAAATGAATATTTTCCTCATCATATAAATCAATAATTAATTATTCACAAATAATATTATAGAATCACAATAATGGCAACCAAGCAGTTCCCAGGAAAGAGGGGGTTTTCCAATAAGAATTTCTCCTTACTGACGCGCAATTAGGTGACCAAACCTCTCCTTAGATAGAACTTTCTAGACATTGCCAATAATATTTTTTAATAATATTATTCAGATAATATGAATTATTGCTTCGATAATGGAAAATACTGTGTAGTGATAATTATTAAAACAACAGTAATATAAAATATCAACGTAGTAATTATTGAATCAATAAAATACTGAACGGAAATTACTGTAACAATTATTGAGTAGTGACTTCTTACGTAAGAATCAATAATTCAAAAATACTGTGCTATACCGTGTGCTATTGTGCAACAACGCGTATTACTTTACTTTAACCACCGGGTATTCCAACAGTGTTAACGGTAACAACTACATCATTAATTATAAACAACTCATACTTGTCGTTTTCTTCATCCAAATTTTTTTTGTTATGGAGCCCACAAAAGACTGCGTCGTCGTATGAATATTCCCCGACAGAAAGAATATTCCACGACCAAACGAATATTTCCCGACAACAATGAATATTTTATAACCACTTGCGTATTTTGAAAAAATTCATATATCACCCTTAACTTTAAACTTTTATCAATTTAACCATTTACTGAATAGTAATTATAAGAAAAAATTGAATACTTTTATTTCATAAAATTCGGTGTCTTACAATCTCCCCTCCTTATGAAATTTCGTCCCCGAAATTTACGTACCTGGTATTTCAAAGAGTTGAGAATACCTTGCTTTCATTTCAGATTCCATCTTTCCTGTCATCATGATTTCTCCATTGCTCATCTCCTGTATTTCAGATATCATTCTAGAATACAGCTTCAAAAACAAAGGTTAATTTAACAAATTAACATATCACATAATATCCCGATATTATGACTGACCAACAAATAAGCTTAGGTAGGACACACTAGCGAAGGATTTACTCATCTCTCCCCTCTTAGTTCTAATCCCGATCTCCGCCAGAGATCATATCCCTAAGCTCTGATACCAAATGTAACGACTCCAAAATAGGTCCATTCCATCCAACCCATTTTGAGTCGCCAAATACATGGTACAGAAAATAACTACAACTTTATTACAATAATTGTCGTGCAAAATACAACAACACATATGCTGTGAGTTTGGATACAAATATATATCAACTGTGACTCATGTCCCAACCGTGGACAGAACCTCATAATGACACCTTACATAAAGGTATAGTCGAAAACTGTTTTAGAAATTAGAATCTTTGGGAAGTGATTAAGGAAACCTTCGTACATGGGAGGCCATGCGTCTAGGTTATTATAGATATCATATGGCCACAGAATTATCCTTGGTTGACCCAATAGACCCCAAAGAAAAATGAGAAGATTACTATCATATTCTTCCCAATGACGAGTCTTCTCTTGACATATCATTATCTCCACTCTTTCTAATTGAGAGTTATATTTCAAATAGACTCCAAGATCATATAGATAGTGCTAGTAGATATACTCAGCAAGTGAATGAGCACAATCTTGTGTTATGATGACACGAGGTTGTATGTCATTAGATATCTTGTATGATATTGTCAAAACACCCTTCCAAGTTAAATTCACCTCACCCTCAACCTCTATAGACCCCCATTCTATTCCCTTGTTATTCCCCCGCTCGACCCAGCTACACTTTTATTACCTGAAAGGAATTGTGAAGCAAAAGGGTGAGCACAATTAGCTCAGTAAAAAATATCATGACTAAAGATAAATAAATTATCAATAGCCTTCAACAGTAATAAATCAGAGATTTAGAACACATGGTAGATGATAAAACTTTTCAACCATAGTTGCAGCGGAACGAACAATCTATTAGAAAAGTCAAATAGACCATAAAATCTATTATCTTCTCCATGTTAAAAGTCCACCAACAATGTTTTATCCCTGTAACATCAATCAAAAATTGCTGTCCACAATCACATGTATAACTCATAATCGTAATTGTTGTTCTAAATTCCTTTCCTCATCCAGGACAAAGATAATTTTCATCACCTGAAACATCAAAGATTATGGTTATACCAAATCACAGTTCATGTTCATAATCCTACTAATAAATTCATCTTTGCACTACGGGCCAAAGATATACATCAAC
Organism: Panax japonicus; assembly: GCA_020205505.1. Taxonomy (NCBI): domain Eukaryota; kingdom Viridiplantae; phylum Streptophyta; class Magnoliopsida; order Apiales; family Araliaceae; genus Panax; species Panax japonicus. Next base: position 63,606,991 of record CM035114.1, read on the forward strand.
AAGTCATCTTTGCACTACATGCCAAAGATATTCATCAACAAGTCATCTTTGCACTACAGGCCAAAGATATTCATCAGAAATCATTCATCTTTGCACTACAGGCCAAAGATATTCCGTTATATCATCATTTAGGACTGAAGATGATGAAAAATATTTTAAGAAAATGAATCCAGTGAAACAAAATAATAAATATTAAGGATTCGTACTTCAGTTATTCCATGTCCAAAAATACCTCATAATTAATCATAGTGGAGTAAAATTCAAGAATGATCAAAACATGGATACAATCAAAACTAGTATCCATAATAGATATCTTGGACGAAAAATGAAAATTTAATTTTTCTGTAAATAGTTTCGTATTCATGAATAGTGTCGTATACATGAATAGTGTCGTATACGTGAATAGTGACTCCGACACTAAAAGATAGAAATTTCACAAAAAATATTATCATGCTTCGTGAATAGTACTCGTGAATAGTAATTCATGAATAGTAACTCGTGAATAGTAACTCATGAATAGTAACCCCGACATGAAAAAGTTCTAAATTTGATAAAAATTTCTTACCAACATTCTGGAATAATGATATTGATGAAATAATATCATTTTAGAAGAAAATAATCTCCCTTACAATCCCGTACCTTAAAAGAGCAGTACTTCTGACTGGAATAACGCTGAACGAACTTGCACCGTATAGCAACACTCAAGATATCAAAATACTCACAAGAATACACTCGATAATATAGAGAGGGAAATAGAGAGAAAACTTCAGTTTCTGGTGTGATTTTCAATTCTAACCTAAGCACCTATTTATAGGAAATTGCTTAGAACACCAAAGCAGAAAATTTAATATAATATTAATATTTTTATAAAAATCATACGCACACTTTGACAATCCAACTTCAGCACATTTTCCACACAATTGGGGCCCATCAACTCACCAAAAACATTTTAGTTATTTAAAATATTTTAAACTTACAAAAGTAATTATTCCAGAACTTTGGAACTTCAATAATTCATAATAAATAGTCATTTTATTAGAAAATTTGAATCTCGCGACTTTCTATAGGAAATTCAATTCTCTACAACTTTACAGAAGAAAATTTTTCCAAATTCCAAACAGAAATTGATCGAAATCCATAAACGGGTGATTTTACAAGCTATAATCAAATTTCAGTCAAGAAATGGGCCCACAGACATGTTTAACTTGTTTGAAATAACTTTTGCAACAAAAATACTCTTCCTCCTCATATACTCATATATCTCACATTCATTGTAAAAATATTATCATTATTATATTATAATAATATAATAAAATATTATTTTATCAGAAAAGATAAAATATCGATTTTCAACAATTGTCACTTTAAATTTTTTTCCATCTATATCCACATAAAATGAATATTTTTCTCATCATATAAATCAATAATTAATTATTCATAAATAATATTACAGAATCACAATAATGGCAACCAGACAATTCCCAAGAAAGAGGAGTTTTCCAATAAGAATTTCTTCTTACGGGCGCGCAATTAGGTGACCAAACCTCTTCTTAAACAGAACTTTCTAGACATTGCCAATAATATTTTCTAATAATATTATTCAGATAATATGAATTATTACTTCGATAATGGAAAATACTGTGTAGTGATAATTATTAAAATAACAGTAATATAAAATATCAACGCAGCAATTATTGAATCAATAAAATACTAAACAGTAATTACTGTAACAATTATTGAGTAGTGACTTCTTACGTAAGAATCAATAATTCAAAAATACTGTGCAATACCGTGTGCTACTGTGAAACAACGCGTATTACTTTACTTTAACCACCGGGTATTCCAACAGTGTTAACGGTAACAGCTACACCGTTAATTATAAACAACTCATACTTGTCGTTTTCTTCATCTGGAAATTTTCCGTTATGGAGCCCACAATGAATATTTTATAACCACTTGCGTATTTTGAAAAAAATTCATATGTCACCCTTAACTTTAAACTTTTATCAATTTAATCATTTACTGAATAGTAATTATAAGAAAAAAAATGAATACTTTTATTTCATAAAATTCGGGGTCTTACACCTATTTTATTTGTAAAGAAGAAAGACGGGAGTATGCGACTTTGTATTGACTATCGAGAATTAAACATGTCGCCATCAAGAATAGGTATCCGATACCTCGTATTGATGACCTGTTTGACCAGTTGCAAGGAGCACAATTCTTTTTAAAGATCAATCTTCATTCTGGATATCATCAGCTGAAGATTAGAACTAAGGGTATTCTAAAGACTGCCTTCAGAACTCGATACGGGCATTATGAATTCTTTTGGATTGACTAATGCTCCTGCGACTTTTATGGATATGATGAATCGAGTATTCAAGGACTATTTGGATCAGTTCGTTGTTTCTTTATTGATGACATTCTCATATATTCCAAAAGCCGTGAAGATCATGAGCACCATTTAAAGCTGGTACTCCAAAGGCTTCGTGAAAATAAGCTATATGCCAAGTTGAAGAAATGCGAATTCTGGCTTGAGGAAATAGCATTCCTTGGGCACATGGTGTCAAAACATGGAGTATCTGTTGACCCAGCGAAGATTGAGGCAATACAAAATTGGAAGCAACCGAAGTCGGTAACCGAAGTACGTAGCTTTTGGGCTTAGCTGGTTATTATCGGAGATTCGTGGAAGGATTTTCTCGAATCGCTACTCCGTTAACTCAGCTGACTCGAAAAGATATAAAATTCGTATGGAGCGAGGAATGCGAGAAGAGTTTCCAAGATCACAAGAGGAGACTCATTTCGGCACCTGTTCTGACAATACCATCTGGTTAGGATGGATTTGTTATCTACAGCGATGCTTCAGGAAAAGGGTTAGGATGTGTTCTCATGCAACGTGGGAAAGTCATAGCCTATGCCTCGCGACAACCTAAAGAATATAAGAGGAATTATCCTACAATGTCTAGAAAGTTCTGTCGAGGAGAGGTTTGGTCACCTAATTGCGCGCCAATAGGGAGAAATCCTTATTGGAAAGCCCCCTATTTCTTGGGAACAATCTGGTTGTTAAATATTGTGAGTTATAATATTAATGATAAATAATTATTGAAGTATTAAGAATGTATTTATTGAAAAAAAGTGAATTACAAAAGTTCGAGGGGAATAATGCAAACTTGGAAAACTTTAAGGGTACTAAAGTGTAATAATAAGTTGAATCAATCTGGACCATTGATGGTGCTTTTAATAGTAAATCAATCTGGACAATTGATGGGGGTTTTAAAAGTAAATCAATTTGGACCGTCGGTGGTGGTTTTAGAAGTAAATCAATCTGGATCGTCGGTGGTGGTTTTAAAAGTAAATCAATATGGACCGTCGGTTGTGGTTTTAATAGTAATCAATATGGATCGTCCGTTCTAATAGTGAATCAATCTGGACCGTTCGTGAATTAGTTATTATTTAGTCCATTCTCCTATAAATAGAAGCTTAATTCTTCTTTCATTCTCACCAATTCACTGAGATTCACAAGAGACACTATAGAGAGAGAAACTATAGAGAGCAAGAAGAAGAGTATTTTGCTACTTCACTTTTGCAGTATCCAGCATTCTACTAAGGTAATAGGTATTATTTCTTTCGTATTCATAAGGAATACTATTTTTCGTATTCATCCTTTAGTATGTCGGAATAACCTGTCTACGCGGATTGCGTACCGTATAACAGGTGAAAATCTATTTGCAGTTTTCGTATGTTAATTCTTTTCATATTCTTAAATCTAAACTTAATATGGTAAGTATTGCTTCTATAATCTTTGAAATTAGTAGAATATCCATGAGTTTTGAGCTTCATCCAGTATCATTTTATTGGAATATTTATATGAACTTTCTTATTAAATATCAATATTTTCACCCGGAGTACTATTCATAAGTTATTATTCATGGGTTACTATTCACCCAATTACTATTTACTATAATATTATTCACTCAGGTATTCGAGGCACTTTTCATGTCGGAGTACTATTCACGAGTTATTATTCACGGGTTACTATTCACCCAATTACTATTCACTCAAATATTGTTCATTCGGGTATTTGAGACACTTTTTATGTCGGGTTACTATTCACGGGGTACTATTCTTGAAGTACTATTCACAAGGTACTATTCACCGAAAAAATTATTTCTTTTCTGTCCAAATTATTTTAGATACATGGATATTATTCTTGAATTTTACTCTACAAAGCAGTATCATGTTGAAAATTTGGACATTATTGAATTTTGGATAAATTAAATTATAAATCTTTAAAAATTTATCCTTTGCTTTCTTTTAATTGAATTCTTATACCATTGTCATCATCCTCATGCTTATATTGTGATGAAAGTCATCTTTGGCTTACGTGCATAGATGGATTGTTGATTGGTATGATTATGACCAGGGATAATTCGGTATAGTTATGACCATTGATGATTACACGAATAATTTTTGGCCCGTAGTGCAAGAATAATTTGTGGACGTGATACTAATGAATATCCTTGTCCCGTAGTGCAGGGATGATTCGATGATGTGATCTATTTATAAAGCTGAGTCCCAACAATAAAGTTAATGATAAACTTTTTAAATCATAGAAGATAGTAGATATCATGCTCTACTTGACTCTTCTAATGGATTGCTTATTCCGCTGCAGTTAAACTTGTTGTCTATTATATTCTATCAGTTTAACATTGTTGAAGGCTAATGATAATTTATTCTGCATTATCTTAGTCATAATATTTCTTACTGGGCTAGTTGAGCTCACCCTTTTACTTATATTGTTCTCTTCAGGAAATGAGAACGAAGCCGGAACTAGTCGGGGGATGGAGTAATGGCCCGAGATGGTGTTATAGTAGTCCTCACTATTTTATAAAATAGTGTGCCAATAAATGTAATGAGGACTCCATTTAATTTTGGATATTGTCTAGAGGAAAATATTCATGTAAAAACGCTCAGCTCATGTTGTATAATTAAGTTTGTATTTGTATTTTGTACCATGTATTTGGTGACCCAAGATGGGTGATGTATACATATTTTGGGGTGTCACATTTGATGTCTTGGGATGCGCCGAGGAGCAAAAGTTTTCCTTTGCCACCTTCATGTTGCGAGGAGATGCAGATCATTGTTGGGAATCTATAAAACGTACTCAGCCTGCCGCACTAAAAATATCTTGGGAGAAGTTCCAAGAATTGTTCAACGACAAGTACTTTTCCAAAGTATTCATCACATGAATGAGGTGGAATTCATTAAGCTATAGCAAAAAAAATATGATCATATGGCAGTACGAGGCTAAGTTTGCGGAGCATATCCCGGGTTGCATCCCATTTGGTAGATAATGAGGAACGTATGACGTGATTGTCTCAGCTTATGTTACACGACAATTGTATAATTAAGTTTGTATTTGTATTTTGTATCATGTATTTGGCGACTCAAAATGGGTGATGTATACCTATTTTGGGGGCATCACAATCGAGAAAATATTTGTTTTATTGCATTGTTTCTAACATCTTTTTCTAGGAGTCCTTTGCAGATTTACAATTAATTTTAAGGATAAATATCTGGTTTAAAAGATCTTCTTAAAATTTAGAAACACATAAAACTATTGAAATAATTTATTTTTTAATGGTTGAATAGTTTTTTTGTGTACGACTCTACACCCCCGATGAAAATCTAATTCAAATTTCTTTATTATTTTGAATTTGTTTAAGAATTCCATCATAAATTATATCTAAAGCACCAATTGCAACAATTTTCTTTGTTTCAGGATCAGGAAGGTTTAAGCAAGGTAACAACTTAACATTTAGCTTGATTTTTTTACTACTTTAATGCATTCATCTGTCCAGGCTATTGATTTTTTATTAAGCCACTTATAGAGAGGAGCTACATCAGTTGCTAAACCTTGGTAGAAATCAACAATATAATTTAAGTTGCCTAGAAATTATTATAACTGAGTTTTATTAGTTAGTTCATCTAGAAATTTCTCAACAAAAAAAATAGCTCTATCAATATGTTTGTATTGACCTTGGCTAATAATATGTCCAAGAAATCTAACCTCTAATTGGAATAGTTGTATCTTTTTGGCTAATACCATTAAACTTTCTCTCTTGATAACAAATTTGGACACATTTAATTGTTTCTAATGTTGGTCTATATTTTTTTGAGAATACGAGAACATCATTAATATAAACGATCATAAAATCCATATAAGGATTAAAGATTTCGTTCATAATATTATGGAATTTAGATGGTGCATTTTTTAACCTGAAAGGCTGAACATTCAACTCGTAATGTCCAAAAAGAATAATAAATGTTGTTTTGTATTTATCTTCTTCACGAATTTGGATTTACCAATATCCATTCTTCATGTCAAATGTAGAGAAGATTTCTGCTTTAAGCAATCTGTTTAATAAATCTTTCTTGTTAGGAATTGAATATCTAATCCATTTAAGGACTTTTTTTAGAGGTTTATAATTGATCACTAGTCTTGGGATACCTCTCTCAATTTTGGTTGCATTTTTAATAAGACCTTTTGTTAATAAATCAATAATTTCTTGTTGACATAACTTAAGATAATGCTCATTCATTTGAATATGTCTTTCCTTTGTAAAAATATGAATTTCATCAAAATCATCATTGTACAGAAGAGATGCCGAATGTTTTTTCTTCCCCAAAATGCGTTAGGAATGTCTGCACATATCTCCTCTTTAACTCTTGATAATAATAATGACTTTTAGTTTAAAACTTTCATCTTTAAGCCTCTTATTAAGCTTTTTAACTTCTATTTCTTCTTTTAAAGAAAAGAGATAATTCTCTTTCTTTTTAATTAGATGGTTGATTCCTTGAAATCGAGGTTCAAAAATGAAATCAAATCTGACTACAATCCCTCCATTATTAGTGTGTATTCCTTTAACATCTATGAATATAGGAAAAAATAAACTAATAAAAGGTGTTCCAAGGATAGTTATTTGAGACATATTTTTAACTAGCAAAAAGGGAGTTTCAAAACAAACCCCATTATTACAAACTACTACATCAAAGAGTTTGTAATCAATCTGCAGCTTGCTACCATCAGCTGTATTTAACATTTGAGTTGTTTTAGAGTAATATATTTATGTCTGCACTGGAATCGATAAGCGCTCCTGCAGTGATAGAGAACTCATTTTCAATGAGTATTTGAATTTTAACATACAAATTTTGAGTGATAATCCTATCTATTAAGTTAATCTTTAAAGTTATACCACTTGTACTAGCTTCACTAGGAACTCCGATCTTGTATGGTAAAGTCATAGACTTTTTTAGCCAAATCATCATGACCAATTCTTCATCGATACGATCTTGGAATAAAGCTCCTTGTGAGTTATCTTTAGCTTTTCTATTATCTTCACGACTTTTAAGCCATTGTCTGACCTCATTCTGGAGATCAGTCTGGACCACTTCTTGAGCAACATCTATTGCCTAAAGTTTAGTAACCATAATCCTTAGTTCTTTAGGACTAGCTTCTTTATATTTCTCACCAGTTTTATCAAATATTTTCTGCAGTTGAAGAGTCGTATTCTTTCATCTGTTGTTGAAGAGTCGTATTCTTCTAAGTCTGAGTCCACAAGCACTGCTAAGAGTTGCTTTCTCTTAACCTTTCATCTTTAACTAGTTTGTTAATTGTATTTTATTTTTGTACACTAAAGACTTTTGTAACCTACCTTTTCACATTTATAATAGGTAGGTGGTTTAGAAATGGAAGATTTCCTTTTAGAAAACCTAGCTTTCTTTGACTTTTCATCGTAAGTCTTTTTTTTAAACGATCTCTTCATAAACTTCTTATAATGCTTAATTTCTTTAGAAGTTTTCTTTTTGTGACTTGCTTTAGGTATTTTCGCAAAGCTATATTGTTAACAGAAATCTCCAAGAGATCTTTTTCCTTTAGCTATTTCTTCTAATAATTGCTTTCGTATTTTAAGGTATTGCACAAGCATGCACCATCAACAACTATCCTCGAGGCTATTTCCCTATATGTGTATTTGTGACTCCCCAAAATAGGTCCATACAACCCATTTTAAGTTGCCAAATACATGGTACAGAATTCAAATACAAACTTCATTAATACAATACGACAAAACGTAAATTGTGAGTTTCAATACAAATATTGTCTCGTAAACAATATCCAAACTCAAAATAAGTCCTCATTATAATTATGATCACACTATTTTATAGAATAGTGAGGACTACTATAGCCACCATCTTGGACCATCACTCCATTCCCCGACTAGTCCCAGCTATATTCTCATTTTCTAAAGAGAACAATGAAAAGGGTGAGCTTAACTAGCCCAGTAAAGAAAATTATGACTAAGATAATGTAGAATAAATTATCCTTAGTCCTCAACAATGTAAAAATTGATAGAATACAAAAGACATCAAGTGTAGATCAACAACTGCAGTGGAACAAACAATCCATTAGAAGAGTCAAGTAGAGCATGATGTCTACTATCTTCTATGATTTAAAAGTTCATCTTCAATATTTTATCTCTGTAACACAACTCAATAAATTTTTCACATCAACGAATTATCCATGCACTACGGGCCAAGGATATTCATTAGTATCACCAGTGGTCATGATCATGCCAAACAACTATCCATCTATGCACTACAGGCCAAAGAGGACTTTCACCACATCATTTGTCTGTACCATTACATGTCATGATTATAACAATACATAATTCTTGGTCATAATCATACCAATCAACAGTCCATCTATGCACTACGGGCCAAAGATTACTTTCACCCCAATATAAGCATGAGGATGATGACAATGATATAAGAAATCAATAAAGTGAGATCAAGGATAAATATTAAAGATTTATAATTTTAATTTATCCAGAGTTTAAGAATGTCCAAATTGTCAACATGATAATTAATTGTGGAGTAAAATTCAAGAATGATATTCATGTATCAGAAATAATTTAGACAGAAAAGAAACCAATTTTATCGTGAATAGTATCCCGTGAATAGTACCCAGGTGAATAATACCCCATGAATAGTATCTTGAATGAAAATATTAAAATTTAATAAGAAAGTTCAGAACAATATTCCAATAAAATGATATTAAATGAAGCGCAAATCTCAAGGAATCTCTAATCATTTCAGGAATCATATAAGCAATATATAGTAAGTTTAGATTTAGGAATATGAAATGAAATGATATATGAAACTGCAAATGGATTTTCACCCGTCATGCAGTAATCCGCGTAGACAGATCATTTTCATAACTTAATAAAGAATCAATATGAAGAGTTTTTTACCATGCATGCGGTAATTCGCGTAGACAAGTTATTCCCACATATTAATAAAGAATGAATACGAAGGGTTTTTCACCATGCATGCGGTAATCCGCGTAGACATGTTATTCCCACAGATTAATAAGGAATAGAATGACAACCCTTACGAGTATGAAGTAATATCACGAACGAATATGAAAGAAAATAACATCCTTTACGAATACAAAAGAAATAATACCCCTTACCTTAGTAGAAGATTAGATATTGTAATAGTGTAGTAGCAGAATACTCTTCTTTTTTCTCTCTGATCTCTTTATAGTTTTCTCTTGTGAGTCTTAGTGAATTGGTGAGAATGAAAGAAGAAATAAGCTTCTATTTATAGAAGATTTCTAGCTTAGCCCTTGCAATGTGAAGAGTCAAGTGGCTTGACGACTGGTAATGTGAAAAGACAAGTGGTTTGACGCCTGTAATGTGAAAATGCAAGTGGTTTGACGCTTGTAATATGAAATAACAAGTGGTTTGAAGTCTGGTAAAGGCAAGTACTATTAAAGAAAGTGACTCTTAGATGATGACATATGGGTCCCATAGAATAAACTAAACTTACAACAAACGTCTCATAACAAACCTCTTGTTTATATCACAAATTGAATAAATATTTACCATAAATCACTTTATATTTAATCAACACATTTTTAATCTTTCAACAACTCTTCATCAATAATATTATAACTCACAATATTGACAACCAGATCATTCCCAGGAAAGAAGGGGCTTTCTGATAAGGACTTCTCCTTATTGGCGCGCAATTAAATAACATAACCCTTTTCCTCGACAGAACTTTCTTAGACATTATCAATAATGCAAATAATAATATGAATAACTGTGTTATCTCAATTATTGATTTAATAATATAAAATATTGTGCAGATGATACTGCGAAAATAATTGAATCAATAATATGAGATACTATGCAACAACTACTGTGGCAATTATTAAATGAACTGAGTGACTTCTTAAGTAAGTATCAATAATCAAAGATACTGTACAATACTGTGTGCTACTGTGCAACCACGCGTATTACTGTACTTTTATCTCTGGGTATTTCAACAGTTAATGGTAAAAGTTTTGTCATTATTTTTATAAAAAGGTTATTTCTATCGCTTTCTATATCCAACAGTTATTCTGTTATGTGGGTCCACCAATAATTGTGTCGTCGTACAGGATATTCCCCGACCAAACGAATATTTTATAACAACTTGCTTACTTTGCAAAATTTGCACATATCACCCATAACTATACGATTATATCAAATCATACCTTATTATTCAAAATAATATTTAGAGAAAATTAAATCTTTATTCATAAAAAGTTGGGGTGTTACAGTATTTATTCTAAGGAATAACACCATTATTTTTACTTTATTACCCTTTGGAAAATAGTGCATGTAATCCCTCTACGAACTTTTTCTTTCCAATAATCATTATTGCAATCATGCCTTCCTAAAACTTTAGAGAGAACGTATCACGATAGTATTTAATTTCTAACGAAATGACGTAAGATAGTGTAAATCAAAGTATTTATTGTGTTTTTTGACGAAAATAGGGGTGTTATTTTCATCTCTTCCCTTCTCTACTAAAAAATAAAGGTGCCTTTGTGGTCTTCATTAGTAAGAAGATTATCCTACTAGAGACCTAATTGTCTAACAAATCCAGATGTCAAAGCTTGAGCAATTCTCTTTTAAGAATTTCCTTTGACTCTAAGAGCTTGAGCTTAAATTGTCATATACTTAATAAGGACAATAATCTGGTAATCTTTGAGACCGTCAATGTTCCATTCATAGATATTATCTCCACTTGCTTGCACACCATCATAAACAACTTTATTTTTAAATTACGCGTTAATAGAAGATGGACAATGATAGTAAGGTTATTTTTTAACCTATCCCCATATTATTCTATTAAAACTTGGTTTTATGCAAAGTCTCGTCTTGCATATGGTCTAAGATCTGATTAAGATCTAAACTAACATCTTTTAAGATTGAATATGAAGAACTTAGAATGTTAGTATTAATAGACATTTTTTCTAATCGACTTTTTAATTCTTTAAACATCTAATTCGAGCTAGAGATTGTGTTAAGTTTTCCAGAAAATGAAGAAAGTAGTTTAAATGTGTTAACTCCTTGTTGAATATTTGTATATTTACGTTTTTAATCCTTTCAGGAGGTAGAAACAACAACTTCTGTTGGATATGCACCTGCCACCAATGGTTTTTCTTTATTGATGATTACCTTTTCGATTCGAGATGTCTGAGCCCCCAACGATTGCAAAAATAATTTTGTATAATTATTTTATTCAATCATATGGTTAGCACACATGATTTCAACATGCATTTTCTCCATTTCTTTTTCAAACTCTCTTTTAAATGGAGTTGCTCTTGTTTTCCCTACTACATAAATAGATAAAGTAGACTAGTGAATAGCCAAAATAATTTTGTATTCTTCTTGACTATCAACAATCCTATAAGGCTTGTAAGAATTTTCAACAACATTTAAGTTCTTCCTTGTTTTAGTGAAAGGAAATCTTTTCCTTTAACTTTACTTCAATGTTGCAAGAAAATAAAGAAATATATAAAGTAATATATTTCTTTATTAATATTACTATATATTAATATAAATTTTAACTGTATAATTTAAATTTTATATTTTAAATAATATATATATGTATGTATATACAAATATATGTATATATTAATAAATAAAAGTAATATATATTAATAAATATTTATACATAATTAACTATAGAATATAAAATTTATATTTTAAATATATGTTTATTTATACATATACAAATAAATATATTCATTAATATTTTGTTACCATAATCTAGATTATTAGATTATTTGTCAAACACTCATTTAACATATTTTGGATATTTAGAATTAGTTTAACAAACATTAGTTAACACATTTTAAAGAATCAAAATTAGAATCAGAATCAACTTCTTAGAATCATAAGTAGAAGTAGAAGGTAAAAATAAAAAATTAGAGACAAACAGGGCGAGATATACCTTTGTATCAATTTTAAATTTACTTTAAAAAAATTTCATGTATGTGAAATGTTTTATAAAATTTTCAAATAACACTTTTTTATGGTGGTTGATAATGTCCGAGTAATAAGTTTTTTGATAGAGGGGTGAGTATTCGGTTATAACCGAACTGAATTGTCTATTTAGTTATAATTGAATACCGAATTTCATATAATTTCACTATCCGAACAACAAAATATGTACTAACTGAATAGCCGAAACTCGAATTATATTATTCGGTTAATAACCAAATATCAACTTAATCTTACAAAACAAAAAATTTCACGAATTTCACATTAAAATTTCCAAACAATATTACAATTTGCAATCATAATAATTCATAAACTAGTTTAATAATTTTAAATTAACATTACATAAGTACATAATCTATCTATATGATAAAGTTTATCAAATTCTAGACTTGGAAAAAAATAGGTTTGGGTTGGTTTTGGATTACATAAAATAGGTTTGGGTTGGTTTTGAAACCAAAACCATATTATCTATATTTAATATGGGTTATGTGGTTTGCATTTAAATGGTTATGGGTCGAATCCAGGTCAAACTTTTTTTCAAATTATAGTTTCACTAAAATCTTAATTTTTGTTATACTAAAAGAGTTTTATTTTAATTTTTTAGACTCAAGTTTAAAACTAAAAATTTAATTGATGTGACTAATTTGAATATTAAAAATATTAATTTTGTGATTATAGGCCCTTTAAAAAAAAATTACATTAATAATTATTATGTTAATTAAAAGTAATAAAATTACTAAGAATTTTATTACAATAATCAATAAAAAAAAATTGGAGGGGGGTGGGTGGGTGGGGCGGGGGGCGTGGGGGGTGTAAACATAATCAATAAATTTTTTGGGGACGGGGGATGTATACATAATCAATAAATATAATTTTTTTGGTGGGGGTGAGGGAGAGGTGGGAGGTGGAGGTGGAGGTGGAGGTGGGGATGGGGGTGGGAGTGGGGGCGGAGTGGGGTGGGGGTACGAAATTAAATTAAATTTTATAATATAATATAAAATAATTTATAGAGAGAAAGAGAAAATTAAATTTAATTATGTAATATAAATTGTATAATTCAAATGAGTTATTTTAATTAATTAAGGGAGTATATATTAATTATTTAAATTAATAGTTCGTTACACTAAAAGTGTTAACTTTATTGTGAATTAATTTCATAATTAGTGAAATGATTTTTATAAATAATTACAAATATATAAATTACAAAAGTATGTAATATGTATATAATGTAATGTGACGCCCCCAAAACATGTATACATCACTCGTCTTGGGTCGCCAGATACACACTACAGAAATCAAATACAAACTTAATTACACAACTGTCATGCAAAATACGACAAAACATAGCTGAGAGTTTAAACAAGAATATTGTCTTCTAGACAATATCCACTCTCAATGGAGTCCTTGTGACGCCCCCAAAATAGGTCCACACGACCCATTCTGAGTTGCCAGATATCACACTATAAAAATCAAATACAAACTTCATTTATATAACTGTTGAACTGTCGTGCAGAGTACGACAACAGATAAGCTGTGAGTTTTAATACAATATTATCTCGTAGACAGTATCCAACTCAAATTGTTACAATGTCATATAAAATACAGCAGCAAATATTTTAAGACCCCAAAGAAGAATGAGAAGCTTACTATCATATTCATTTTAATGAGGTGCACTTTTGACGCTTTCAAAGTCGGGTTCTCATCATCCTATTGTTGTTCGCCAAAATCAATTATTAAGTGACGTATAAAATACGACACACACATCTTAGGTCCTCAATACAATTATCTGTTGTATGTCATGCCATTTTATAATGTATTGAGAAACTTCGACAGTCTCGGACCATCACACTATTTCCCTGTTATCCCCGCTCGACCCAGCTACACTCTTATTACCTGAAAGGAATTGTGAAGCAAAAGGGTGATCACAACTAGCCTAGTAAAGAATATCATGACTAAAGATAATTTAAATATCAATAGCTTTTAGTCAATAATAAATCAGAGATTTAGAACATATGGTAGATGATAAAACTTTTCAACCATAGTTGTAGCAGAACGAGCAATCCATTAAAAGAGTCAAATAGACCATCAGGTCTATTATCTTCTCCATGTTAAAAGTCCACCAATAATGTTTTATCCCTGTAACATCAATCAATAATTCCTGTCCACAATTATATGAATAACTCATAATCATAATTGTGATTATGAATTTCTTTTTCGCACCTAGGACGAAGATAATTTTTATCACCTATCTTCACCTGAAACATCAAAAATCATGGTTATACCAAATCATAATTCCTGCTCATAATCATACTCATAAATTCATCCTTTGCACTACGGTCAAAGATATACAACTGTATAACCAATAACAAACAGTTCATCTTTGCACTACAGGCCAAAGATATACAACTGTAAAACTAATAACCAACAGTCCATCTTTGCACTACAGGCCAAAGATATACAACTGTAAAACCAATAATGCTGAGACTTAACTTAATAAATAAACCACATCATCGAATCATCCCTGCACTACAGCCAAGGATATTCATTAAATCACCTCCATGAATTAATATTTCATTGCTAAGACTCGGCTCAATAATTAATCCACATCATCGAATCATCCCTGCACTACAGGCCAAGGATATTTGTTAATACCACGACCACAAATTATTTATGCACTACGGGCCAAAGATAATTGTGTTTTCATCAACGGTCCTGATTATGTCATAAAATAATTCATCTTTGCACTCTTGGTCGAAGAGAATCCATAGCCATAATCATTACCAAAAACTGTCCATCAATGCACTACGGGCCAATGAGGACTTTTTCCACATCATTTGTAACATTACGATCATGATTATACCGAATAATCCCTGGTCATAATCATACCAAGTCCATCTATGCACTACAGGCCACAGATGACTTTCAACATAATATAAACATGAGAATGATGACAATGATATAAACATTAATCAAACGAAAACAAGGATAAATATTACAGAATTTAAATTTATCCAAATATTTTCAATCACTTAATAAACTCATAATCTAATATTATAACAATATTTTAATCACTTCTTAAACTTATAAACAATTTATTTCAATTGTTTACATTTTACCAAATAATACATTTAATCATTCAAAAATGTTATACTCATAAGATTTCATCACCAATGATTAAATCCTTCATCAAAAATATGCATATACCTTATATAGGATTTCCAAGCCATAAAATCCTATTTTCAAACTTTGTTACTTCACATAACATATTTAACTCATATGTTCGAAACTAAATCATTTTTATGAAAAATACCAAATTAGTTTCAAAAATATTTTTTTCTGGGATTTAACAGAATATAGTCCCATAATGAACATATATTTTTCTCGAAATTTTTAAAATTCATTTACTATTTTTCAAAAATTAATTTCTAATTAATTTCTTAAGAAATTAGCTACCTCAAGTTTAAGTCCAGAAATTCCCAAATCTTGGCAGGATCATACACATGTTAACATGAGCTTTCAGTTTAAATTTCATGGTCATCGGAGTTATAGAACTCCGGTTATAGCGTTTTTTGTCAGAAAAACCTAAATATTGAAATGGTCATAACTTGCTCATTTTAAGTCGGAATGAGCTCATTTTTGGACAGGAGGTACCTTATACCGTATACTTTCATGTCCCAAAGGACCGAAATTTTTCTCACAAATTAAGTGGCCAAAAATGCCCTTTTAAAATTCTGGACAATAGCTTTTTAAGCATTTCCAGATTTTTCATTCTTTACTAAAATCATTCCACACGAAAATCTGTAAATCCTTTTTAAGTGATTCCACTTAGATAAGTTAGAAAACTCATAGATCTAACTCTAGGACTTGACAACACTCAAAAATTTAAAATATAATAGGAGATATGGTCAATTGAATTTCATGTTCCATTTTCACCAAAATCTGATTTTCAACTCTTTGTGATTTCTAAGAAACTTTCATGTTTTCACATAATAACTAACATAACTCATCATAACACTTACTAATACTACATAAACCCATTATTTTCATTAGTCCAATGCTTTTATTATGACTCTCATCATAATCAACGTAAACAAATAATTTCCATAATTTAATAAGGAATGAATACAAAGGATCATTCACCATGCATGTGGTAATCCACATAGACAGGTTACTCTAACAGAATAATAAAGAATGGAATAACAGAAGAATTCACCATGCGTATGATAGACTGCACAGACAGGTTATTCCCAACAGAATAATAAATAATAGAACCAGGTCCGGCGAAAACGCATAGACAGGATATTCTGACAGAATAATAAATAATGGAACCAGGTCCGGCGTAAACGCACAGACAGGATATTTCAACATAATAATAAATAATGGAACCAGGTCTGGCGTAAACGCACAGACATGATATTCTAACAGAATAATAAAGAATGAAATAATAGAAGAATTTTACCATGTATGCGGTACTTCGCATAAATAGGTTATTCCAACAAAATAACAAAGAATAGAATAACAGAAGAATTTCACCATGTATGCGGTACTTCGAATAAACAGGTTATTCCAACATAATAATAAAAAATAGAATAACAACTCTTACGAGTATTGAAAGAAATAATTCTCTTCATGAATACGAAATAAAAATACCCCTTACCTCAAAAGAAGACTGGATACTGGAATAGAGAGGTAGCAGACTTCTCTTCTTCTTTCTCTTTATAATTTCTCTCTATAATAATGGCTCTAAAGCTTTAGTGAATTGGTGAGAAATGAAGAAAGAATGAGCTTCTATTTATAGAAAAAAATAGTTTCGATAATTGCACGTTTTAGGGCTCGAAATATTACAATACAATACCTCCAACTTTTATTTTATTTTTAATTTAGTCCTGCAAGTATTATCAAACTTACACCACCTCCCCTAATAGTAAATAATATGAATCAATAGTTCATTCATGTGACTCAATAGTATAATCATGTGAAAAATATGAATTACAGTATAGTACCTCCATCTATACCTCTATTTTTAACTTAGTCATGCAAGTATTATCAATCTTGCACCAACTCCCCTAATAGTAAGTGAATGTGACTCAATAGTACACACATGTGAACAAATAGTTATATAAGCATATGAATTAGTAGCAATTAATTGCTCATTTATCCGATAAATTACCCGATTTATCAATATAACCCCTAGACATCAATTATCATCGGAATAGATGTCGATTTCAACTAACATCAATAATCCTAACACATTGGAACTATCAAATTCATCTTTAGTCAACATGAACTTATTCATCATTAATATTATAACTCACAATATTTAACAACTAGGTCGTTCCCAAGAAAGAGGGGGCTTTCCGATAAGAATTACTCCTTATTGGCGCGCAATTAGGTGACCAAACCTCTCCTTGATAGAACTTCTAGACATTGTAAATATTGCAATTTAATAATATGAATAACTATGTCGTCTCAATTATTGATTTAATAATATATCATATAATGCAGATGATACTGTGGCAATAATCGAATCAATAAAATGAAAGATATGATGCAGTAATTACTGTAGCAATAATTGAGTATAACTGAGTGACTTCTCAAATAAGCATCAATAATCGATACCGTGTGCAACTATGCAACCACACGTATTTTACCACCGATTATTTTATAACAACTTGCTTACTTTGCAAAATTTTCACATATGACTCTTAACTTTAACCTTGATCAATTTAACCATTTACTAAATAGAATAATTATAAGAAAATTGAATACTTTCATTTCATAAAATTCGAGGTCTCACGGTCCTCATTACAACTATTATCACACTATTTCATATAATTGTGAGGACTACTAAAACAACCATCTCGGACCATCACTCCGTTCCCCGACTAGTCCCAGCTATGTTCTCATTTCCTGAAGAGAACAATGAAAGAAAAGGGTGAGCTCAACTAGCCCAGTAAGAAATATTATGACTAAGATAATGCAAAATAAATTATCATTAGCCTTCAGCAATGTTAAACTGATAAAATACAATAGACATCAAGTTTAACTGCAGCGGAATAAGTAATCCATTAAAAGAGTCAAGTAGAGCATGATATCTACTATCTTCTAGGTTTTAAAATGTTTTCATCAATTTTTATCGTTGAGACTCAGCTTAATAAATAAACCACATCATCGAATCATCCCTGCACTATGGGCCAAGGATATTCATTAAACCATCAATGGTCATTACTATACCGAATAATCCCTGGTCATAATCATACCAAAAATTGTCCATCAATGCACTACAGGCAACTAAGGACTTTTACCACATCATTTATAACATTACAGGCCATGATTATACCGAATGATCCCTGGTCATAATCATACCAAGTCCATCTATGCACGTAAGCCAAAGATGACTTTCATCACAATATAAGCATGAGTATGATGACAATGATATAAGCATTAATCAAACGAAAATAAGGATAAATATTAAAGACTTTAAATTTATCCAAATATTATCAATCACTGAATAAACTCATAATCTAATATTATTAATATTATAACAATATTTTAATCACTTCTTAAACTTGTAAACAATTTACTTCAATTGTTTACACTTTACCAAATAATGTATTTAATCATTCAAAAATGTCATACTCATAAGATTTCATCACTAATGATCAAATTCCTTATCAAAAATCTGCATATACCCTATATAGGATTCCCAAGCCATAAAATCCTATTTTTCAATTTTGTTACTTCACATAACATATTTAATTCATTTACTCATAACTAGTTCATTTTCATGAAAAATACCAAATCAGTCCCAAAAAATATTTGTCCTCTGGGATTTAGCAGAATATAGTCCCATATTGAACATATATTTTTCTCAGAATTTTCAAAATTCATTTACTATTTTTCATATGGCCAAAACTGCCGAATATTTAGACATTTATCATAAATTGTACTTTTATCCAAAAATTCCGAAATTTACAGGGTATACTCGTGTTATATACATGTACTCCCAATAAAAATTTCACCAATTTTGGAGTTAACCATAAAGAGTTATAAGGGTTTACTTTTAAAATAGTCTTTTCCCATAAAATTCATAACTCCTAATCTATACATCCAAAAATCGTCATTTTTGGACACAATCTAGAAAACTCATCAAATTATTATTTCAAATTTTTCTAGAATTTTTGAGGGTCAGATAAATTATGAAACTGCCCCTGGTAGAAACCCCTTTTGAATGAAAATACTATTCCTATGAATATAAAGGATCATTCACCGTGCATGCGGTAATCGACATAGACAGGTTATTCCAACAAAATAATAAAGAATAGAATAACAGAATAATTCACCATGCATGCAATAGACCGCACAAACAGGTTATTCTCAACATAATAATAAAGAATGGAACCAGGTCATGCGTAAACTGCACAAACAGGATATTCTAACAGAATAATAATGAATGGAACCAGGTCATGCGTAAACCGCACAGACAGGATATTCCATCAGAATAATAAAGAATAGAACCAGGTCATGCGTAAACCACACGGACATGAAATTGCAACAGAATAATAAAGAATAGAATAACAACAAAATTCACCATGCATGCGATAGACCGCACAGACAGGTTATTCCAATAAAATAATAAAGAATGGAATAACATAAAATTTTTACCATGTATGCGGTACTTCGCATAGATAGGTTATTCCAACATAATAATAAGGAATGGAATAGCAATAGCTCTCTTCATGAATACGAAAGAAATAATACCCCTTACCTTAGAATAAAGCTGGATACTAGAATAGAGAGGTAGCATATTTCTCTTCTTCTTTCTCTCTATAATAATTGCTCTATAGTTTTAGTGAATTGGTGAGAAATGAAGGAAAAATGAGCTTCTATTTATAGGAAAATATAGTTTCGATAATTGCATATTTTGTGGCTCAAAATATTACAGTACAATACCTCTAACTTTTCTTTCATTTTTAATTTAGTCCTGCAAGTATTATCAAACTTGCACCACCTTCTTTAATAGTAAATAATGTGAATCAATAGTTCAATCATGTGAATCAATAGTTATAATCATGTAAAAATATGAATTACAGTATAATACATCCATCTATACCTCCATTTTTAACTTAGTCATGCAAGTATTATCAATCTTGTACCAACTTTCCTAATAGTACATGAATGTGATTCAATAGTACACACATGTGAACAAATAGTTATATAAACATGTGAATTAGTAGCAATTAATTGCTCATATATCTGATTAAGTATCCCTATTTGTCAATATAACCTCTAGACATCAATTATTATCGAAATAAATGTCGATTTCACTAACACTAATAATTCCAACACAATGGAACTATCAATTTCATCTTTAATCAACACGACTTATTCATCATTAATATTATAATTCACAATATTTAACAATCAGGTCGTTCCCAGGAAAGAGGGGGCTTTCCGATAAGGATTTCTCCTTATTGACGTGCAATTAGGTGAACAAACTTTCTTATGACAGAACTTCTAGACATTGTCAATATTGTAAATAATAATATGAATAACTATTGTCGTCTCAATTATTGATTTAATAATAAAATATATTATACAGATGATACTGTGACAATAATTGAATCAATAATATGAGAGAGATAATGCAGTAATTACTGTAGCAATAATTGAGTATAACTGAGTGACTTCTTACGTAAGCATCAATATTCAATATCGTGTGCTACTATGCAACCACGCATATAACTGTACTTTTACTACCGGATAGTTCAATAATTTTAACGGTAACACTTTAGCCGTTATTTTTATAAAATGATAATTCTGTCGTTTTCTAACTACGATAATACTTCCGTTGTGGGGTCCACCAATGATTGTGCCGTCAGTAGGAATATTCCCTGTTAAAACTGAATATTCCCTGACTAATCGAATATTATATAACAACTTGCTTACTTTGAAAAATTTATAAACATTACCCACAACTATAACATTATATCAAATCCACACCATAATATTAAAAAAATTATTTCGAGAAATTTAATTCTTTATTCATAAAATTTGGGGTCTCACAATCTCCCCTCCTTATGAAATTTTGCCCTCAAAATTTACGTACGTACCTGGTATGCCGAATAGGTGAGGATACCTTGAATACCTTTATCGTCGAAAACATTACATGTTGCATACGTGCATGCCCGATGTCCTCCGATTGCCACTGAATGCATATCAATCACTAAAATAGTCATTTTAAGGACTTGATACTGACCTCAAATCTCAAAACATAAAGGAATGAAAGTTTTAGGTCTACTTGTTATCTTTCCGAATCATCTTGAATCACCACAATCAGAGTTTGTATGAAAAAGTTATGCCTAATTTACTAAAGGACGTCCGGACAGATTTTGGCTTAACACTTGACCAGCGCCTAGGCGCACAAATTTGGTCTTGGGCAAGCACCTTTGCACCCAAGAACAGATTCTAAGCGCCGAGCCTAGTGCCTAGGCGCTCGACCTTTGGCACTTAACTCCAATTTTCCAGATTTTGCAACTTTTGACACATATACTTCAAATCTTCATAACTTCTTCATCCGTTATCGGAATTAGTCCATTTTTGAGGCTATGGAAAGCTTGTAACATGCTCTACAAAACTCCCATGATTTCATAATTTTTAAGATTAATTAATTATTCTGAAACTTGGCTCCAAAGTCCCCCAAGACTAAGTTTTTACTAACAATGATACGTGAAAAACGTTATGAACACGCGACATACTTGGCGGTAAAACGGGTCTATAGGCCACAGTTCCTACTCGATCGAGTATTTCAAATGAGCCAATTAAATCGAGGGTTGAGATTTCCTCTCTTCATCGATTCTTGCTTCTAGAATAACGCCCTCTTGAACCTTCTTCACATTCATCAAATTCATGTGAGTAGCTTGAGCGACTTTAACTTTATCGATTAAAGTCGATTATACTCATATATTCGTTATTTTTCACGTGGGATCCCTAGAGTCTTTAACTCTATCTTCATCATTTGTAAGTTATACAAAATGGGTTTTTGTGTTAACAATATCGCACTCGTAAACGCATATGATCTTCTACTCAACGTGTCAGCTACCACGTTCGCTCTTCAATAATCATCAGTTTTAACGGTAACACTTTCGTCGTTACTGTACTTTTACTAATCATTAATAATCATCAATAATCCACTTTCGTGACATCTTACATAAGTGTTGATCGATTTCGCAATCAATGAATATGTGCAATGTATACACGGTCAATAAGTAATAAAGTGAAAGTAGAGTATCGTTCCCACAAGGAATTATTTAATAAAAATTACCAAATACTAACTCTTAACCAAATAAATTTTATTTAAACAACTACAAATTGTGATTTTTCTAATTAAGAAAAACTAAATTAACTAATTAAACTGAATTGCTTTATAAATGAATTCAAATAAATAAAAGTTAAGACTACAATATCCCCAATTATGAACTATAAACCAATTATCCACTTATCCCAATTATTATGCCTACTGAATTGTTAACAGGAATTCTCAAATGCCAAAAGTTCTTTTCCAAGTAATCAATTGACTTTTATTTAATCCAGATTAATCTTGCTATATTCTATGCAAAACAATTGAATTAAACTCCTTCAATTCCAATTCCTTATGTGTTACATGCGGTGAACAGATATTTCCATTCAATTCACAAACCTAATTATTCACCATGCAAATAACTAAGTCATATGTTATCATGCCCAGTTCTAACCCTAGAATTCCTCTTTCAATTCCTTCTAGAGTAACAAAGTAATTATTGGCCAAATAATTAAGCAATAAGCACAAGGCAAGATAAACAACTCACTTCGACACAAATAATTGGAATAAATCAAATAACTAATTTATAGCCATAAAAGGTTCAATTGAAATCTTAATAAAAGAGTTAGTTCATAATTAATTAATTAAAACCAAGAATCCACAACTGAATAGACATTAAAAGATAAAAGTATGATAAGAGAAGAGAATAGAATCTATTGTCAGCAAATCTGACGCTCCACTATTGTTCTTGCTCTTGATCTTTAGTGTTCTTCAATTTGCTTCAATATCCAATGGCTAATTAAGAACTAGAGTTTATATTCTAATCTAATGGAGTGTTTTATCTAAGCTAATCTATGTAATCTCCATTTATTTTATGCCATAAATCATGTATTTATAGGTTACAAATCCAATTTTTAGCTTAGGAACAAATCCAATCCAATTTGGAGTCAAAAAGGTGTCAAAATTCTCCCCAAAATGCGTCCAAGCCTCACCGAACACTTCCCCAGTGCCCTAGCGCATGGCACGGCGCTGGAACACTTCCCATTAGCGCCCCGATGCTGGGCATAGGCCTGAAATGGGCGGCCCGGCGCTGGCACATTTCTGAAAATTTTCTGCTCTGACGTGCTTTGGAAAAATGGCCATAACTTCTTCGTCTGAACTCCGATTTCGATGATTCAAGATGTTCCGGAAAGAGGAGACGTTATTCTTTGAATTTTTCAAAATAAGGTTTGGAGAAATACTCAAATTGGCTCTGAAGTGACTACTGTGTAAATGGCAAGCCGAAAACCCAAATCTAGCCACCCCGAATGTCGATCCAAGTAACTTTTGTCCCAATTCCTACAAAACAACGTAAAACATGCATGAATAGACACAAACACTTCAAAATATCCAAAAGATTAAGCTCAAACGCACTCAATTATGAGTATAAAACTCACTCATCAAATACCTCCAAACTTAAACCTTTGTTAGTCCTCAAGCAAAAACACAAAAGAACAAAAAATAAACAACTAACTCAACTACATAAATGTATATGCATGATCTACTTTCTAATATACCTACGAACCCAGTAATAAATCAGTATGATATATAGCAACATGCCTCAAAGATACCAATGATACTCAAACAATATATCCAATCAAGTCAAAATCCATAACTCTAACCAATTAGTCAATCCAAACCTGTAATCACCCATGTTGTGCGTGTGTGCTTGTTAACCATTCTAACCAACCACAGTTCAAGATAATCACATAACAAACTTTTTAGAAGGAAAATTTCAGTTCTAATTCAATTACTTTTGTGAACATGACAACTCTGGTTAAAACTAAGCAATTACCAAGTCCTAGGGTAAATACAGGATTTATTTATACTCTTATTCAACCACGAGGGCATTTTTGCTCTTTCTCGTGTTTTATTCATTTTTTTCTCATGGCTGTGCAATGTCTTATTCCCTTAGGCTTTTCAGTGCTACCTTAACGAGCTTTCGACCAACGACTCCTAAGCCATTAAGACCTTAGGGGGCTAGGTGTAAAGACAATCTCCTCGGGCTTACTTACTCAAGTAACAAAGGCCACAAAACTAGACAAGCATACCACGGTGTTTATTCTCTCTCTCTTTTTTTTCTGGATTTTCTATTTTTTTGTCTTTTTTTTCTTTTCATCATTTCTTTTTTTTCTTTTTTTTTCTTTTTGTAATATATATATCCCATATATTCCCCCAAACTAAAGCTTTTACGTCATTCCAACCTTTACTGCCAGTTCGCTAATTTCTTTAAATTTTAACCAAGATTTTTCCTCAAAAATAAATTATGAAACCCTTGAACCAAGTGGATTAAAATAGTTAAACTTTAAGTGCTAACCGGTTACATAAGTTTAAGACATGCTCAGATTATCATCATGATTAAAATTAGAACTCATCATCAATTATCTAAGTTAACATGCAAAACCAATCTTATCATAGGTCGAGCTAAGACCACACCAACCGATCACACAAATTCATGCAAAAAAAATATGCAATTATACTATATGAACACATACTAATGCAACACATATATAAATATGCAAATAACTACCTATGTATTATATGCAACCTAAAAAAACACAATGTTAAAAAAATGAACTACTATGCAGATAACTAACTATATGCAATACGACACTAAAATACCCCTAAACTTAAACTAGACATTGTCCTCAATGGCTGAAATATAAAAAAGTAAAGCAAAGGACTTCCCTGAAAATATAGCAATCTTCCTCCTTGTCCACTAAGTTTGGAGAATAGGCTAAGCACATGGAACAAATTGGGCACCACACTTGAATTTGACTTGAATAACCTGTAAAACCATGATAGAAGCAGTTTTATTAAATTCTAAATAAATGCAAATTCAAAACTACTAATATAAAACCTAATAAAAACTAAAAATAAAAATTAAACTTGGGTTGCCTCCCAATAAGCGCTTGTTTTATAGTCTCAGCCTGACTTCTTCAATTCTCTATCCAATTCCCCTATGAAAATTAAGGAACCCTCCATCCATCAGTAGCAATGTCTCTTTTGGGAGGTTCTCATTAGAAATGACCCTTGAATGAAAGTCACATAGCATGCTCTTTGTATATATGTTTCCCATTAAAAACGTTCAAAAACTAGGTGTTTCCTCCATTATGTCGATGATCAGATTAGGGCATTGAAGAGTAATAAACATAATAGAATCTTCCTCTATCTTCTCCTTTTCATCCCACCATGACTCCACAACTGTACTAGCTCTTATGTAACAAAGAGCTTTGTCGACGACATGACTGCCAATTGGGCATGGTTTTGCAAAATTGCCCGGATTATTGAACTTTGGTGGAGGAGGCACATAGGATACTAATGAAATTGGTTCATCTTCGTTGAATCTTACAGTTAAATCTTCGTCGATCTCCTTTTCTTGGTTCCCAATTGTTTCCTCTCTTTCAACATCTATATCATTTGGCACATCCGGTTGCAAATTTGGTTCGGGCTCATCATCAGTCTCGTCATCCATGTCATAGAGCTAAGTGTATTGAGGACAAATGTTCGAGGCATTGGTTAGTTGTTCCATTTGGTTCGTTAAATTTTGACTCAATATCTCTTGATTAATCCTCCGCTCCTCACCTGAAGCTATGAACTTGGACAAAGCTTCCTCCCAATTTGAATGTTCTTCATGTTGTAGTGGAGGTGGACACGAGAAATTCGGTGGGTATGTTGGACTTGGAGCATAAAATTGATCTTGATGAGTATGGCTCCATGAAACACCTTGACTTTTCACATTCATATCTACTTGACTCAATATCTTGTCTTGTGCCTTGATTTTTTTGTCAGTAGCTCTAATGAATTTTTCCAAGGCTTCCTCCCAACCTGGTTTCCCTTCTGGTTGTGTTGAGTCTGATTTTGAAATCTGGATGTGTTTTGTTGTCTAGGTGTTTGAGCTTGATTGTTACTCCATGAAAAATTCGGGTGATACCCCCAATCCTGATAATAGTTGTTAGGATACAACATAATTATTGGGGTAATCACCATCATATTGTACCGGCTCGAAACTGATGGCGCACTGATGACTCATATGATTTCAGCACAATAATCACAAGTAACTGCCACACTTTGACGACGTTGAGCTTTAAAAGCGTCTAACATCCTCGAAATTGTCTCAATCTGTGCTAATAATGCAGAAAGTATCGCGAGTCTGTCAATCTCCGCTCCCCTTGGCTGAGTCATTCTTGCCATCTTTCGACTCTGTTGGGCAGCGATAACCTCCAATATCTTTGAAGTTGCCTCAATTTGTATTGGCTCTATAGAAGATGTATTAAGTCCATCAATCCCTGTTTCCCTTGGTTGAGTCATGTACGTGTATGGCCATTGATATGCAAAGTCATCCATTGTACCTGAAAAGAGAGAAATATAGGAAGAGAATGAAAAATAAAAATAAAAATGTTTAAATTAAGACTATTTAGATTGAAATTAATATTGGTAAATAATTATTAAATTAATTCTCCGGCAACGGCGCCAAAAACTTGTTGATTGATTTCGCAATCAATGAATATGTGCAAGTATACACGGTCATCAAGTACTAAAGTGAAAGTAGTGTATCGTTCCCACGAGAAATTATTTAATAAAAATTACCAAATACTAACTCTTAACCAAATAAATTTTATTTAAACAACTACAAATTGTGATTTTTCTAATTAAGAAAACTAAATTAACTAATTAAACTGAATTGCTTTATAAATGAATTCAAATAAATAAAGGTTCAGACTACAATATCCCCAATTATGAACTATAAACCAATTATCCACTTATCCCAATTATTATGCCTACTGAATTGTTAACAGGAATTCTCAAATGCCAAAAGTCCTTTTCCAATTGATCAATTGACTTTTATTTAATCCAGATTAATCTTGCCCTATTCCTATGCAAAACAATTGAATTAAACTCCTTCAATTCCAAATCCTTATGTGTTACATGCGGTGAACAGATATTTTCATTCAATTCACAAACCTAATTATTCACCATGCAAATAACTAAGTCACATGTTATCATGCCCAGTTCTAACCCTAGAATTCCTCTTTCAATTCCTTCTAGAGTAACAAAGTAATAATTGGCCAAATAATTAAGCAATAAGCACAAGACAAGATAAACAATTCACTTCGACATAAATAATTGGAATAAATCAAATAATTAATTTATAGCCATAAAAGGTTCAATTGAAATCTTAATAAAAGAGTTAGTTCATAATTAATGAATTAAAACCAAGAATCCAGAACTGAATAGACATTAAAAGATAAAAGTATGATAAGAGAAGAGAATAGAATCTGTTGTCAGCAAATCTGATGTTCCCCTCTTCCTCTTGCTCTTGCTCTTTCTCTTCTTGCTCTTGCTTTTGCTCTTGATCTTCCGTGTTCTTCAATTTGCTTCAATTTTCAATGGCTAATTAAGAACTAGAGTTTATATTCTAATCTAATGGAGTGTTTTATCTAAGCTAATCTATGTAATCTCCCATTATTTTATGCCTTACATCATGTATTTATAAGTTACAAGTCCAATTTTTAGCTTAGGAACAAATCCAATCCAATTTGGAGTCAAAAAGGTGTCAAAATTCTCCCCAAAATGCGTCCAAGCCTCACCAAACACTTCCCCAGCGCCCCAGCACTTGGCACGGTGCTGGAACACTGCCCATTAGCTCCCCGACGCAGGGCAAAGGCCTGAAATGCGCGCCCTGGCGCTGGCACATTTCTGAAATTTTTTTGCTCTGACGTCCTTTGGGAAAATGGTCATAACTTCTTCGCCTGAACTCCGATTTCGATGATTCAAGATGTTCCGGAAAGAGGAGACATAGATCTACAACTTTCATTTTTAAGTTTTTCAAAATAAGGTACGGAGAAGTACTCAAATTGGCTCTGAAGTGATTGTTGTGTAAATGGCAAGCCAAAAATGCAAATCTAGCCATCCCTAACGTCGATCCAAGTAACTTTTGTCCCAATTCCTACAAAACAACATAAAACATGTATGAATAGACACAAACACTTAAAAACATCCAAAAGATTAAGCTCAAACGCACTCAATTATGAGTATAAAACTCACTCATCAGTAAAAATCAATAATCAATACCGTGTGCTACTATGTAACAACGCGTATTACTGTACTTTTACTACCGGGTAGTTCAACAGTTTTAACGGTAACACTTTCTCCGTTATTTTTATAAAATGATAATTCTGTCGTTTTCTAACTACGACAATATTTTCGTTGTGGGGTCCACCTATGATTGTACCGTCATACGAATATTTCCTGTTAAAACGAATATTCCCCGACCAATCGAATATTATATAACAACTTGCTTACTTTGCAAAATTTATAAACATTACCCATAACTATAACATTATATCAAATCCACACCATAATATTAAAAAAGTTATTTCGAGAAATGTAAATTTTTATTCATAAAATTTGGGGTCTCACATGTAATATGTAATAAGTATATGTGTTATATAAGAATGTAGTGTAATAATGCATACATGTTGATGTATTAGCTCTACAAAGTGCAAAAAACTATTATAGAATACTATGAGTCAAAATTTGATAAACTAGATCCAACCCATATTTGTAATAATAATATGGGTCCAAAACTAAATCAATCTACCACCTTAAAACTAATTAACCAGCACAATAGATCCAAGTGATTTTGGTTAACTATATAGTTTTCAACTTAAATTGTCAGGTCTATCAAATTCTAATTAAAAATAGTATTTATTTTTTTAAGTTTATAATTCAGTTAATCGGTTACCTGAATAGTCTAATTTCTACAACCCAAATCGAAATCGAAATATAAAACGGTTATAACTGAATATATTCAAATAACCAAAATAATTTGGTTGACAAATTTCGATTTAATTCGACTATTCGATTTTATCCATTTTTAACTCAACTCTAAGAGCAACTACGTATTTAAATATATTTTTATATTTATTTTGACATTTTAAATTTTTTACAATACATTGCTCTAGCAATAGAATTATTGTTGTAATATTATCGAGGAACAATTACATTTTATATTACATTTTAAAAATTAATTACAATAATAGTGCACTCATTAATATTTACATAATTAATGCATTTAAATTTTTATTTACATTATTAGTGAATAATAATCATTCCTTTAATTTTGTTGTGTGATTTAATGTGCTGATGACATGGCAATTTAGTTTTTTTTTAAATAAACTATTCACGCTTTTTGTGGGATCGTGGGATCGTGTTTTAATTTAAATTTCATTTTTATCTTTTTGGCATCTCTTTTTCTTTTGGAAACCCTTATTCTGTGTTTTAGGAACTTTTTAAGCAAACCCATTTTCTTCCGAGTTGAGTCGGTCGTTCTTCCCGGTAGATATTCGTTGTCGGTGTTTGGTTCTTTAGTTCGTCATTGTTGTCTTCTTCTGTACTTCGTGATTATTCGTAAGTTGTTCAGTTTGTTCTCATTTATTGGTTCTACATTTTTCGATTTATTTTGTTTTTGTTTGTGATGGTGTCTACGAGGAAGAGCATAGAGGGAATGGGGGATAAGAAGAGTGATAGGAAGAGTAAACGAGTTAGGGATGATGATTATTTAAGGATTTAAAGACATAAGTACAGGTGAAGGATAGTCTGTCAAAGTCTACAAAACAGGGGAAGAAGTTAGTGGTGAAATCAGATGTTGAAGATAAGAAACTGGGGAGACATACGAATAAGAAGGCTAAATTATTGGTATATATCGATTCTGATTTTGAAGGTTCTCCAAAAAAAGTTAGGAAAGAAGATGAACTTGAGGCTCATAACCTAGAAAATTGTTCCCCGAAAAAAACATTTGAAGGTTTGTTATTTTTAATTTTTTTTAAGAATATAGATTTTTTAGTTGTTTTTAGTTACTTGTGTTTTTATTTTTGTGTACGGTGATGTTTTGGTGTATGG
The DNA here is from genome assembly GCA_020205505.1 of Panax japonicus. Classification (NCBI taxonomy): domain Eukaryota; kingdom Viridiplantae; phylum Streptophyta; class Magnoliopsida; order Apiales; family Araliaceae; genus Panax; species Panax japonicus. Next base: position 63,637,636 of record CM035114.1, read on the forward strand.
TGTTATTTTTTTTATTCTGAGTAGTGTCATTAATATTGAAGTTGTTGTTTGATAAAATTATTGTTTCCATTCCGAGTGGAGTTTTAGAAACTAGTATATTCTGTTTTGGTCACTAAATTACATTATTGTCATTATACAAGTTGATTATGTTTTGTTGGTAACATGCTAATTGAGTTTTGGTTACCAACATTTATATGTTTGGAAACTGATGATTACATAGTTGTTAAAATATATTTTATTACATTAGAGTTGGAGTTGTTTTAAGGATTGTTCAAATTGTAGTTGTTAAAATTATTGTTTTCATTTCGATTGGAGTGTCAGATACTAATATATTTTGTTTTGGTCACTAATTACATTATTGTCATTATATAGGTTGATTATGTTGTGTTGGTAACTTGCTAATTAATTTTTGGTTACTAACATTTAAATGTTTGGAAACTGATGATTACATAGTTGTTAAAATGTATTTTATTACACTAGAGTTGGAGATTGATGAATGTTTATACTGTATGTGGTAAAAAGGTTATGTTGTTTCCGAGTGGAAGTATTGTTAGTATTATTTTCTAAATTGGTTAGTATATAATTTGTTATATATTAAATAGTTTGATTAATTTGGGTTTTGGTCACTTGCTGATATTATTTGGTTATTACTGATAGTATATTTGGATATTGTTAATTTAATAGTTTTGGTTTTAAAGTTTTATTGATGTTCTATTTTGATTTGGTTAATGTGTTCGTAATGTTATTTATTGTATTTTCATATATGAGATCTATTCTATGAGGAGCATCATCGAAACTTTACAGCAAAAGTCATTTATTGGTGTGATATGGAAATGCCAAATATTATTAAGAATAAATTGTCTGAAGTACAGTTGAATAAGTTTAAGTTGTCATGTTTTGGAAAAAATTTAGATTTTGGGAAGCCCCATATGTTTTCACAAATAATCCATCATGCTTTGATTAGGGAAGTTTATCAAAGGGATAATGGGAAAATGTGATTTATATTTGGTGAGAGAATGGTAAGGTTTGAATTGCCTGAGTTTTGTTTAATTTCTGGTTTAAATTGGCAAGGAGATGAAGACATTGATGGTTTCAAGGGGATTAAAAATTTGTTGGCGGAGAATTTTTTTGGAAATGAAGTTGTAACCCGTTCTAGTATAGGGAGGATATATAGGAGTGCTTTTTTTGATGATGATGATGAGGCAGTTAGGATGTCTATCATTTTCCTAGTTTTTAATTTCATATTAGCTCCTATTTCTGACAATTATGTTGATGAAGCTTTGTTTAACTTTTTGTCTTATGGGGATATTGAAAGTTATCCATGGGGAAAAGTTGTTTTTGAACAGACAAAGAATTCACTATCCCTTGCTGTAAAGGGACATGTAAACAAGGATAACTATGGTGGGGTGATATACAATTTTTACAAGGAAAGTTATTGTAAATCTTACAAGCTTAATGGATTGCATTATGTGTTTCAAGTTTTTTTGTTTAAAACAATTCCTACATTGAAAGTTAGGGGCTTTTGTATTGATGATCATGTTTCAGAATTCAAATTATTTAGATGGAGGGAGTTAGGAAAGGCTCCTAAGAATGAGAAGTTGAATGACTTGGCTTTTGGTTCTGGTCATGTATGTTGGTTACCATTTATATTATATTTGGTTACCTTTATATATGTTACTGGTTACTAACTTAAATATATTTTTTTGTGTACTGTCATGTTTCTGTTTTATGTTCAATGTTTCTGACATGATATATTTGTTGCTATTAATATGTTTCAGTTGATTATTAAAAATCTTGTTCCTACGGAGGATGAGAAGGTGCGGTTGGATTTAGGTGGTTTTTATTTTTTCAGTGGAAGTGATAGCGGAGCCAAAATTCCTGATATTAAAGTTGAATCATCAAGGAAGGATAAAGACCTTAGGTTTTCTCTATCCGATGTGAAAATAATTATTTATGCACGGGTGAAGCCTTTGGAAGGGAAGGTGATGGAGGTGAAGAAGGAAATTGAGAATTTGGGTGTTGAATTAAAAGATCAATTACAAGTGTATTATATTCAGATTTGTAGGGACATAAAGAAGATGTTTAGAAAGCAGTTATATGGCCAGTCTAGTTATAGCAAACGAAGAAATGTAAATGTTGTTGTTGTTGATGATGATGACGAGTTGGATGAGAATGTTGATGGTGGCAATGTTAATGTTGTAGTTGATGATGTTATGACTGTTAAGGATGATGTTGCAATTGAAGTTCCTGACAATGCAAAATAGTTTCATGGAAGTGTTGATGCTGATGTTGGTGGGGTTAGTGGGATTCAGTTTGAAGAAGACGATGCAAAGTTTTACATATATGTTTGATTTTCATTTGTGTTTCATGTTTATTAAGTCAATACTTAATTTTTTTCTTTTTTTTACAGATTGAGAACAAGAATGACAATTTAAATTCTGATGGGAAAGAGATTGTTGTTTTTACCTCTAGAGGGGTTCACAATGATGTTAAGGATGAAAAGGTTAGGCATTTTTTTTGTTTATTTTATGTTATATTTTTATGTGTTATATTGATCAATTGTATGTTTTTTTACAGGCTGAAAAGATCAATGACATTCCAAGTTTTGATATTTTAAGTCAGTCTAGTGGAAAATAAATTATTATTTTTACCCCCATTGAGGTTTGTATTTTTTTCAACAGTAGTTACCTTTACATTTTGTATCAGTTACTTTGATACAGTGTTTGTGTTACTATTGATTCTATTTTGGATTTTTAATTTGATATTGTAATTGTTTTTTTTGTGTCATGTCTTGAAAAACATTAAATGGTAGTAAAATTAAAGCACCAGACAGATCGCTACTTGATGAGATGGTTTTAACGACACAGGATTTACTCCACTGTGTTGAAGTTGAGAAAACTGCATCTAAACCACTTGGTAGGCCTATTCGTACGTCTGCGAAGAGTGTTGTGTTGAAGAGTTCTTATACGTCGAAGTTCGGTTCAGCTGATTCAACTTCTTCTGTTGTGGATGATAGACCATTACGCAGAGGACTGTCTGCATTTCCAAATGTTTGTATGGGTATGCCTTCGAAATTTGAAGATGTTAAGTTTAAGCAGTGGTTTAGAATTGGCTTAAATAACAGAAAAATGTATGTTTGTTGGAGTTTAATATTTTTATATTATGTTTTTTCTAGGAGATAAAATCATTTGTTTTCTCTTTCCAATATGTTATTGTTTTGAAGGATTGAAAAATTTGCGGAAACCATGACAAAATCGAGCCTTCCTTTAGATTTAGGTCTGTGCCAATATCGTCAAAAATGTGGTTTTACAAGCTGAAGACCCCTGGTCAGTGACTTGATGATGATGTGAGTTTTTTTAATCTTTTTGTAATTATGTTTGTTAGTTTTGGTTACCTTATTTTATTATTTTGGTTACTATATGTGTCTGTATTGGATACTTTATTTTAAAGTTTTATTTTTCTTTTTTATTTGCTTATCTTTAATTGTTTTTCTGGTTTTATTTTTGGTTCAGCATATCAACATCTGTTTATATTACATGTGTAAACTGGCTAGACACTCGAACAATATTCAAATAAGGGTTACAACAATAGATTGTTGGTTCCATGTCAAGTTGACTAATTTATATGGGGAATATTGCAATAAAAATGCTGATAAGAATCTTCTGTTGGGCAATGGTGATGTTGCTGAGTATATTCATGGTTTTTTATGGATGTAAACACACCGTGGGTTGCCATTGATTATGTCATGTTTCCCGTTCACATGACAGTTCCTGGTCATTGGTTTTTGCTGGTTTTTGATGTGCATCGTAGAGTGTTAGTAGTTTATAATTCTCTACAACAGAACATGAATATCATGCGAACAAATATTATGGATGTGTGTGAGCCGTATATTTTCATTATACCCATAATATTGTCTAGATGCGACTTTTGGAAGAATAGATCTGATATTGATTTTAATAGTGAACCATATCGCACCAAAGGAGAACATGATATTATTGATCTTGAATTTGATGAGGGTTTACCTGAACAAGTTGATGGGTAAGTTTACATTGTTTCTATTTTTTTAGTTTTTCATATATTATGATGTTTTTTTTATTTGCTTTATATCTTGAATCTTGATTATTTTTTCAGTGATTGCGGAATGTTTACTATTTGTTTTGCGGAACATATTCTTCACCAATAGATTTTTGAAATGCCAAATCCATTTCCAATCATTCAATACCGCAAGAAACTATGCGTTAACTTGTTCATTCATGTGAGGAACAAGCAAGTAGGCAGATATGAATCTGATTCAGAATACCCAGGCAAAATCGTTAGTGAAGACTAGTTTGGTTATGCATCATGTTTATTTTATTGGGCATTTGATACCATTTGATATGGTCATTAACTGTGAAATGTTTTGTAAATCTTCTGACAATGGAATGATGTATTAATTTTTACTATTAGATGTATGATATAGTTTTGTTAGTTCACATTGTTATTTTTTTGTCCAGTATTTTATTTTCACAAATAATATTGTAAAGATTTTTTTTTATGGTACAATTGGTTGCCAAATTTGCCTACAAAGGTAACAATTTTAATTATTTTTGGTAACCAACAGTCCTAACAGTAAATTCTAAAACAGTTAACAATTTATATCATGTATTTATTTTTTATGGTTCAGTTGGTTGGAAACAATCATACAAAGGTTACCAAATAATGTTGGTTACTGTTACAATCATCAGTATTTGTGGGTAACCAAATAGTTATAGTAATTTAAAAATCTCTTAAACATTTCTCAATTCTAGTGTGTTTTTTAAGGTTTAGAGTGTAGCCGAGCATCCAAATAAATGTTTACATTTTATTTTTTTATGCTTAAAAAATAGTAATAAAAAAATTACAAAACAATTATCAAACTTAAAAACATCTATTTTTTATATGGTACAGTTGGTTGCCAAATTTGCATACAAAGGTAACAATTTTAGTTGTTGTTGGTAACTAAATAGTCCTAACATGTAAATTCTTAAACAATTAACAATTTCATGTATTTGTTTTTTTGCTTCAGCTGGTTTGCAAACAGTCATACAAAGGTGACCAAATAATATTGGTTACTTTTACAATCATTAGTATTTGTGGGTAACCAAATAGTTCTAGTAATTTAAAAATCAGTTAAACAATTCTCGATTCTATGTGTTTTTTAAGGTTTAGAGTGTAGTCAAACATCCAAATAAATGTACACATTTTATTTTTTATGCTTAAAAAATAATAAATAAAAAAATTACAAAAATAATTATCAAGCTTAAAACCATATGTTTTTTATATGGTACTGTTGGTTGCCAAATTTGCATACAAAGGTAACCATTTTAGTTTTAGTGGGTAACCAGATTATCATAAAGAAAAATTACAAATTAGTTAACCAATTATGACATGTACGTCTTTTATGTATATTGTTATTTGAAGATAGAATTACTTTATGTTAAAAGGAAATTAATGAAAATAATCATCTTTCAATATTGTGTAAGATAAATTTGGTTTTCTTACACCAATAAAATGATTACAATATGTATGGCTATTGAGCAACCATAGTAAACTTCAAGGAGTTTGTTACAATTGTTTCGATATTGTATTATATCAAAACTTTCTTGGTCTCAAAATTAGTGGATTATTGCATGTTTTTCTGTTGTGTCCTTTTTCTTAGCATCTGTTGCATTTATTTTGAACTCTATTTTCAGATACATGCTTGTACTTACCTATCTTTAGTCTTCCAGCTGGTCTTCTTGTATTTGATGGTTTGACACATATGTTTTTAATCTCGTCTGGAACATCCCAATTCTCTTTGTCATCTAACAGCATAATGGAAGTTGAATACGTGTCTACCAAAGTTTTTTTGAATAGTATTTTGAGTAAAAATCATAATAGCTCAAATTCTTTTTGGCTAATAGCAGCAGCAGCGTGTGAGCAAGGCATCTCATGGTACTAAAATTTACGGAATGTGCATGTCTTTTGTTCCATATCCACGATAAATTATTTGGTGACATCGTAAATAGTGAAAATCACTAGGTTTGATGTCTCAACCTACAACAGAATTTAATGGTGTAGTTAGTATGTATAATAAAAAATTTATATGTAATTTGGAACAATGAAAGTCATATGTACTGTTGGTAACCTTTACAGTTTATACTGGTCACCAAAAATGCATAATTTGGTTTCCTTTAATTTCAAATGCATCTGTTTGTAGGTATGCAGCTAATAATTTAAAAGTTGTATGACTGACCTTAAGTTTCTTTGACTCAATGATATTAGATTGCAATCTTCTCTCAGCTGTTGTGGAAAGGGTAGTGAAAGTTGATATTGCTGATTGTTTGTTTGTGAAATACCATCTTTAAACCATACAACGCATGCATTCAATCATCGTCGCAACTAAAGATCTCTAATTCCCTTGATTGCATTGTTAATAGATTCGGCGATGTTTGAAGCCATTATTGAGTACCTGCTTACAGTCCCATAGAGCCTCGTGCACTTTTTTAGATTCACTTCTTCCTCCAAATATGTCCTTATTCGAGCATCAATTGCATTAAGTTGAGCCATGTGTATGCTGAATTCTTCAATACTGTAAGCTCTACAAGGCCACGTTGTATGCTTTTTTGATTTCTTTTCCTTTCCTTTTTGAATCTGTTTTTTATATTTTTCAAAATATGGTATGTGCATGAACCGTGCATGACATCAGGGAACACACAGTTAAGTCCCTTTATAATTGCTTCATATTTATCTGAAACAATGCATTGTCCTTCTCTAACTCCACAAGCATCTCTCAAATTGATGAAAAACCATCTCTAGGATAAATTCATTTTCACTGTCAACCACTCCAAAAGCAATGAGTATAATGTTTCTGTTTGCATCTTGTGTGCTTGCTATGAGAAGTGTAACCCCGTAAGTTGATTGTATGAATGTGCCATCAATTACAATGATTGGGAAACAATGGTGCCATGCTTCAATGGATGCTCCTATTGCAAAGAAGAGATATTTGAAGCGACCATTTTTTTCCAACTCCAAGGATGTGATGGATCCTGAAATGAATTTTCAATTAAGTTAATGTAAATATATGTAATAAATATTGTCCATATTTGTAGTTTAGGATAACTATGTGTATTACTACTGGTATCCAATTACTTAGCATTTAATATTTTCCATAGTGTTCAGATGGTGTCTAAAATGCTATTTAATAGTTACATTTCATGTAGATATTGGCCGCCTATAAAAATAATTTTTTATTTATATTTCAACACTACAGTTAGTAGCTAAACCTTCCTTATTAGGTAACAAAATCATTTAATTTGGGTAACTGAACTATTTTAAAATTTTAATGAATATTTTCTAATTGTTACCTAGGATTTGTTTTTTTCACCATGTGCAACCATGAAGGGATCAGAGTGTAGTCGTGTGGATTTCCTCTTACTTTTTCCATTGCTTTTTTCTTTCGATCTCCATGCTTTTTGGTAGGAGGTGGACACATTATACTCTGTCATCATGTCTTTCACAATATCTGTTGGTGTGTAAATTTTTTTGAAGTTCGTTAATCTATGCATTATGCATTCACTAACCATCTGACTATTTGCTTGTCTGTGATCTCCAAGCAGTATGTTGGACGAACAAGTTTGTAAATCATTAAATTCTCTAACCTTGAACATAGTTATTTTCTGAAACTTTGATGCTCTTAGTTTCCATTTGTAATTTTCATTGTCTATGCATACCAGGACAAAGTCTCTACCACTTGTTCTTTCAACCTTGTGTTATCTGTTTTGCCTTATTGAATGTAGCCTTATTGCTTGTGTTAGGATTTTTTTATCTTTGTAAGTTTGATAAATTTTGACTTTAAACTTATTCGGATCTGATATGACCTCATCACATTGTTCTCCAATGTTTGCTATGTCTTGTTGTCTGTCTTGTTCTTATCAATAGCTTCAATGGCCAGATGCTCAACATATTGTGATCCAATTTGGTCTTCTTGTTTTACCAACAATACAAGTTCAGAATTCCATTGTGTCAATCTCATTGGCGTTTTAGCTTGCATTCTATTTTCTTCTTCATTTATCACATTCTGTAAGATTGTAGTGCCTCCAATGTTGTATTCAGAATCTATAATTAGTGGAAACTAGTCATGTTCACCTGATTTTCTACTGACTTCCATATAGAATCTTAAGGTTGCTTCATTTGTCACCTTGATCAGAGGGATGTTGCTTCTAATCTGAAATTTGATTGACAATTCTGTTGTGTTGCAGTCTAGACTTAATACAGTGCATATCAAGTTCTGCATTTCTGTGAATGAACAAGTTGAAGGGACTAGTAGGCCGGTAACTTCGAAATTTTGATATTGGTTACTGTCAGTCCACGTACCATTGAAGTAAATTACAACTGGAATCATATCCATGGTCCGACAACTGAAACATTAAAATTAATACAATTATGTAAATAGTGACCAAATCAACATCACACATGAATCAAAAATTCATTTTTTTAGTAATCATAAATTTTCAACACAATGTTTGCATTGTCAAACTAAAGAATGAATATATAGACGAATGTAACCAAACTATTTTATGAGTGCTGCCAAAATATGAATGTGTAACAAATACGATTTGGTAACTAAAATAATTAATATTATTTAATAGGTGACCAAACCAACATTATACAGTAACCAAAATAGACGTAATTAGTATCCATGCTTATGTAACATACTGTTTTCATTCAATTTATAAACAAATCACAAATTATGCTTTCGTGAAGGATAAATACTAAAGAATGAACATTTAAATTCGTAACAAAATTGTATTGAATTCTGCATTCATATAAAGTAACAAAACCTTTATATGAATTTTGCCAATCTATTATATAAATTCTGTCAAAATACGAATGTACTCTTTTGTAACTGAAATTAATACTATTACTTTATTGATTACCAAATCAACATTATATAGTAACCAAAATATACATTATTAGTATCAATGCTTTTGAAAAATAATGTTTTCATTCTCTTTATTAAAAATTCACAAATTATGCTTTTGCGAAGTTGAATTGCTAAATAATGAACACTTAAATCAAGGTAACCAAACCTTTATATGAATGTCCCCAAACTTTGAATTTGTAATAAATACATAACAAAAGTGTATTGAAACATGCAAATACTAATTTAATATTTATATCAGACAATCATTTTTTTACTGATTTGAAATCCATTAATAAAAAGTTATTAATCCTTATATTCAGTACTATTTTTGTTACTGTTATAAATCTTACAATTTTTGTTGGATACAAAGTTAAATTAATAGATTTCAATATATAGATTAATTGTTTCGTACCTTTGTAGTCACTTTGCAGATTCAGTTTGCAGTCTCAGAATCAATTTTTTGATTCTGTTTCGGAATCCTTTGATCGGTTTGTGAATGTTGGTTCGGCTGCTCTATTTTTGCTTCTTGATGCTTTTGAATTCGGTTTCTTTTCTATTACTGATTATGCTTCTTCTCGATTGCTCATTTGTTACAGATTATAATGATCTATGAAGTTTTTTATTTGTTCTTCTTTGGATTCGTTCTTTTTCGACGTGATTTTTGAATGTTTGGGTTAGTTGGTAACTGTCAAACTCAATGGAGTAGTTTTCTCCTTGAATTAAGGGTTTTCTATTTTTGGTAGATTGGATAATATGACGTGTATTGCACTATTCTTGATATTATTATACATTATTACACTGTTATTATAATTATTTGATTGATGCACTATTCTTGTAATTACTTTCTATTTATTATAGGGTTAATTACATATTCTATTATATTTTTGAAAATAATTACAACAATAGTGTATTCATAAAATATTTACACAATTAATACAATTTCATATTTATTTACAATATTAGTGCAATTAGGATTTCTTAATTTAGGGAATTAGTATGCAATTAATATTCCTTAATTTAGGGATTAATTATCCCCATGACTTCTTCTCTCTCTCCTCGTCTAGAACAACTACAATCTTTAGATTCTCAACTATAGTTTTTAGATTCTCAAGAGCCATGGCTTCTGATGATTTACCCGTTGTAAGCTTTTGGATTGCATTTTCTAATTTTGCTTCAGCCAAGTCTATAATAGACTCAGTTTTCGGAATTTCAGCCTTAATCTTTGTAGTGTCTTCACGGATAAGCTCCCTTTCTCTCCTTGCTGCCTCTACTTCTGTTTTCAACTGTTCCAAAGTGACGGTGAGACTTGATGATATAGAAGTAGCATTCTCTTCAGCAGCAAACACAGCTTCCAATTTGAATTTCGCCCTCAATAGCTTTGAATTGAGACTCTGAATAGTTAAATCCACCTTCTCTTCTATTTTTCTCAGTCGAGCTATTTCTAAATTAAGATTCCTTAATTTAGGGATTAGTTATCCCCATGACTTCTTCCCTAAAATAATTTAGCGATTTATTTTTTATGAATATTTGGTTACCCACAAAAATTAAAATTGTTACCTTTGTACGAAGGGTTGGCTACCAACTGTACCATATTCATAATAGTTTAATTTTTAAAATGTTATTTATAAGTTGGTAGCTAAACATTCATAAAAAGGTAACCAATTTAGTTTTATTGGGTTATCAATTAATTATAAAAAAAATTTAAAAATAGTTTCCAAGTGTTACGTGCATATGGTATTCGAAATGTCATGTCTAAGTTTCCATTTATGTAACTGTTAGTTATTTATAAATAATCTTTTAAAAATAAAATTATTTTGAATATAGTGCAGTTGGCAGCCAACCCTTCATACAAAGGTAACCATTTTAATTTTTGTGGGTAACCAAATATTCATAAAAAAAATTGTTCGTGATTTCTCTTTGTTCGGCTACTCCGAATTTGTTTTGGATCTGTTCTTGATGGTTTGGTAACTCCGACTTCTTATTATTTGATTTATTTTGGTAACTTCGACTTCTTCTTTTTCTTCATTTTTTTTATTTTGGTTGTTCGTGATTTCCTCTTTGATTCGGCTACTTCGAATTCATTTTGGTTCTGTTCTTGCTGGTTTGATAACTCTAACTTTTTCTTTTTCGATTTGTTTTGGTTGTTCGTGATTTCCTCTTTGTTTTGTTTTCGATTTGTTTGGTAACTCTGTTCTTGCTAGGAATTAGTACGCAATTATTTTTGAATTTAAATTTATTTTTGTTGTTAGATCCAAGATATTTAAATTTAAATAATTAATTATGACAGTTATTTCTCCTTGATTTTAAGTTTCCTTATTATTATGAATTTAATCATACACTAATTTCCTAAATTAAGGAATCCTAATTGCATTAATATTGTAAATAAATATTGAAAAGTGTATTATTTTGTAATTATTTTTGATGCACTAATAGTATAATTACTTTCTAATTGTTGTATATTTATGTAAAGAACCCTGTATTATATATTATTGTACCCTATTATCAATGGCCTTTTTTAAGGACAGGGAATATTGTTTTTCCAAGCCTAATGTTTGATGGGCTGGCCCGAGCTAATTGGCCCAAAACATTTAACTTACAAAGACAACAGGAAAGAGGCGATGGCGTGTTGTTCTTCTTATCTGTAGGGCGCTGAAATCTGGAACCTAACCCTAGTCGGTCGAGAGAGACGTTGAAATCTGCGCGGTTGTAAACCCTAAATTCGTGAGTATCTCTTTCTCCCCTTCCCTTTCTCTCTGCAAAAATATACAAATCTATATATGTAATCATCTGGTTCGTTAATCTCTCGAATTTGTAACGAAAATCCGCAATTGGAATAGTACGATACAGAGCGGAAACTGCGGACTAGGTAGCGATTTATGGTAACCCTAGGCGGACAATTCCTCCATGGATAATGGAATTTATTCGACCTCTGCCTTTCACCCTGATCAGCTTGCAGAACCCCCTACTTCAAGAAACAATCAAGATAATTCTAATGTGTCATCTGTTCCCTTAACTTCAAATTCCGAAGCAGCAAATTTACCCCAAAATTATAGCTATGCAGGTTACCCAAGTTCCGATTCATATGGATATGGAAACACAGGATATGCAGGTTATTATGGTGGCTATCAGCAGCAACAATCTAATCAATCATACCCTCAGTCTGTAGGAGCACACCAGAGCATAGGAGCATACCAAAGCACAGGAGCATACCAAAGCACAGGAGCATACCAAAGCACAGGTGCTCCTCATCAGCCTATTTCCTCATTTCAGAATACAGTGCCTTATGCTGGGCCTGCAAATTATTCTAGCACTTACTACAATCCTGGTGATTATCAGACTTCTGGAAGTTACCAAAGCTCCGGGTACAGTAATCAGAACCAAACCAACTTGTGGCAACAGGGTGGTTTGGGGACAACAGGGAAACTATGCAAATTATGCAACTCAATATCCAAATTATACTCCCGAATCAAATGGGGCTTATAGTTCTAGCAATGCTGCTGCAACTTCACTCCAATATCAGCAGCATTACAAACAATGGGCAGATTATTATAGCCAAACAGAGGTTAGCTGTGCTCCTGGAACAGAAAACGTTTCAGCAACAAGTACTGCTAATGTGGGGTGTCCTGTTCCTGGTGTTCCTGGTGGATATTCTTCTACGAACAGCCAGCAACCTGCACCTTACACTACATCATGGAAGCCTGAAGTCACATCTGATTTACCTCCAGTGCAGGTTTGGATTCTCTTATGGTCGTAGTTTAGTAGAAGTTGCATTGCTCTTACACATGCATATGTATAGTTTTAATGCAATCAATATGTTGTACTCTTACACAAGCACTTAAGTTATGCAATTGAGAATTGATGTCACTATTGTACTTCAATTTAATTCCAACTCCTATGGTCACTCCTCGGTCCTCTCTCCATCCTCTTATGAGGGGGTACATGATTTTTTAGGGGTTAAGTAATGTCTTGTTATATGTTTTCCTTTGTCTTCTCTTTATTTTACATATTATTTATCCTTAAAAACTCTTGATTAATAGGCTTTTTAATAAGCAAATAAACCAATAAAACTGCCAAAAGGGGGCAAGCCAGGCACACACTCAGTTAAAAAAGGATTAGGGAAAATAAAAGGCTCTTAGAAAGCCAAAACGCACCATATAAAAGAGCCACCCATAGAGGTACCTACCTACACTAATTAGTGTTCTAAAAATCCCTGCCCGCTTAGGCCCGGGCCCCGCCTAAGCGCTAGGCCCCCTGGTGGCAAAAAAAATCCCTCCAAAAAATAAGACGAGGCCTAGGTGGGGTCTAGGCGGAGAGGTTTTTTTTATTTTAATAACTACCCAAACCAGATCTTGATATATTTATTTTAATAATGATTTACCATATTCATGATACATGTTGTAGCATATCAAATCATAACGAGAAGTGAACAATATCAAGTCAAAATGGATAATTTTATTATAGTTGTAATTTTTTGAACTTGTACCAACTTCAAATTATATAAATGTACATTTGTAATATTTAGTTTAATTCAATATAATTCTTAAATATAATTCTTAAATTTATATGTTTAGTTTCTTAAGTTTTAATATTGAATTAAATTCTTAAATTTTAAATTTTATTATTTAATAGCAATCTTGTTTATGAATAAAACTAATACGTTAAAAATATGTTTGAACTTTGAACAATTGCATGTTTGTGTTTGAACTTTGACATTAGCAATATGAATGTGTTTGAACTTTAAGCAAATGCCTTTATTATCTTTATTATAGATTATTTTACTTTGTATTATTGTTTTGTTTAGATAAATGTAAGATAAAATATTAAAATTGGCTTAAAATAAAAAAATCCGCCTAGGCCCCGCCCAGGCCCCCTAGGCGCTAGTCCCCCCTCGGCCGTTGGCCTCCTGCCTAGCGCCTTTTAGAACATTGACACTAATTGTAGAATAGAGCCCAGGAACACCTCCTGAAGCAAAAAGAAAGGAGACCAAGAAAAAACTGAAAATGCAGAACGTGTATCCCATTGCCTTCAATGTACTGTACTGGCTGTTCCACTCCTTCAGATTACCCAAAAGTGCTGGGGAGGCATTACAAATAGGGATTTAATGTATAGTGAGGATTATTTACTCACAATTTATGCGAGTGATATAGGATAGATTTTTAAGATGAATAATAATTGAAAAACACTGGAAAATTGACTCGGGTAAGGCCCGCGCCTCACTACCCCAAGGATCTTTACTGGGTGATGCTCTGTATACCACTGCCCCAAGGATTTCTCAATTGCAGAAGAGAGGGAAAAAGCTCATAGCTATTCAATTATCAGTATATTCTATACTCTAATTAACTTGAGGAGATTACATCATTATTTATAGATTCAAAATCCTAATATTACTTGGGAAATAATATAAATGCTAAACGACTAAAATAGCCTTACTAATTATTAAAATCCTAATTACTAGTAAATGTCCTAAATCCCTACTAATAAATAGATAGACAAATAATTAAATCAATTTGCTCTAAATCAAACATAATAAATTTTCATACAATAAATATAAATTTCTTCTTGATGTGTGACTTGTTGTCCTCATCAACAAAGATCTAATATGAACTTCAGATCCCTCCTCTATGTTTCTATAATTTCTTTCCTTCCAAATAAAAAACCAAGACAACGTGGCACCAGATCCTCTCACTCTCATCCTCTACGTAAGTCTGATTATTTTTGCTTTTAGAAAATCTAATGCCAAGTATACTGTTAAAATCAGTGTAATGCAAGGTTACTAAAGCTTCAATAACATTTTATATTTCCTTTCCTTTCCTTTCCTTTCTCTTAGAATTTTCCAAGCTCCAATCATAGCCTTAAGCGAAAGACTATTAATCGGCATGGTAGTATTTTACTCGTGCTGTGCATTGTCTTACATGTGGTTCGATATGTAAACTTTGAGGCTCACCATTTCATTTTATATCTTTGATTTTGAAGTTTGTGTCCAGTTTTTCTAGATTGGTTGTGCAGATAGCTAAGTTTGTGCACAATGGATATATGATTCTTCTTCTTCTTCTTCTTCTTGATATTTTAATCACTAAATTTTACTTTATGGTTCAATAAGTTTTGAATTCTTTCTTTAGTTTCATTGATTGTTGTAAGATCTACATCCAGATGACACAGGACTGTGTCAATTAATCAGATGGACTCAACTCTTTCTACTGTATTTTGTCAGCCTAGTGCAGTAATCAGTAATGTCCATGATGGCTACTGGAAACAGGCGACTCCAGGTTTCCAAAATCACACTGTTAACCCCATACAATCAAATCTACGAATGTCCTTTGGATTCAAATCCCACGTATGGAAGCTTTCAGGAACAACATAAGGCTGAATATCCGCAAGGAGCGAATGTACATTATCAGGCTAATCATCAGGTGCCACAAAATTATCATACATCCTTGCAACCAGTTCAGCAAACTGTTCAGCAACCCGTTTCACAAACTATTATGCCTTTGGATTTGCGGATAAGCAAAATGCAGATTCCTACAAATCCTAGAATTGCTACAAATTTGGCTTTGGGCTTACCAAAAACCTGATAAGGAAAATTCTGTAAGCAGTGCGACAGCGAAGCCAGTCTATATCAGTGTTGCACCACCTAAGACAAATGACGAAATGTCATCTCATAATGCTGCTGATTCAATACTTAAGGTGAGACCCTGGATTTTGTTTTACTTAATATCTTAAACATATAATTTGTAGTATTTACACACTTTGGTGATTGGGAAATGAGGTGCGGACTCTTAAACTGGCTAGTGTTGCTGGGCTTAGTTTTGGCTCGATGGAGCCCATAATTATCTATAGCTCATGGCTTTCATAAGGGTTTTCTGAGCCTTTTTTAAGCATTATTACTTTTAATTTTTAGATTTTCCTTTGTGGTTGTTTGCTTTGGTAGTTTGGTGTCTATGGTGTTCTATTGTTGTATTGGCTTACATGTTGAAGTGATGCAGTTTAGTGACGCAAATGTCATCAACTAATAGCTGACTAGTTTGGGGTCTAAGGTTACATATACTGCATTTGGTGAGGGAAAAGGAGACAGTTTGATTATAACTTTGATAGACAGCATTGAAAGTTATCTACATGTGGGAAGGTTTAACATGAGAAACAACACTAGAAAGCCCAGCTTTTCAAGGTGGAAGAACAAGTACATAACAAGAAATGATAGAGAACTAAATGGGAACTAGAGATGTACGATGATAGAATGACATAATAGCAGAAAGTCCTAGGAATATTTGGCTTCGAGTAATAGATACATGCCATAGTGCACACCTGCATTATGAGATTTAATTTCATGATTGGGCTATAGAATATCTACGACTGTATGCATATTCTGTCTCTACTCGCAAGCATATGTAATAAGGAACACATTAGTGCAATTGTTACAAATTGAGTTCTCATGTTTACATATGTCTGCACACAGTTTTGCTACACTTATAAAGAACTCTTACAAAAACTAGTTTACAAAATTATGTGTCAAAGTTTAATTCGTAGATGATCCACCATATATGGGCGGGTCCAATAATTATAACCAACTATAACCATGCACATCATTTTGTATCTCTTTTTTGTAACAATTCTTTAGTCACCATAGTATTATTGCTGCTCGTATTTCTTATTATAACTGAACTACGCGTGCCTGTACGTGTTACAAGAAACCTGTCATCTTCTCCGGTTTCTTGATTCTCCGATCAGTTGTTTGGACCACCTTAGATTTATCAAAAGGAAAAATGAGATCTTGGTATAAGGTTACTAGTATAAGGTCACAATGTTAGTAAATTTTCAGAAAATAAAATAAAATGAACGGAAAAAGGTTACAACTTTGGAGACTGTATTTTCAACTGTTCTTCATACAGTTGTTGAATGGCTAGTTGAGTCTTGCACAATAATTATTATGTTCCAGCACGTGCTGGCTAATACATGCTAGGATTGCTTAATTACTACTACCAGTGGATTCTAAGATTTGGGACTCTGAATTATCCGTGTCGGTCCAAAATATTCGATAACCATATCTGGTCAAAGAGGATAGTCAGGCAAAGTGATTGTTATCCGTATTCATATCTGTAAAATATGGATGCGGATACAGATATAGGCACATATGTATCCGCTTTTATGTGCTATTAATATTAATTTACTCATATTAATATTATTGTTCTGTTGTTGTTATGTTATGTATTCTAAGTAAGATGTTTCAAATGCATAATTTGGTGTTAATACAATTCTCATGTCAACGTGCGTTTAAGGTAAAAGTTGTGAATTTCTAATTTAATCTTGGTATAAAATATGATAAAATATTAAAATTGATTAACAATTCATCTTTTACTGCTATGTTATGATGTATGTATGGTGTAACCATTTTGCGGATGAATATTAATTTTAGTTTTGATTGGTTGAACATTATTTTTAATTTATAATTGGTTGATTGAACATCTTTTTGACAATTCATTTGGTATTATACAGGAAATTTTAAAATTTTTGATACAAGTTCGGATGCGGATATCTGAGATATTAATCCATTTTCTGTTGTTTGTGACGGATATAGATAGTATTCGAATATTATCCATATACGAATATGAATGTTTGATTCTAATATCCATCCGATATGGATACAAATATCATATATAATTTTCGGATATGCCCGTATCAGCAAACGAAAAATTCTGTTTGCAGCCCTACTATATGGCTTGGATCAACTGTAATATTTGTTTATTTTATTGGTGGTCAGAAATTCAGTGACACCTGATATTTGAATTTCGACAAAAAATTGTACATTATAAAGGGGTACTTCATTTAAATAAAAATATATATTGTCATATTTGAGTTAAACAGACCAAATTTCTTAAGACTGCTTATATCATCCTGTGCTTAATGCATGCTTGCTTTACTTGCAGCCTGGTATGTTCCCAAAGTCACTGCGAGGGTATGTGGAAAGGGCTTTGTCTCGTTGCAAGGATGATACACAAATGGCAGCTTGCCAAGCTGTCATGAAGGAGGTATGCTAATAAAGCTATTTAGAACTTTTGGTGGCTATACATCAGTAATTAGTGACTGGTGGATATAGGTTTATGTTTCATATTTCTATGTGGATGAAGTAGTTATCACGTGTCCATGTGTGTGCATATAGCCGTATGTATAGACATTTTTTTTTCTTAAGAACTATGCTGAATGACCGTAAAGAAATTATAATAAATTCAATTTTCTAGCAAATACTCATACTTCTCATGGTTGTGAATCTTTTATTTTTATGTTATAGCATCTTCTTTGTGGGTCTGTCTTGGTGATCTAAACACAAAATGACAAAGTTGGGTGTCAGGAACTGAGTTGTTTAAACCAGTTCTGATGACCAACCATCTATATGTAGATATGTTTAAAAGATCATGCCTTCATCTGATCCACATGAAAGCTTCTGATTATGATGACATTCATGCTTTCGTTTTCTTTGAAAGCTTCTGATTATGATGGCACACATGCTTTTATTTTAGAATTTTGTTGCTAAACAATATTTGACAAAATTTGGCACAATGAGTTTTTGATACCAAATGTACAGTATTCTGGCTGTTCAGAATGTAGAGTACTAATTAATTAGCTAATGTTTCTAAAAAAGGATTATGCAAAGGTTCCTTTGTTCTCCTAGTTTTCTTATTAGTGTTGGAAATAGAGATTCAACTTGCGGTCCAACACTTCCATTGAATGGCTGCACATCAGCTTGAGCTTAATTCTATAATGACATTTCTTGTTTGGATGCGATATAAGCTGTGTTTGCAGTTAATTATCCTTACTTGGATTGCGCTCTTCTAGTTCTCTTATTTTATTTGTAGTTTTTTTTAAACTTCTTGATATTTTGATTCTCATAATCATGTAGCAGTCCTCTTTAGAGTTGACTATTAATACTAACTATTTGGAGTTCATTTTTTCAGGTCATTACTAAGGCTACTGCTGATGGTACACTGTACACGCGAGACTGGGATACGGAACCTCTTTTCCCACTCCCCAACGCAGATGCAATCAATAATGAGTACACCCACTCATATCTCTGTCTCCCTATATCTCTCTGTGTATATCTATGCATGTCTATCTCTACCTGTTTGTTTGCATTGTAATTTATTGTATCGGCTAGCTATAAACATCATGCATAAGGAGTCAGATCAGTATAAAATATAAAAAAGAGAAATCTATAGTGTAACATGCAGGTCCTGCTTAGGATGTCTGGTGTATAGATTGATCTCGATTGGAGCTGTCTAACTATTTTATTTATATTAATGAACTTGTACTCACCCCTTGCTGCATTTCTCTCCTCACTGACATTACTGAAAAGTTAAATTAAGTTAATAATTAGGCTGAGAGCAAAAATTGAAAATACTGAAAATTGGGGATACTATATTTACCCATGAATATCAGATTTAATTAATCAGTTTTCTGATAGGGAAAAATGGTCTTGTTCAGTGTTACCCGATATTCTTATTAACCTAGTAAATTTACATATTGGTACTTGCGTTCCCATATATGGTACTCTTTCGTGCCCAGTGTTCTAAAAATCTCCGCCTAGGCCCCCTTGGCGCCACGCCTAGGTGCTAGACCCCCTTGACACCTCACCTAGGCCCTAGACGGCAAAAAAATTCCCTCTAGAAAATTAGGCGGGATCTAGACTGGAGAGTTTATTTTATTTTATTTTAATAACTATCCAAATCAGATCTTGATATATATATATATATATATATATATTATTCTAATGATTTATCATATTTATAATACATATTGTAGCATATCAAATCACAACAAGAAGTGAACAATATTAAGTTAAAATGGATAATTTTATTATAATTGTATATTTTGAACTTGTACTAACTTTAAATTATATAAATGATGATATATTTGTAGTATTTAGTTTAATTCAATATAATTCTTAAATTTATGTTTCGTTTGTTTTAATATTAAATTAAATTCTTGAAATTTTAAATTTTATTATTTAATAGCTATTTTGTTTATGAATAAAACTAATACGTTAAAAATATGTTTGAACTTTGAACTTTGAACAATTGCAATTTTATTATTTAATAGCTATCTTGTTAAATAAAACTAATACGTTAAAAATATGTTTGAACTTTGAACAATTGCATGTTTATGTTTGAACTTTGACATTAACAATATGGATATGTGTTTGAACTTTAAGCAAAGGCCTTTATTATCTTTATTATAAGTTGTTTTGCTTTATATTATTGTTTTGTTTGGATAAATGTAAGATAAAATATTAAAATTGGCTTAAAATAAAAAATCCCGCCTAGGCCCCTCCCAGGCCCCTCCGGCCTCCCGCCTAGCGCCTTTTAGAACATTGTTCGTGCCAATACTCTAAATTTGGCGTAAAGAACATTGTTGATTTTGTTGAACAAATATCAATATTATAACTTGGTGTTGAATGCTCAAACATCACATTTGTACTAAATTATTATATAACAATAAACTTGTTGATTCAACTAAATATCTTCTATTAATTTAGTTTTATTGCATTTAGATTCTATGTTTTTTTCAAAAAAATTATAAGCACTCATAGAAAACTGTCGTACTGGGTTTTAGCTTATGTAGCGTATTGCGTTACCATGTACTGAAACGAATGCGTTATAGGTAACACTGGTATTGTTTGCTTGTGGCTTTTTGAATAACATTGTTATATTGTATATTTTGCTTGAATCTAACCACTGGGAGGCTTTCTTGCCTTTTCATTTTTCTTTAGTCTTTGCAAGTTGATTGAGTTGCATGAAATTTTTATGAAGTATGTGCTTGACTCTGTTAATGCTATATGTCTTCGGCAGGATTTATTGCGAATTATATTGTATTGGCCACAAAAAAGTTCTGACAGCCAATCAAAAAATGGTTCTTCTGTTAAGTGTCTCTTTTGGCCCTATCATCATAAATTTATAGTTCTCCCCTCATTCCTTGTATCACTTCATATTTAAGTTGAGCTTAAGCTGTCTGCTTACTTATGTAATTGTTGATTTTCATAATATTGGACTGCACAGCAAGATGGATATGCAGTTCACACTTTTGTTATTCTTCAAATTTGGAGCATCTCTATGTCTCTACGCCGCATCTTATGACTCAGACACACTCCAGTTACTTAGAATATATTTCCCAATTTAGTTGTCTGGAAACTATGTCATTCCAATTTGAAAGAGACATTATGTACACTTCATCTCCTCTGTCTTGGTTTTTCACCTTTTTTCTCAGGTTGATCGAATAAGAACAAATTTGGAACTTTATGGTAGTTTTAACTTTTAACACTTTTTCATTTGTTTACTAAAATGTGTCCAAGTCAAAATGTGACAAAAACATTGGGGCGGGGGCTTTACCTAGAATAAGAAAAACATCGAGGCTGGGAGGTAAACACACACACAACACACACAAGTATATTGTATTCTCAAGATATATATATATATATATATATATATATATATATATATATTCTATCAACCTTTTATTATTTTTATGTAAATAAGTTATATTTGACATTCTCGGCCCAATTTTTGATTAATGGATTACAATCTCAACCAAGTATATGTTTAATGGATTGATGTGGATCTTTATTTTAGTTATCTACAGCTTTTTGCAGAGCTATGAAGACTTTAATATAATAATATTGTCTGAACAAAGAAAAGTTTAAGACGTGACCTTACACTCGATCATTCTTGTTCTACAGAGTTTCACAGTCTTCAACTCCTGTTTCTTCATTGGCAAAGAACAGAAGAAGTCCAAGCAGGAGATCCAAAAGTAGGTGGGAGCCTTTATCAGTGGAGAAATCCGTTGACAAACAGACTAACCTTACTCCTGATGTGAAATATGGTGGTTGGTTTAATCTCCGTGAAGAGAAGGTAAGTACTTTCTTTTCGCGTTTTGTTCTTTCTTTGCCTTCACAAGGGGGGCTTTGCCGGATGCAGACCTTCACCGGTGCTTCTTTTTTCATTTTTCCACCTATTGATTCCTGTGTTTTTCCCCTTTCATTACATGTTCTGTTCTATATTCTACCACTATAACATTTAGATGAAGTATGCGTCTAGTCTATCTAGTTCAATATTCGTTTCATTCTATTAAAATTCTATACAGTTTTCGGCTGGGAAGTTAGACAAAGAAAATAATCGGGGAAATTTAAAGTTTCCCTCACCAGATCAGAAAGCTACCATTAAAAACGCTCAGAGGCCAGCTAAAAGGCAGCGGCTTGGTGATGGTCCAAGTGGAGCTGATGGCGGTGCATCCAGTGATAGTGATGCAGAGCAAAATCTAACTTCATATTACTCAGGTGCAATGGCACTTGCAGATACACTAGAAGAAAGAAAGAGAAGGGAGAGTCGGTCAAAGCGATTTGAGAAAGCACGTGGAAATCGAGCGTTGAATAATCAATTTAGACCAAAAAATGCTGGAGCTGGATTGTATACTAGAAGGGATACCGCATTGGTGGTTAGGAAGAATTTTGAAGACGGCAATAGCAGGCCTGTTGAAGATATTGACTGGGATTCTCTTACCATCAAGGGGACTTGCCAAGAAATTGAAAAAGGCTATTTGCGCCTTACTTCTGCACCTGATCCTGCCACTGTAAGTTTCTTCTCTTTTAGCTAATTTTTTGGACACTTAGAATCAAAATGCTATCAGAAAGAATATTTGGAGTGGTTTTCTTGCAAACACATCTAATTGAAAAGTACTTTTTCCCTTATAGGTGAGGCCCGAAGAAGTGTTAGAAAAAGCTCTTCTTATGGTTCAAAATTCCCAAAAGAACTACTTTTACAAATGTGATCAGTTAAAATCTATTCGCCAAGATCTTACTGTACAACGCATACGAAATGAACTCACAGTCAAGGTATTATTCTTGAAAGTGTTGTGTATTAGTTTTCAAGGTTGTGAACTGTATTCCGTGTGTTTTACAGGAACTAATTTCAACACAAAACTGACCAGTGATTTTCCTTCTTTTGGAAAACAGACTGACAATGGTTTGTGAGTAATATATTTAAATATCTATGGTGTTTATAATTCCATTTCAGGTCTATGAAACTCATGCTCGATTAGCAATAGAAGTTGGAGACCTGTCAGAGTATAATCAGGTTGGTCCATAATATCAGGAATGAATTCAATTTAGAATATTTTTTTTGATAGGTATGATTTCAATTTAAAATATTAACTTGTTGACATAGCTTGTTGCTCTGCCATATATATTAATTTTGCTCTTCAAGATAAAGAATGTTTTACTGTGGAAGTTCGGGGGATGCACAATATGTGATCCATTTGCTCTCATCATATTACCATATGATGCAGATGGTATGTGTTAGCTTTACAGAAAGTCATTATGCAATGCCCACTCTTTTAGATATAATACATTTTCTTTGGCAAAGCTTGGTACCTAGGACAAGAAAGAATCACATTCTCGCCATTCTGTTTTAATAACTTCCTAGTCTCATTGGATTTAGCTTTTTGATTTCTATCAACAAAATAATTTAAAAGTTTGTAATAATTGAACACATTTGTGTTAGTTATTCTTTTTATTTGTGATGGACTAGGAATTTCTTTGTTGGTGTATCAATGATATAGCAAAAGTGAATACCAGGTAATGGCCTTCCTTGACAGACAGTAATACATTTTTGGATAAACAATTGCTTATCTCCTATCATCAGTATATAGGCCTTGGATCCCTTTTCACGTCTTTTGTATGGGCTTTTGGCTTTCTTCATTTCCTTGTACTTCTTAAACTGTGAACCATGCTGGGGTTTTGATGGTATTTTGGATGCGAGCTTCCATCTTCCAAAAATTCTATTTATTTCTCAATCTCATGCATTATCAAGCATCTTTGTATTTCTTTGTTAAAATTTCTTTCACGTATGCCTTCATTTTCATTTTTTTATTGAGATTTTCTCTGAGTGAGGTGATTTGCATCTTTATTCATTTTTGCATGTAAATGTCAAGCAACTGTTAGCTTGAGTAGCATCTGTAGCTACTCCCTAGTGGGAAGTACTTGGGTTCAACTCCTTATGGTACATTGGTGGGTGCCCTGTGCATGTGTAATTTTTTGTTCCGTCCATTTCCTTCTATCGCTGTTTATTTTAATTATTAATTTTTTATCATAGTATAGTGCATTAAATTCTTGTGGCATTTGCTTTTAAAAAACATTACCTGTTTGCAATGTGAACTTGTCTTATGGCTGTGGATTTAAGTATATGATATTAAATCCTTTGTGAATTTCTCTCGTAACGAGATATAGTAGTTGACTTTCTCTAATCATGTCTGTAGTGCCAATCACAATTGAAAGTACTTTACGCGGAGGGAAATAAAGGATGCGATATGGAATTTTCTGCTTACAATCTACTTTGTGTTATTTTACACTCTAATAATAACAGGGATCTCTTATCCGCTATGTCAAGGTTAGTAACATATATCAAAGGATGGCTTTGCATGCTTGTTATTTACATATTTAATATTTACGTCTTTATGAAGGGAAAAATGTTAATTGTTATTTATGAGCACCAAATTTAGTTGGCTATCACGACATGTTATGCACGTCTGGTTTACTTGATTTATCGCCAAGTGATAATACATTTCACCAAAATCTTGAGCAGTTTCCTATTTGAGACAAAATGAGCTATTTTTTTAGCTGCTTAGTCTAGTACCGAGATCTTTTTATTTCAAAAACTTGTTTGAGGACATTTGAGAGGAACCATACTGATACTTATTTCCCCTTCACTTGTTTTGGGAAAACGCGTCTTTTTATTGGCTTCCTTATGGGCATCGGCGGCAGATGAGGGCCTTCCAAGCTGTTGCTATTTTGGATATTTTAGGGATTGGTGGCTGTCCTTTGTCTAGGACCCTTATTATTTTTACTTTGGTTGTTTGGTGGATTTTTTCTCTCCATCTTATAACCGTATATCTCTTCTTTCTAATGTTATTTTTTCGTCTTTGTTTTCTGTGTCTACTTCTTCCTTTGTTATGAATTTCTTCTCCTATCTTTTTATTTTGGGTTAAGTTCAGATGACCACATGGGGTTTGAGCGGTTTCCCACTTAACCACCTGTAGTTAGTAAAGCTATATTTAAACTCCCGACTTTTTGAGTTAAAATGAAAACGTTATTTCTGTCATAACTCTGTTAATTAAGTTGGATAAAGACTTAATTATCCTCCTTATATATTAACCACAGATGCTAGGAACATGCTAGGGAAGAAAAAACACATCTACTTGTTCATCTCTCTCTTTGTTTTTCTAATAAACAAAAAACAAGAGTTCATATAAATTCCCAAAAGGCAAATGGGGATATCAAAATCACCCCTTAACATCATCAATGTCTACATTATAAAATCCTGTTCTTGAGCATCTCAAATTTATCACTCTCAAAGTGAACCAAAAATAGAGTAAACATCTTAATCAACTCAAATGCAGCGAAACAATGTATATTCCAGTAACTGCATGAAATGGGTTCCTCTGAACAGAAATAGCAACAAACTATGTTTCAGTAATTCCACAAACTATGCAAAGACCTAATTTAACAAGAGGCTGGACTCTTTCCCCTGCTTGTACCCCAAGCGGAGAATTGCGAGCTTCAGAAGAAACCCAACAAGCTTCGCACTCATCAAAGACGTCTGGGTTCTCAATCCCAGAAATGTGCGGAAGACTAGAATAAGTTATAGGGCCATAATAACATTCCTCCCAAATTAAAAGCCTGCAATGAGAAAATTTGAGCAACCATATACATCTTTTGAAAATTTGCAACTCAGAAATCATTTTCTAGTTAAATAAGTACACCATTAACGGAAACAAACTGATCTACATACAAAATCAAGAAATTCTATAAAAAGCCTAAATACCACATCAACTATGAAAGCAAGTAAGCACAAATCTCAGATATTTTGCACGTTCTAGTAGCGTATTTAATAATTTACATCAAAACAAATTGTTTGAAACAAAAAAGTTAGAACAAAGGGTATCAAACAAATATGTCATATAAGAGTTAAATCTAAGATAGATTTATATTTATGAAAGTGTAATCGTAGAAAGGGTTATGTCAAGCTGAAAGAGATCTACTTTTCCTCGCTAAGATGCCATGTGACAAAACAGATAGGACCAAACTGAAAACTTCAAAAACAGAAAGTAAAAGATATCAGATTATAAAAGCACAAAACAAGACAACAATACTCAAAAACCTTTAATACTTCGAAATCGAAAAATGATTATAACCTTAACTCATAAATAAAAATTTATATATTCATACATGTTTAGAATATACAGAAATTTCTTCCCTTTTGGCTCAAAAAGAAAATTTTGGGAAAACAAATGAATTCTGCAAAAATTACCATGTTTTAGAAGTTTGTTTCGCAGAGCTAAAACAACATGGCCATTGATGATTGAACAATACTTTCTCTTTTCCATCACGTTTCCAGAAATCAGAGTTCAGAACAAAAATTAAAATTAAAAGATGACAATCGGGAGGAATTTGGGGTTTTAGAGAGAGAAAGAAGGGGAGGTGGAAGCACCGGTCCATCGGAATTTGGGGTTTTAGAGAGAGAAAGAGGGGAACGGAGAAGACGAAGTGCAAATCCTTCCTCTTGCATTTCTCCAGGAGGTGGAAGCACCGGTCCATCGGAACTGAAAATTCCATCAGTATCTTGTCCAATATCGTAGCTCTTGTCATTCCCGTTCGACAGTGGGACCGAAGAGCCAAACGGAGTGGATTCAGGGTAGTTAGGGCTTGGATCCAAGCCGAATCAGCCCCAATCTTAGTGTTTACAACTACCGCACGGACTGAATTTCCATTTTCTTTCAACAAATCTCTGTGAATCTTTTACTTGAAATGAGAGAAATGAGAGAGAGAACGCACGATTGTGGTTCGAGGAAGAAGGCTATTTTAGGCATTTTCTAGTTTTTTTTTACTGTTACACCCTCTTTTCACGCGTTTTTGGCGTCTGACATGCACGCTCGGTTAATTTGGATGGAAAAAATAGCGTTTTCACTTTAACTCAAAAAGTCGGGACTTTAAATGTAGCTTTCCCGACTACAGGTGGTTAAGTGGAAAACCGCTCAAACTCCAGGTGGTCATCTGAACTTAACCCTTTTATTTTTAATTTCCTCATTTGCTTGTGATTTTTTTGGTCTTATACTTTTCTCCTTTTTTTCCCTCTGTTTTTAGTTACTTTTTTCCTGCTGCTTAGTAATTTCTTTGTTATTTACTTTCTCTTTTTTTTATTAATATATATATATATATAATTTTTTTTTCTCCTTTAACATTTCTGCATATAAAGTAATACTAAGAAAGAACAATATTATCTATAATAGGTAGGGTACGGACTACTTTGGAGTAATTTGTTTGTATATTTACTTTTTATGTTTTGCATCTTAAATTTAAAGCATAGCATGACTATCATAACAAATATGCAATCATATGACTTATTTAAAAAAATTGAAGTTGAAATCATATGAAATATTATTGTAGTTTTTGGTGGAGTTTTGCTTCACATTGCATGGGAGAATGTGTTGCTTGTGCCTTGTCTTAAGATGTTAAAGGTGCGAGCTATGCAAAACTCGACTCTATTCAATTAACCGGTTCGATTCTCCTCATTAACAGCTCGGGACGATTCAACTAAACAAATTCTTTTAATTATATATATGCTAATATCATAATTTATAATTGTATATTCCTTCTGTTCCAAAACATACAATCATTATTAACTTTTTGAAAGTCAATTTAAGACATTTTCAAATTTAAAATTTGTATGATTCATTTAGAATTACTAAACAATAATTCTTATAATCGGTAGTTTTTTATATAGTTTCTGATTTTCATTATTGTATTGACTAAAATTAAATGAATCGTTGAAATTGTCAATTGGATTTACAAAAAGTCGATGATGATCATATATTTTGGAATAGATGGATCATATAATATAAGTATTACTCCCTTCCAACCAAAATATAAGATCATATAGCTTTTTGAAAAGATATTTTCAAACTTAAAATTGATATGAATTAATTTAATTTAGACAATACAATTATGAAATTTGTAAACTATGTAAATAGTACTACCATAGTTGTTAGAAACTTACGATACGTGAATACGATTCGACACGATTATTACGAAACGATATAATGCACGATACTTTTTAAAGTTAGCAATCGACTTAAAAAGTTTTTATGTAGAATCAAAATAGTAAAAAAATAAGCTTTTAAGCCTTCTACCATTTCAAATGAAAAGGTCTTTTAGTATAAACATATTTTATATCTTTTGATGAGTCTTTAATCACTTTTTAGAGTTTTATATCTTCTTCAGAATGTCGTTCGCGATACTTTCTATAAGCAGATACATAAATCTCCGCTTCTTAATTTGAATTATTCTTTTTTGTTTTATAGATAAAGGGTGAATCTGAATTTTTTTTCTCTTGTTACTTTATAAAGATTACTAAAATAATATCTAATAAATCTAAATTATGCAATTGTAAAATTTATTTTTAGTCTATGATAATATTTACTTGACTACTTTAATATATAGTCAAGCTAATATGCTTGAATGTCCAATAAATTATGTTTATATATATTATCATATTTTTCATTTCATTTCCGTATCGTACGATACGATTCACGATATGATTCACGATTTGACAACTATGAGTACTACTAATTACAAAATTTATTGTTTTTATAAGTTAAACGAATTACATAAATTTTTGAATTTGAAAATATGTCAAATTGACTTTTAAAACATGAAACTTGATCCTATAATTTGGAACCGAGGGATATAAGATTTATATTTTCAGATATTATATTATAATGGAATAATATGCTTGTGCTTGATATGAAAATCTAAGGAGTACACCATTTTCTTGTTAACTTTTGTGATGGTATTAAATAAAAAAAGAAACAAATAAAAGTAATAGAGTAATGTCACGTAAATGGTTCCAATTGTAAAAATCTATTCATACCATATGCTTTTATATATACAATTTTTTTAATAATTTAAATTTTGAATGTAACAGAAATGTTAGAAGAATATATAATTTGTAACTTTCAAAATTGTTTTTAATAGTAAGTTTCTTTTCCTTCAGAATCGACTAATATATAATTATAAAAGCTGTAAATTTGGTTGGGTCGTGACATATAGTTGATTCAGTTAGTTGGATTGAAAACTGTTTTGCTTTCTTGTTATTTACTGTTTATCTAGAAACTTGAATTATAGCATCATTGTATTGCATTTCCAGATTATCAGTTGAAGCCAGAAAAGACGAGGCTGTTAAACATGCTCTTGAAGTTCGAGCAGCAGTCACATCTGGAAATTATGTCCTGTTCTTCAGACTATACAAGGCAGCTCCTAACTTGAACACCTGTCTCATGGGTTAGTACCCGCATATAATGATTATTATCTTCCTACTGAGATTTAATCATTATTGTTATCTCGAATGGATACTTAGATATAATCGTCTTGTTGCAGATCTATATGTAGAAAAAATCCGGTATGCAGCAGTTAAATGTATGTCTCGTTCATATCGTCCTACACTTCCTGTTTCATACATTGCTCAGGTTCTAGGTTTCAGTAGCGTCTTACCTACGGTTGAACCAAGTGGTGAGAAAGACACTGATGGATTGGAGGAGTGTGTTGAATGGTTGAAGGCTCATGGTGCGTGTCTTATTACAGATAATTCTGGAGAGATGTTACTTGATTCAAAGGTATGTTATAAGCAGGCATCCTAAATTACATTCAAAACAACTTTACTCTATATATGTTTTTAAGTTTATTAATTTCAATTATCATTCTTTATATTTTCTGCCACAGATTTTGGCATGGCAGTAAATTAGGATTGATAATTGATTCTGAATAATCTGACATTCTCTCTCAAGTATAGTCATTTAATTATGTTCACATATGATATTTAATATTTTGGTAGTTACAAGTTTGAAAGTAGATGTTTGTTTTACATGGTATTATGATCATATTACATATTATATGTTTCAAAACTTGTTTTTTTCCACTCCACTATTTTGTTTATTTATTTATTTATTTATTTTTTGGGTGGGTGGGTTTGAAATTATGGCAGTCAGTAGGTTGGATATGTTTGATTATCGACTCAAATGTCAAGCCTCTTATGAAATACTCCCTCTGCCCCACACATTATCTGCAACCCTATTTGGGCATAATACACCTTGGATTTTTCTCCCCACACACAACAAGTGGGGTTGCATGTGAGGTGGAGTATCCAAGTATGATATACTGTGTTTGGGCCCATCCTCAAATGCTTAACAGTGTAACTTAACAGATGCTTTTAATGTCAACCGTTGGTAATGTCAAATTCTAGTTTCGATTCTGGTTTGTTTTCCAACAGAGCATGATCTCAATTACCCTGACAATGGTGATTCTTTTTCTTTACGACGTGCAGTCTTCAACGTCTAGTCTCTTCATGCCAGAACCTGAAGACGCTGTTGCTCATGGAGATGCCACTCTTGCTGTTAATGATTTTTTGACACGGACTCCCTTGTAACCGAACTGATTATATTTTTGACTAAATTAAGAAATCTAGGAGAATGTGATCATCTTCGCTGCTGCACCGTCTAATTTACAAGAACCCTGAAGCTCCCGTCCCAAGGGTTTGGAGGCTGTGCATGCATGATCACAAATGTATGAAATGAGAAAAATAGGTGAAAGGAAATTGAAGAAACAGGAATTCCTCTAAAACGTTGTATTCTAGACTTATTGGCAGGGCCAGGGGCTGGCTGGGGGGTCCGAGAAGTGTAATATTGTTGTTATAAGTTGAAAATATTCATTCTTTTTCATGGAAGACGCATAATGCAAAGTATAATGGAGGGTGAAATAGAATAATAAGGAGATGTAACTGTTGTTTGTATTTTGGCTGAAATGTTTATTTATCATCGTCTTCGACAGAACGCTGAGATATGAATTTTGTTATTTGGTGTGGAATAACAAAATTATTTATTTATTTATTTATTTTCATGTCCGAAAGGAAAAACAATTATTTTTTTCTTTTTCTATTTTTTTTTGGAGTGAAATGGAGACCTACCCCTAATATTGAGTACAACCATATATACTTAAAATAGGAGGGCCATGTCCCTAATATTCAATGCTTAGCTTCACACCTACACTTTAGAACAACATCAAATTTATGAAGTAGTAGTCAATTGTCTTGATTAAAAGTATAGTACAAGTCACTTGGTCAATTTGAAAAAACTAACCCCATGTTTGTTTATAAAGATTATACTATACCCAAGTAGACTTAGGACTATTAATTTAAGAATTATAAAATGGCTTAATAATCTTAACATGGATTATAATCATTACAAACAAACATATAGTTTAAGTTAATAACACATGCATTTGGGTTTCTTAATTGATGTAGGCATTTAAATGATGAATAATACACCACAAAAATAGTTTGAAAAGTTTGGTTTGTGAGTTCAATTAAAAGCTAAGTAGTCCGGTCCATAGAACTTAATGGGCAAGAAACATGATAGTACAACTGTAATCTGTGCAGAGTATGACAGACAGTTAATGCAACCACAATATTTAAATGGCCTATTAATCACAAATTAAACACATTGAGGTGGCCAATTTGGTGTAATTGATACTAAAACAGAAGCTTCCCCGAAAATGGAGATTTATTCGATATTGGTAATGAGATGAAATATTTTTATTGTAAAAATAGTGTTCACTAAAAAAAATTAAAAAAAATTGGATATGCAATTCTATGATTCTAACTCTTTGTAAAAAAAGAAAGAAGAAAAAAAAAATACAAAAGATGAATATATACACGTACACCTTATTATATATATATATATATATAGGAAAAAATGTATATACACAGCTGTGTATTACACAGTAGACTATGGCGACGGTTTTTTGAGCTATAGCGACGGTTTCATCCGTCGTCATAGCTATTCTGGGCTATAGCGACAGTTTACCGTCGCTATAGCCCAAAAAATCTGTAGCTATAGACCTACTGTGTAATACACAACTGTGTATATACATATAGCCCATATATATATAGTACTTGTATAGATATATATAACGTAGAGTTCCTAATTTTCCACAGATATTGGGTGAGAATTTATAAAGTTTGGAAGGGTCTGCACAGTTGAACAATTTATTCATTTAAAACTGAAGCCAGTCAAGATACAATTTTATGAATACTAATTAATTAATTTGTACAAAAAATCGACAATTTATTGTTTGTTTGGGGTGCATTATACGCCATTTCCCTTCATTCTCCTTAGTTTTAGTAGATGAAGACGTGTTAATTTCTGCCAATCTAACAAAAAGTGTTTGCTACTCCTACCTATATATTATGCTAACGAGACTACAATAGTTGATATATATATACTAGCTGGGTCCCGTGCCTCCGGCACTGTATGGACAATATGATTTATCTCAAACTTTGAACGACCAAAATAATTTATTGAGTGAGCGAGAAATTTAAAGTCATTTGTATTTTATTAAATTATTATTAGATTATTAGATAGATAGATGTATAAACGGTGGGATTTATCTCAAACTTTGGACGGCCCAGATGATTTATTGAGTGAGCGGAAAATTCAAAATCATTTGTATTTTATTAGATATATATATATATATATATATATATATATATATGAGTATCCATCCACAACAACCGGTTGTCGGGAGCAACTCCTTTTGGCCCAGCCGTTAGAACCTGTAGCGGCTTATAAAAAAAAATTGTCGGTACAGGTTGTAGCGGCTCGGCCAAAAGGGGTTGCTCCCCAACAACCGATTGCTGTGGATGGAATCCCTATATATATATATAGTTAATCAAAACAAGGTTGACTACAAGTTTAGGTTTTCTTTGTCAAATGCGGTGGTATTGACATAATTAATTAGTAAACTCTAAATTCTACACTTTGATCAGATTAAGTAATCAATAAAATTGGTCTCTTTGTTTTGGAGAATACAAAGAAAAATTATTAAAACTCTAAAATTGTCTTAAATTAACTAACATTGTTTAATTTGTTCATGACTTTTAATAATCAAAAATATTAACGATGATAACCTCCGTAAGTATTAAAGTGTTTGTATATGTCATGTTGATATTATCGCGTTTTGATTAATATCTCTTATCACGATTGAGAAGACAAAAAAGGATCGAATTAATGAATCATCTCGCGCGTTAATTAAGTATTAGCCTGTGTTTTTATTTCTAACGTTAACATTTTCAACTATTATTATTATTATCTGTAATGTTAACATTTTTTTTAAAAATTTGTGTGAAATATATATATATATATATAGGATCAAGAGTAGACATCTTAAGTAGTAGAACTCTCTTAAATAATAGAACTTTATCAAAACGACGTAGTTTTGATAAGACGCGGTGACATTTTTATAAATACTATGCAACCGCGTATTTACAAAAATACCACCGCGTCTTATCAAAACTACATCGTTTTGATAAAATTCTATTATTTAAGGCATTCTACTACTTAAGAATTCTACTTTTGATCCTTTCTGTATATATATTGGGTTATAAGTATATACACAGTAGGGCTATGGCGACAAATTTTTTAGGTTATGTCAACGGTTCACCCGTCGCTATAGCCCAAAAAATAATCATTATAACCGACTGTGTAATATACAACTGTATACATATATTTTTTTTCTATTATATTAGTTTAATTATATATATATATATATATATATATATAGTCCGGATCAGGTCCGGACTCCCTGACCATAACAAAATTCGGACTTTTTTTTTTTAAACAACTAAAAATAAATAAATTATAGAACTTGAATTTTTACATAATACAGTGTTTTGAGTGTGATTTGGATACATATATCAAAACAGTCTGTACATACATATTTTATTGTATGTATCCAAACCATACTCAAAATACTGTATTATATAAAAATTCAAATTTCATAAATTTTTAAAAAAAAGATCCGAATTTTCTACCGTCCGAAAGGTCCGGACCTGATCAATTCTCTATGTCTATATACACACTTGCAAGAAAACGCCTCTTGTTGGATAACGTATAATTATTAGTTGGATAACGTATAATTATTAGCATAAGACCTAAGTGGTTCAACGTGACCTACACACACATATGATACATGTTATATATTGTTTTGATATGTTGATGATTAAATCATTGTCTCTCTCCCCTTATCTCAATGCAATAAAGTTCAAATTAATTTCTTGATTTGTTATGTGTGATAATTATTTGGTTCTGATCATAGGCTGAGGATGGGTCAATCTTATCTGCAATAGGAAGAATTGACTGACAAATGAAATAATTACTCCCTCCATTTCTTTTTAATTGGCTTTTTAATGTTATGAATATAAATTAAGAAATATAATTAATATTTTATCTATTGATTAAATTATGTATAAAATTATAATATTATTCTTTTAAAATTCATTGAAAAGATGAGAGAGAAACAATATGTAACAAAATTTTAAAATTAAGTAAGAATTAATATAGCAAAGTTTTTTAACAAATCAAATTATTAAACGTAGATCGGCCTGACTTCATTATTACTATTTGATAACTGATATTTATGTCGAATTATAATCGCAAAACTTACCAATACACGGGAAAATCAACTTTACCTTCTCTTGAAAATCAACTTTTTCTTCTTTGTTGCCACGAACGAGTTCTCATACTGCTGCTTTACCTTCTCTTGAAAATCAACTTTTTGTTGCAATTTACTTGTGAAGATTTCATATGGAGTATAAGTTATGATTGTAATTAAACGTCATTTACAAAGTACTAGCCATCATTTTAGTTTCCTCCAATATGTCAAAGTAATAGTATAAAAAAAATTACATAATATATACTCATTCCGTTCCTAAAAGATTGTCGTTTTAGAAGAAAAAATTTATTTCAAAATATTTGTCGTTTATAACTTTCGAGGAGAATAAATTATTTACTTTCCTATATTATCCCTACCTTCTCTCATTGTCCCAAAAAATTCTCTCGCTTGTATTAATAGTTTTTAACTTCCCATAAAGGGGTAATGATGGAATTTCAAACAAATTTTACTTGGTAAATGATACTTTCTTAATCCGTGTGTCAAAACCTTAAACCACAATATATCTTTTAGGAACTAAGATAGTACTATACAGTTGAGAGTTATGAGAATTAGAATTTGCATCTCATATTAAACTGGTAACATGGGATTTAAATTTGCATCTCACAGTAAACTCATGGTATGCATGGACAGGGGGATGACACGAAATTTTCATTAAGATGCCCTGAGATGTAGATAACCTCATATGCTCATACAACCTATCCTGTCCGTACTAACGAATGAGTAGAATTGATAAGCACATAATTCTTTGTTTTCTTAAAAAAATTCTTTTTAATTATGCACTCATTCATGGACTTGAAAATTGAGAACAAGAGAAAATGAAGAAAGTTTAATATTAAAGAAAATCCGCTGGAAAATGAGACAATTTACTCGTTGAATCTCTACATGTGCAAAGTAGACTCATAAATATGATATTTTTTTGCGTTGTTTGTTCTACATAAATTGTGTGCAAATAAATGGACTACTTTTATACCGTTCTAAATATGGTCACTGCAGCTCCTAATTTTGATCCGTTTTCATGGACAATAAAACCTTGTTCTATTTCAGTTCAGATTTGTTCATAAGTCATAACATATTATTCAGTTGCAACTTATTTGTAATTTTGATATTTTTATTAAATTTATCTTATATATTTTTATTCATGGTTCAACAATTATAATTAATAGCAGAATAAATTTGTAAAAGTGATATTTTTCTTTTCTTTTCATTGGAACTCAAAAATCCAAAAAAAAGAAAATTTTTAAATTTTTTATTCTTTTCTATTAAAAACTAGAAACAAAACAAAGAAAAACCTTAAATTTTCTATTCTTTTTTTGTTCTAATTTAAGTTTATTATTTTTTTTTTTGCCCAAAACTCAAAAACAGTGTTAGTTGTGAGACCCCAAATTTTATGAATAAAGATTTAAATTTCTCAAAATATTTTTTTGAATATTATGATGTGAATTTGATATAATGTTATAGTAAGCAAGTGGTTATATAATATTCGATTGGTCGGGGAATATTCTTTTTGTCGGAGAATATCCGTACGATGGCACAATCATTGGTAGACCCCACAACGGAAGGATTGTCGTAGTTAAAAAACGACAGAATTATCTTTTTATAAAAATAACGGCGAAAGTGTTACCATTAAAATTGTTGAACTACCCGGTAGTAAAAGTACAGTAATACGCGTGGTTGCATAGTAGCACACGGTATTGATTATTGATGCTTACGTAAGAAGTCACTCAGTTATGCTCAATTATTGCTACAATAACTACTTCATCATATCTCTCATATTATTGATTCAATTATTGTCACAGTATCATCTGCATAATATGTTATATTATTAAATCAATAATTGAGACGACAAAGTTATTCATATTAATATTTGCAATATTGACAAAGTCTAGAAGTTCTGTCAAGGAGAGGTTTGGTCACCTAATTGCACGCCAATAAGGAGAAATTCTTATCGGAAAGCCCCTTCTTTCCTGGGAACGACCTAGTTGTTAAAAATTATGAATTATAATATTAATGATGAATAAGATTGTGTTGATTAAAGATGAAATTGATAGTTCCATTATGTTGTAATTATTAGTTGTGAAGCCCCCAAAATAGGTATAAACCACCCATTTTGAGTCGTCATTAACATGGTACAGAAATAACTACAACTTTATTAATACAACATAAAAACTGTGAGTTTAAATTCAAATATTACCATCTAGACAATATTCACACCCAAATAAATTCTCATTACAATTATTGATACATTATTTTACAAAAATGGTGAGAACTACTAAAACAACTCTCTAGAACCATCATTCCACACCACGACTAGAACGCGCTACATTCTCGCCTCTTGAGAAGAAAAATGGAACAAAAAGGAAAAGGGTGAGCTCAACTAGCCCAGTAAAGAATATTATGACTAAGATAATATATAACAAATTATTGTTAGTCTTCAACAGGAAAAAATCTGATGAAATACAATAGACAACAAGTTTCAGATCAATATTCGCAGCGGAAATAATAATTCATAGATGAGTTACGTAGAGAACGAAATCTACTATAATCTATGAATTTAAAAAGTCCATCATCAATATTTTATCTCCGTAACATCAATAAATATACATTTTAAATCAAATATTCATCTTTGTAATACA
Organism: Panax japonicus; assembly: GCA_020205505.1. Classification (NCBI taxonomy): domain Eukaryota; kingdom Viridiplantae; phylum Streptophyta; class Magnoliopsida; order Apiales; family Araliaceae; genus Panax; species Panax japonicus. Next base: position 63,674,789 of record CM035114.1, read on the forward strand.
GGCCACAAATATTCATCAGTCGGTCATGTTCATCTCAACACCTGTACATCTTTGCACTACGGGCCAAAGATCTTCATAAAAAAATCAACCATCTTTGTACTACAGGCCAAAGATATTCAGTAATATCATCTTTTAGGACTGAGGATGATGAAAAATATTTTAAGGAAAACGAATCGAGTGAAACAAAAGAACAAGTATTATGGATTCGTACTTTAAACAATCCGAGTTCAAAAATACTTCATAAATAATCATAGTGAAGTAAAATTCAAAAATGATCAAAACATGGATACAATCAAAGCTAGTATCCATAATAGATATTTTGGACAAAATACAAAAATTTAATTTTTTTGTGAATAGTGCTGTATACGTGAATAGTGCCGTATACGTGAATAGTGCCGTATACGTGAATAGTAACCCCGACACTAAATGATAAGAATTTCACAAGAAAAATCTTACCAATATTCCGGCATAATGATATTAGAAGAAATAATATCATTTAAAAAAAATAATAATATCCCTTACCTTGAAAAGACTGTACTTCTAGCTGGAATACCGGATATAGTGTTGAAGGAAACTTGCACCGTATAACAACACTCAAAGTATCAAAATACTCACAAGAATACGCTCGATAATATAGAGAGAGAAAGGGAGAGAAAATATCATTTTCTGGTGTGATTTTCACTTCTAACCTAAGCACCCTATTTATAGAAAAATGCTTAGAACGTCAAAGCAGAAAATTTAATAAAATATTAATATATATATATTATAAATTTTTATGCACACCTTCATTGATCCAAAATATCAGCCACACATTTTCCAAACTTTCCAAAAACGTTTTTCATATTAAAAATAATTAAAACTTCCAAAAATCAATTATTTCAGAATTTTAGAACTTCAATAATTTATAATAAATAGCCCTTTTGTCAGAAAATTCGAACCTTATGTTTTTTTCATAGAAAATTTCATTCTCTACAACTTTGAAGAAGAAAGTTTTTCCAAATTCCAAATAGAAACTGACCGAAATCCACAAACGCGAGATTTTACAGGCTATAATCAAATTTCAGTCAAGAAATGGGGTCCACAAACATGTTTAACATATTTTAAACAATTTTTGTAACAAAAATACTCTTCCTCCTTATATACTCATATATCCCACATTCATTATAAAAATATCACCATTATTATATTATTAAAATATAATAATATATTTAAATGAATTATTTATCAGAAAAGATAAAATAACAATTTTTCAACAATTGTCACATTAAAAATTTTCTCCATCTATATCCACATAAAATGAATATTTTCCTTATCATATAAATTAATAATTAATTATTCACAAATAATATTACAGAATCATAATACTGACAACCAGGCAGTTCCCAGGAAAGAAGGGACTTTTCAATAAGAATTTCTCCTTACTGGCGCGCAATTAGGTGACTAAACTTCTCCTTAGACAGAACTTTCTAGACATTGCCAATAATGTTATCTAATAATATTATTCAAATAATATGAATTATTGATCTGATAATGAAAATATTGTGTAGTGACAATTATTGAAACAAAAATAATATAAAATATCAACGTAGCAATTATTGAATCAATAAAATAAAATATTGAACAGTAACTACTATAATAAGTATTGATTAATGCTTTCCTACGTAAGAATTAATAATTGGTGCAATACCGTGTGCTACTGTGTTTTAACCACCGGGTATTCCAACAGTATTAACGGTAACAACTATGCTGTTATTTATAAACAACTTACACTTGTCGTTTTTTTTCATCCAATTGCTTTCCGTTATGGGGCCTACACAAGGCTGCGCCATCGTACGAATATTCCCCGACAGTAAGAATATTCCATGACCAAACGAATATTCTCCGATAAAAATGAATATTTTATAACCACTTACATATTTAAAATATTTGCGCATTTTACCCATAACTAATCACATTAATCAAATCAACCCTTACTATTTCAAAATAATAAATAGAGAAAATTTAATTTTATTTATAATAAACTGGGGTCTTACATTAGTGTTAGTGAAAATCGATATTTATTCCGATGATAATTGATGTCTGGGGGTTATATTGATAAATCGGGTAATTAATCGGATAAATGTGCAATTAATTGCTACTAATTCACACGCTTATATAACTATTTATTCACATGTGTGTACTATTGAATCACATTCATGTACTATTAGGGGAGTTGGTGCAAGATTGATAATACTTGCATGACTAATTTAAAAATGGAGGTATAGATGAAGGTACTATACTGTAATTTGTATTTTTACATGATCATAACTATTGATTCACAAGATTGAACTATTGATTCACATTATTTACTGTTAGGGGAGGTGGTGCAAGTTTGATAATACTTACAGAACTAAATTAAAAATGAAAGAAAAGTTGAAGGTATTGTACTGTAATATTTTGAATCCCAAAATGTGCAATTATCAAAACTATATTTTCCTATAAATAGAAGCTCATTCTTCCTTCATTTCTCACCAATTCATTAAAGCTATAGAGCAATTATTATAGAAAGAAAGAAGAAGAGAAGTCTGCTACCTCTCTACTCCAGTATCTAATTTTTCTAAGGTAAGAGGTATTATTTCTTTCGTATTCATGAAGAGAGCTTCTGTTATTCCATTCTTTATTATTATGCTGGAATAACCTGTCTATGCAAAGTACCGCATACATCGTAAAATTCTTCTGTTATTCCATTTTTTATTATTATGTTGGAATATCCTGTCTGTGCGGATTATACTAGACTTGGTTCCATTCTTTATTATTCTGTTGGAATAACCTGTCTGTGCGGTCTATCGCTTGCATCTTTGTTATTATATTCTTTATTATTCTGTTAGAATATCCTGTCTATATGGTTTACGCATGTCCTGGTTTTATTCTTTATTATCCTGTTGGAATATCCTGTCTGTGTGGTTTACGCATGACCTGGTTCCATTCTTTATTATTCTGTTGAGAATAACTTGTCTGTGCGGTCTATCGTATGCATGATGAATTCTTCTATTATTCCATTCTTTATTATTCTGTTGGAATAACCTGTCTATGTGGATTACCACATGCATGGTGAATGATGTTTTGTATTCATATGAATAGTATTTTCATTCAAAAGGGGTTATTGCCAGGGGCAGTTTTGTAATTTTTTTTACCCTAAAAAAATCTGAAAAAATTTGAAATGATAATTTGATGAGTTTTCTAAATTATGTCCAAAAATGGCAATTTTTAGATGTATAGATTAAGAGTTGTGGATTTCTTGGGTAAAGACTATTTTAAACGTAAACTCTTATAACTCTTTGTGGTTAACTCCAAAATTGGTAAAATTTTTATTGGGAGTACATGTATATAACAGGAGTATACCCTGTAAATTTCAAATTTTTTGGACAAAATTCCAATTTATGATAAATGTCTAAATATTTGGCAGTTTTGGCCATATGAAAAATAGTAAATGAATTTTAAAAATTCTGAGAATAATATATGTTCAATATGCTACAATATTCTGCTAAATTTCAGAAAAGAAATATTTTTGGGACTAATTTGGTATTTTTCATGAAAATAAACTAGTTATGACTAAATGAATTAAATATGTTATGTGAAATAACAAAATTGGAAAATAGGAATTTATGGCTTAGGAATCCTATATAGGGTATATGCAGATTTTTGAAGAGGGATTTGATCATTGGTGATGAAATCTTATGAGTATGACATTTTTGAATGATTAAAATGCATTATTTGGTAAAGTGTAAACAATTAAAATAAATGGTTTATAAGTTTAAGAAGTGATTAAAATATTATTATAATATTAATAATATTAGATTATGAGTTTATTAAGTGATTGATAATATTTGGATAAATTTAAAGTCTTTAATATTTATCCTTGATTTCGTTTGATTATTGCTTATATCATTGTCATCTTCATCATGCTTATATTGTGATGAAAGTCATCTTTGGCTTACGTGCATAGATGGACTTGGTATGATTATGACCATGAATTATTTGGATATAATCATGACCATAATGTAACGAATGATGTGGTAAAAGTCCTTATTCGCCGGTAGTGCATTGATGGAGAGTTTTTGGTATGATTATGACCAGAGATTATTCGGTACAGTCATGACCATTGATGATTTAATGAATATCCTTGGCCCGTAGTGCAAGGATGATTCGATGATGTGGTTTATTTATTAAGCTGACTCTCAGCGATAAAAAAATTGATAAAAACATTTTAAATCATAAAATATGGTAGATATCATGCTCTACTTGACTCTTCTAATGGATTTCTTATTCCACTACAGTTAAACTTGATGTCTATTGTATTTTATCAGTTTAACATTATTGAAGACTAATGATAATTTATTCCGCATTATCTTGGTCATAATATTTCTTACTGGGCTAGTTGAACTCACCCTTTCTTTCACTGTTCTCTTCAGGAAATGAGAATATAGCTGGGACGAGTCGGGGAACGGAGTGACGGTCCAGATGATAGCATTAATAGTCTTCATTATTCTGTTAAATAGTGTGATAATAAATGTAATGAGGACTCCATTGAGTGTGGATATTGCCTAGATGACAATATTTGTGTTAAAACTCATAGCATAGGTTTTGTCGTATTTTACACGACAGTTATATAATTAAGTTTTTATTTATATTTTGTACCATGTATTTGGCGATTCAAGATGGGTGATGTATACATGTTTTGGGGGCGTCACATTAGTACTTTGTCTTCCACTACATTATGTACGTTTCTATGGGTCTCATCTATACTTCATTTGATAAGTTTTACTCCCCAAGTCACGTCTCATAATATGTGACCAGTGGCAGAACCAGAATATTTATAGAGGGGGTTCAAAATACATCAATAAAAAAAATTATTTATTAACGCTTGGAGTGCTTCTTTTAAATTTATTTTACCCACTTAATTATAGTATTTCACAACATTCTATTCCAACTTTTGTCAATTTTTGAGTTGTGAGTTTAATGAATTTAAATATATATATATATATATATATATATGATTAAAAGCCAATTTGTATCCTAAACTTTACACTCATGTTGACTTTTGCACCCCAAACCGAAAAAGATGTCTAAGTACACCCCAAACTTCAATTAAACGTAACAAAAAGCATACTTTCATCGCTTAACCGGTCAAAAGTGACCGGTTAAGACTATAATATTTATTACAGAGGGGTAAACTTGGAAGTTTATATTTATTTCACACAATTCCCATGCTTCTCTCTGTTAAACCCACATTCTCCATCTCTAAAGTTCGCTTTGTAAATCTGTAGGTTGAGCAGCCATTGTTTACAATAGACGATGAATTCCTTCCTGGTTCAAAGGAAAATAAAATAGATTCTGCTGTTTGGTCAAATCTGGAGTATATATCCAAGTCTCCTGAGTGTCAATCAATTCCTAGATTCGGTACTTTTAAAACCTTTTTGAGTCTTAATACTATTAAATATGTGTCTCTTACTCCCAAGGAAAATTTTGGGGAAAATATTGCAACTAGGATCTTAATCGTAGAAGAAAAGGTCAATTTTGATCTGATTCTTCTTCTGGCTCTGGTTCATTTATCAGCTAAGATTGAAATGCATTCAAGCATGTTACAATAATAAAACATAAAATTTTTATGCTAAGTCCAGAATACATTATTTCAGATAGGGTAATTCATTGTAAGAGGGACTAAACCTATCTATTGCACTAAATTCTCATAATTATTTGATAGTATAACAATTTTTATATTGTGTCTCTTGCTCAAATAAAATATACCAATTGTTGTAAAAACGATTTTCATGAGGGTTAAATTTTTTGTATGTTTTAGAGACTACAAATGAAGTCGGAAAGTTCTCAGTTTCAGCACCATCTGATATGCCTTACAAGGAAATGGCTACCCACATGCGAGTCTCTCTCGAGGAGCAGAGCGCCGCCCTCCTCCTCCGCGTCCCTTGTGCCTCCCGTAATGTTATTCGCCTCCGTGACGACTCACTATCCCTCCGCCAATCTGTTGCATCCATCCACCTCATGCTCAAAAAGGTCCCCCAACACTTTCTGCTCATTTATTGATTCATATATGTATAATGCCTTTGTATAATACTTTTAGATTTTTTTATTCAATTGTAATTTTTAATTTATTTTATTACGAATTTATCAATTTAGAAATCTTTCTGTGCATATGAAAAATACAGGGATATGCATATCTATACAGTACATGGATAACACACTGTACACAAATAGTTGTCCAAACAACCAAGTATTAACAACTTAAAGTTGCCTTCTTCTTCTTTTTTGAGCTGTTTAAAAAATGCATTAATATACTTCATCTGTTCCAAAATACAGACTTTTTTTGGATAATTTTATGTCGTCAAAAATTCGAGAGCAGAGTATGTTTGGAGAGCAGAGTTGTGACGCCCCCAAAATAGGTATACATCACCCATCTCGAGTCGCTAAATACATGGTACAAAATTCAAATACAACTTAATTATACAACAGTCGTGTAAAATACGACAAAACATAATCTAAGAGTTTTAATAAGAATATTGTCATCTAGACAATATCCACACTCAATGGAGTCCTATTACATTTATTGTCACACTATTTAATAGAATAGTGAGGACTACTAATGCTATCATCTGGACCGTCACTCCGTTCCCTGACTAGTCCCGACTACGTTCTCATTTCCTGAAGAAAATAGTGAAAGAAAGGGTGAGCTCAACTAGCCCATTAAGAAATATTATGACTGAGATAATGCAGAATAAATTATCATTAGTCTTCAAAAATGTTAAACTGATAAAATACAATAGATATCAAGTTTAACTGCAGAGGAATAAGCAATCCATTAGAAGAGACAAGTAGAGCATGATATCTACTATCTTCTATGATTTAAAATGTTTTCATCAATTTTTATCGCTGAGACTCAGCTTAATAAATAAACCACATCATCGAGTCATCCCTGCACTACGGGCCAAGGATATTCATTAAATCATCAATGGTCATGACTATACAGAATAATCCCTGGTCATAATCATACCAAAAATTGTTCATCAATGCACTACAGGCTACTGCGGACTTTTACCACATCATTTATAACATTACAGGTCATGATTATACCGAATAATCCCTAGTCATAATCATACCAAGTCCATCTATGCACGTAAGCTAAAGATGACTTTCATCACAATATAAGCATGAGGATGATGACAATGACATAATAATTCAATAAAACAAGTTCAAGAATAAATTTTAAAGATTTATAAGTTAATTTATCTTGAAATCAATTACGTCCAAATTGTCAACATGATACTGCTTTGTGGAGTAAAATTCAAGAATGCTCAGAAGAATATTTCCATGAAAAGATACCGGATGAAGCTCAAATATCCAGGATATTCTACTAATTTCATGGAGTATAGAAGCCAAAACTTTAACCAAATGAGTATCATAGAATATATGAAACTGCAAATGGATTTGCACCCGCCATGCGGTAATCCACGTAGACAGATCATTTTCACAATTTAATAAGGAATGAATACGAAGGATCATTCACCATGCACGTTCGCTTTTCTAGGATGGTATTGGATGGTATGATCATAAGCTTTGAATAGCTCAAGACATCGTCGTTGCCGCATGTTGAGTTCCTTTTGAGTGAAGAAATATTTGAGGCTTTTATGATCCGTATAGATCTCCACCTTTTCTCCATACAGGTAATGCCTCCAAATCTTAAGCGTAAAAATGACTGCTACCAACTCTAGATCATGAGTAGAATAATTCCTCTCATATTCTTTGAGTTAAAAAGAGGCATAGGCTATGACTTTCCCATGTTGCATGAGAACACATCCTAACTCTTTTCCTGAAGCATCACTGTAGATGAAAAATCCCTCCGAGCCAGATGGTATTGTAAGAATAGGTGCTGAAATGAGTCTCCTCTTGAGTTCTTGAAAACTCTTTTCACATTCCTCGCTTCAACCAAATTTTGTATCTTTTCGAGTCAGCTGAGTTAATGGAGTAGCGATTCGAGAAAACCCTTCTACGAATCTCCGATAATAACCAGCTAAACCGAGAAAGCTACGTACTTCGGTCACTGACTTAGGTTGCTCCCATATTTAAATTGCTTCAATCTTTACCGGGTCAACAGATATTCCATGATTTGATATCACGTGCCCAAGGAATGCAACTTTCTCAAGCCAGAACTCGTATTTCTTCAACTTGGCATAAAGCTTGTTTTCACGAAGCTTTTGCAGTATCAACCTCAAGTGTTGCTTATGGTCTTCGTGGGTTTTGGAGTATATGAGGATGTCATCAATAAAGACGACTACAAAGTGATCCAAATATTCCTTGAATACTCGATTCATCATTTCCATGAAGGCTGCAGGAGCATTAATCAATCCAAAAAATATGACTAGGAATTCATAATGCCCGTACCGAGTTCTGAAAGCAGTATTTGGAATGTCATCAGTTTTAATCTTCAACTGATGATATCTGGAATGAAGATCAATCTTTGAAAAGAATTTGGCTCCTTGCAACTGGTCAAACAGGTCATCAACGCGAGGCAACGGATACCTATTTTTAATGGTGACATGATTCAACTCCCGATAATCAATACAAAGTCATATACTTCCATCTTTCTTCTTTACAAATAGAATAGAAGCACCCCAAAGAGACGTACTAGGACGAATGAAACTGATGTCTAACAATTCCTGTAGTTGGGTTTTTAACTCTTGAAGTTCAATAGGAGGCATTCAATATGGGGCTTTGGAAATGGGTTTTGTACCGGATTCAAGGTCGATACTAAATTCAATTTCACGCTCTGGGGGTAGGCCAGGAAGTTCTTCAGGGAATACGTCAGGAAATTTATTAACAATAGAAATATCATTCAAATCTGACGTATCTTTATTTAAATCCGTGACATGGGCTAAGAAAGCTTGACATCCGTTTTTCAATAAACGAATAGCTTTATGACTTGATATGACAGTGATTGATTTTAGTGGTCTGGTTGCATGAATTCGCATAATAGGTTGGTTAGGAATATGAAAGCTAACAACCTTACAAAAACAATCGATTTTAGCATGATGAGTAGTTAACCAATCAACCCCTAAAATCACATCAAATGCAAGTATTTTCAAAGAAATAAGATCGACAGGTAACGTGCTGTTACCGATTTGAATCAAACAAGACTTATAAACCGTGGATGTAATGAAGGTTTCTCCCAACGAAGTTTCAACAGATAAGTCAAAGTCTAATTTCTCCGGAGTCAAATTTAAACGTTGAGCGCAAGTAGGAGAAATAAAGGAATGGGTAGAACCAGTATCAAATAAAGTATAAACTTCGCTAGAGTTTATGATTAGTTTACCCGTGATCACCTCGTTCGGATTTCTCGCTGTTTGGGATGTTACGACAAACGCTCTCCCTTGAACTACCGGTTTTGTCTTGTCTGGGACACCCTTTGATGCCTCCATCACAGCTGGACTTGACTTTGGTGCACAAAAAAATTGGGCTAGGTGACCTTCTTTTTCACAATTATAACACGCTTTGGAATGCATTGTGCAGTTTGGACTTATGTGTCCTTCCCCTCCACATTTGTAACATACGACCGGTGGTCATTCTCCTTCCTTAACAACAGGTGCTGGTGCTGACGTCTTTCCATCCTTGTTGAATCTCCTCTTCTTGAAATGTCCACTCTTATTGTAATGGTCGTGATTACCGCCGAAGTGATTATCATTTCTAGCATGTTGATTCCCTCCACGTTTGTTGTCACCGCTTCGATGACTGCTACCATTGGTATTATCTACTTGTCGGTTGTTCTCTCTTGGTTGGGTTGACTCATTATCTCGCTCCAATAACTGAGCCCTATTCACAACATCTGAATACAAACACAGTTTGTGAGAAATTAGGTATTGACATATCTCCAGTTTTAAACCTCTTAGAAACATCCGCGTCATTCTCTCTCAAGCTTGATGAACTCTACCCCTTCATGTGACAAATACTTTCAGGAAAGTACTTGTTGAACAGTTCTTGGAACTTCTCCCAAGACATCTTCAGTGCGGCAGGTTGAGTACGCTTTACAGATTTTCACAAGTAATCTGTCTCTGCTCGCAACATGAAGGTGGCAAAGGGAACCTTTTGCTCCTCGGAGCATCCCAAGACATCAAATATCTTGTTGATCTGCTTTATCCACGTCTCCGCCTTAAGTGGTTTTGGCTCTCCAAAAAACTCCGGTGGTCCCAGCTCCTTGAACTGCTTAGCGGTGACCGTCCGAGAATTATCAGTGTTTCCACCTGCATTTTGGACAGGAGACGCTTTTGCCTGATGTTGCATGAATTGTATAAAGCCTCTGAACATCCCATCGTTCACCATTTCATCGGTGTTATTGTTTACATGAGGATTATTGTCTTCCTGTTGCACATTATCCTGGGCATTAATCTATGGTGACTCAACGGTCTCATGTGCTTCATTGTTTATCTCAACATTTTCGGATGCCATTTTCAAATACTGCCACAAAATAAGGGTTAATTAACATATCACATATTATCCCTATACTCTGACCGACCAATTAAATAACAAATAAACTTAGGTAGGTAATACTAGTGAAGGAATTCCTCGTCTTTCCCCTCCTAGTTCTTGTCTCACATCTCAGCCAGGGATCATATCCCTAAGCTTTGATACCAACTGTGACGCCCCCAAAATAGGTATACATCACCCATCTTGAGTCGCCAAATACATGGTACAAAATTCAAATACAACTTAATTATACAACAGTCGTGTAAAATACGATAAAACATAATCTAAGAGTTTTAATAAGAATATTTTCATCTAGACAATATCCACACTCAATGGAGTCCTCATTACATTTATTGTTACACTATTTAATAGAATAGTGAGGACTATTAATGCTATCATCTGGACCGTCACTCCATTCCCCGACTAGTCCCGGCTACGTTCTCATTTCATGAAGAGAATAGTGAAAGAAAGGGTGAGCTCAACTTGCCCAGTAAGAAATACTATGACTAAGATAATGCAGAATAAATTATCATTAATCTTCAAAAATGTTAAACTGATAAAATACAATAGACATCAAGTTTAACTGCAACGGAATAAGCAATCCATTAGAAGATTCAAGTAGAGCATGATATCTACTATCTTTTATGATTTAAAATGTTTTCATCAATTTTTATCGCTGAGACTCAGCTTAATAAATAAACCACATCATCGAGTCATCCCTGCACTACGGGCCAATGATATTCATTAAATCATCAATGGTTATGACTATACCGAATAATCTCTAGTCATAATCATACCAAAAATTGTCCATCAATACACTACAGGCTACTGAGCACTTTTACCACATCATTTATAACATTACAGGTCATGATTATATCGAATAATCCTTGGTCATAATCATACCAAGTCCATCTATGCACGTAAGCTAAAGATAACTTTTATCACAATATAAGCATGAGGATGATGACAATGACATAATAATTCAATAAAACAAGTTCAAGAATAAATTTTAAAGATTTATAAGTTAATTTATCTTAAAATCAATTACGTCCAAATTATCAACATGATACTGCTTTGTGGAGTAAAATTCAAGAATGCTCAGAAGAATATTTCCATGAAAAGATACTGGATGAAGCGCAAATATCCAGGATATTCTACTAATTTCATGGAGTATAGAAGCCAAAACTTTAACCAAATGAGTATCATAGAATATATGAAACTTCAAATGGATTTTCACCCGCCATGCGGTAATCCACGTAGACAGATCATTTCCATAATTTAATAAGGAATGAATACGAAGGATTATTCACCATGCATGTGATAATCTACATAGACAGGTTATTCCAACAGAATAATAAAAAATGGAACCAGGTCATGCGTAATCCGCACAGACAGGATATTCTAACATAATAATAAAGAATGGAATAACAGAAGAATTCACCATGCATGCGATAGACTGCACAGACAGGTTATTCCAATAGAATAATAAAGGATGGAACCAGGTCTAGCGTAATCCGCACAGACAGAATATTTCAACAGAATAATAAAGAATGTAATAACAAAGAATTCACCATGCATGTGATAGACCGCACAGACAGGTTATTCTAACAGAATAATAAAGAATTGAACCAGGTCTAGCGTAATCCGCACAGACAAGATATTCCAACAGAATAATAAAGAATAGAATAACAGAAGAACTTCACCATGTATGCGGTACTTCGCATAGACAGGTTATTCCAACATAATAATAAAGAATGGAATAATAGAAGAATTTCACCATGTATGTAGTACTTCACATAGACAGGTTATTCCAACATAATAATAAAGAATGGAATAACAGAAGCTCTCTTCATACATACAAAAGAAATAATACCTCTTACCTTAGAAGAAACTGGATATTGGAATAGTGAGGTAGCAGACTTCTCTTCTTCTTTCACTCTATAATTTCTCTCTATAATAATTGCTCTAAAGCTTTAGTGAATTCGTGAGAAATGAAGGAAGAATGAGCTTTTATTTATAGGAAAATATAGTTTCGATATTTACAGTACAATACCTTCAACTTTTCTTTCATTTTTAATTTAGTCTTGCAAGTATTATCAAACTTGCACCACCTCCCCTAATAATAAATAATGTGAATCAATAGTTATAATCATGTGAAAATACGAATTACAGTATAGTACCTCCATTTTTAACTTAGTCATGCAAGTATTATCAATCTTGCACCAACTCCCCTAATAGTACAAGAATGTGAATCAATAGTACACACATGTGAACAAATAGTTATAACATGTGAATTAATAGCAATTAATTGCTTATTTATCCGGTTAATTACCCGACTGGTCAGTATAACTTCCAGACATCAATTAATATCGAAATAAATGTTGATTTCTAATAACACTAATAATTCCAACACAATGAAACTATCAATTTCATCTTTAATCAACAAGAACTTATTCATCATTAATATTATAACTCACAATATTTAACAATCAGGTCGTTCCCAAGAAAGAGTGGGTTTTCCAATAAGGATTTTTTCTTATTGGCGCGCAATTGATGACCAAACCTCTCATTGACAGAACTTCTAGACATTATAAATATTGTAATTTAATAATATGAATAACTTTGTCGTCTCAATTTTTGATATAATAATATATCATATAATGCAGATGATATTGTGACAATAATTGAATCAATAATATGAAATATATGATGCAACAATTACTGTAGCAATAATTGAGTATAACTGATTGACTTCTCACGTAAGCATCAATAATCAATACCGTGTGCTACTATGCAACCTCGCGTATTACTGTACTTTTATTACCTGGTAGTTCAACAATTTAACGGTAAAACTTTCGCCGTTATTTTTATAAAAAGATAATTATGTCGTTTTCTAACCACGACAATACTTCCGTTGTGGAGTCCACCAATGATTGTGTCGTCGTACGAATATTTCCTGTTAAAACGAATATTTCCCGACCAATCGAATATTATATAACCACTTGCTTACTTTGTAAAATTTATAAATATTACCCACAACTATAATATTATATCAAATCCACACCATAATATTCAAAAATATATTTCGAGAAAATTATTCTTTATTCATAAAAGTTGGGGTCTTACAAGAGTATGAATTCGAAAGCAGAGTATGAAAGTAGCAGAGTATGTTTGGCCTTGAAATGTGTTTGTCTTTTCATATTGCGAGATTGTATGTGTTGTGGCTTAGTATAGAGGTATACATGTAATTCAATACTTGTAATAATAGTTTTATAGACTAATTGGTAGCTGTTGGTTTCTTTATTCAATATATAAGCTATTTGTTTTGTTGTACCATGGTGAATTTGATTGTTTATAATTACAGGTTACATGTTTTTGATTAAATGGTTTTTGTTTTTTTATTGATGTAATTTTATATCTGTTTTCGATTAGGATTGTTGACTTTGTAATTAGGTTTTTGTTTTGTTTTCAAAGCACTTGAGAGCTGATAAAATTGGTTTGGTGAAGAAACAGGAGAGAGAATTACCTGATGAAGAAGATATGAAGATGTGAAAAAGACTTCAATATTCTTTCAAATGCACGTGTGTCTTAGCCGGTCACTTTTGACCGGTTAAGTGAAAAAAATATGCTTTTTGTTACGTTTAATTGAAGTTTGGGGTATACTTAGACACTTTTTTTGATTTGGGTGCAAAAGTAAACATAGGTGTAAAGTTTAGGGTTTTAGTCTGTCTCTCTATATATATATATATATAAATTTTCCGAACTATGAGACTATTAATCAGACTTTAATTTGAAATTTTTAGTCAACTGATTAGTTACTTTTATAGATAAATTATAAATTATAATATTATATATTCAAAACTTTATATTGTTGTTCATGGGATTAATTACTTTGAAAGAATGAATTCCAGCAACAAAAACAAAAAAAATAGAAGAAATATTTAATAATCTTGATATCATAGAACTATGGTGAACTTATTTATAGTTACTATAGTAGGATTCAATTTTTCTTTTAGTTTTTTTTTTAATTAGTTTACAGAGAGAATTGTTATCACTTTTTTGCCTCACTTTGATGATAAAGTAAAAATAAAAAAAACAAAGGAGAAAAGAAAATACATAAAAAAAGAAAAAAAAGGAAAACAAATAACCCTGAAAATTTCAAGGTGGGGAGTCATATGACCCCCCTAGACCCCACTGATTCCGCCCATGTATATGACGTTTTTGATGATTTCCAAACTTTATTATATTAATATTCTAAAATATATTATCCTGACACTTATTATCATGTCATTATGTTTGTTAATCATTTTTCACAGATCCAGTTATCACGGAGTTAACTTTATAATAAGTTGGTTACGTGATCAATACTGTGCTGATACACAGAGAAAGGTTACCTCCCACTTACGTATCAACACTGTATTAATCAATTCATCGAAATTAATTTTTCAGACAACATAACTACCATAATTAATTTTCAACAGTTTTTGTACCTAACCCAATAATGAGTTGAAGTAAAATTTAATAACAAGAATTTATCCCATTACATTCCAAAATAGATAGTATAAAATTAAACAAAAAACAAAACACACTACTCCCGCCAAATTAAAATATTTATTACCTTTACCCAGTTTTCACACTTACCTCCTCTTGTTCTTACTTCCCAACAACAAACAAAAGTAAAACAGAATCCTAAAGAAAAACCCCCAAGCCACTGTCACCCACAAGCAATTCCACTTGCTCAGATCTGTAATCCCCTGCTGCTGCAATATATCCGCCCCGGTAGTCAGGCATGTCCGGGCATTAATCGTCGTTCCTAAAGTGCTGCTCATGCTCTTCAACAGCTTCAATTTCATCGCATTCGGCGCAGACCCCAAAGGTGAATTATCAAATATTTGTACACCCCGAACAAAGCACTTTGTGGGATCCTCAAATTCATTTTGAAGAACAGCCTCATAGGGATATTTCACTAGAGAAATGTAGTGAAACCAAATCCAGTATTCGGGAATTCGATCACGGTTGATGAAGAATCCACTGAACAGGAGGAAATAAGCTAAAATTGCAACGACAATTGTGTAACCGAGCATAACATGAGGCACAATTCCTGATAGGAAGGTGACAAAGGAGCTTCCGGCCCAAAAAGAAGCAAATATGATCAGAAAATAGAAAATGAAGCCGGAGAATCCACCGTCTAGGCCCACCGCCCAAAATGTGATGGCGGAGAAAGCTAATGAGAGGAAAACCAGCGACGGCAATACAACTAATGAATGAGAGATTACATATGACGATCGTCGATATGTATTGTAAGCAGTCTCCCTCATAAATATGTACCGCTCTTGGAGGAAAACTGGCAATGCATCGGCGCAAGTGTAGAAGGTGGTGGACATGGCAAAGGCGAAAAAACCTAGCCGTTCTTGAACGCCTTTTGGCGAATTATCGAGGTTCCAAAACATGGTAGCTAGGATGAATCCGGTCACCATCACCGCGCCCAAACGAATTCCGAAAAGCTCAGGCATTCTACGTGAATTTTTAATTGACCTTCTTGATAAAACCGCCATTTCAATCCATAACGGATTTGCGAATGTTGGCACCATTGATGACGGATTCACATCGTTTGTCGTGCCGGAGACTAATTTTCCCCGGGAAATGCTGGCACTGATTGCTTCTTTTAGTGATAATCCATGTGCCGGACTTGGAGTTTCATTAATGTTAGTATTCCGGCGACTCCGTTTCAAACTCTGCCACGATTTGTTGAATTCTACCAAGGATTTAGTTCCTCCGGGGGAGCCTTCCAGTTCGCGGATTCGGTCGAGGGCGAATTCCGTCCGGTTCTCGTTTTCCGGTATCGGATGGCCGAAATCTGCGAAATATAAAGGTAAACTGGACGGAGAACCGCTGTAAACCGTCTGGCCACGAGATAAGAACAGTAATCTGTCAAGTAAGCCTAGAATTCGATAACTCGGCTGGTGTACAGACATTATCACAATACTTCCGCTCTGAGCAATTCTCTGTAATACTTTTACCACCATGTAAGCACTCGTGGAATCGAGACCGGAGGTCGGCTCGTCAAGGAATAAGAGGATTGGATCGTGGATTATGTCGATTCCGATTGAGACACGGCGGCGTTCGCCGCCGGAGACTCCTCTGTGGCCTTCATCTCCGATGACTGTCTTGGCGGCGTTGCGGAGGCCTAATTGATCGATTAAGGCTTGGACTCTGAGCTTCTTTTTGGACTTTGAGAGAGTTCGAGGGAGTCGGAATTCGGCGGCGAACATTAGGGTTTCTTCAACTGTTAGCATAGGGAATAAGAGATCGTCTTGCATTACGTATGCCGATATGACTTTGAGTAATCGCGATTCTAAATGCTCGCTGTTGAGTGATACCGTTCCTTTCAAGCTTCCTTTCGCTATCCGATTGGCTAACGCGTCTATCAGTGTTGATTTTCCCGATCCGGAAGCGCCGAGCACGGCGAGGATTTCTCCGTCTCTCGCCTCGCCGGAGATGTCGTTGAGAAGAGTTTTTGTTTTCGAGAACAAGTTCTCAGCAGCCACCGACTCAGCGGTTGTCGCCGGAGCTCTGTGGCTTTGCCGGCTGGCGAACACCGTTGGAAGCGTCATTTTACGGCGAACCTTCACACTGTAAGTGAGATTATTGAAGGAAAGAACAAACGGCATCGCACGAGGCTCCGTGCTCATCGTATCACTCATATCGAGCACTTGATGAACCGGCGTTTCATCGCCGGTGACTTCCTTCCTTACATCTCCGACGCGTTTCAGCAGCTGCCCGAGCGTCGGCGATAATCCTACGCCGGAGCGTGAGAGTTCAATATCTTCCCTCCGGTCAAAAAACCGCAAGTTATCCCTGACCGGCGATGTATTCTGAGCTACCACACGAGACATTTCAGTAGAGTACAAATCCAGCAGTAAATTATAGGATCCTAGAGAGAGAAAATGGTGTTTTGGGGTAGCATAAGTTTTAACGTGCAGAGAAAACGGCGGCGTTTGAACCGCGCTGGTACAGAAGAGTTATTTGTGGAGGAGGCTATATATAATGGAGGGTTTTGTTAAGTAGTAGGTAAGTAGAAGTTGAAGAGAAAACAAGTTCCCACACTTTTGGTGATCTTCCTCACAAAATTCTTACTAGTATATGTATATGTATATCAATATCTATATCTATATTTATATAGATATGTATATGTGTGTATATATATATATATATCTGTGTGTGTGAACTATGTGTGAATTGTAGTAGGGTTTATATGTGTTTTTTCTCTCTCTAGACTGTATGCATGTAATGTGCTGGGAGGAGAGAGAAAGGGGGAGAGGGAGGGGTGAGGTGACCTACATCTCCTAATCTTTTTCATCTACACGTCTTCTTTTACTTGCGAGGTCATCGGGACACGTGTACGGTTATGAATGATGGGGTTTGTGACCCGTGGAGTAATAATGGGTTTTGGGGGTTTTGCCTCTTGTATGAAAATTAGGTGTATATGGGTAATCTACTAGAGTATTTAGTTTTTCAAGTCAAATGGAAGGGGCAATAGTAGAATGAAATTAATTACAAGGCTTAATTCTATCTAGGCTCCTTTATAAGGTTTGAGAAAAATGTTTTATTCATTTTATAATTAAAGTTTTTAATAGAATTATAATTGGGACGTATATAAATATATCAAATTAATATCGTTAAAATATGAGTAATGCTACACATAAAAATTACTGATGTGACATACTCCACCTCAACATATTGATTAACAAATTGTTTTAATATAGTCTTCGGCCTCACATAAAAAGCTGAGGTGGAGTATGCCACATTAGCAGTTTGTGGAATGGTTTGTGTCTTTAGTATTATTCTTAAAATATACTCTCCCTCGGTCCCTTAATATAAGTCAGTTTTAGAGTTGTGCACAAATATTAATGAAATAATTAGATTGCATTAAATATAATATTTTAGAGTTGCGCACAAATATTAATGAAATAATTGGATTGCATTAAATATAATATTAATTATCTATATTGTCCTTGTATTGGAAGAAGAGGGTGTTATTTATTAAGCAAAAAATAATAGAAGAACCAAAATTAATTATATTTATTCTAAGAAATTCTCTCTCTTGTATTAATATTTTCAACTTCCCATAAAGGGGTAGTGATGAAATTTCAAACAATTTTTATTTGGTAAATGATACTTTCTTAATCCATGTGTCAAAACCTTAAACGACAATCTTTTAAGAACGGAAGTAATATTAAGGTCATAACCTATGTCTTTTTCATAATTACGAACATTAATTATGTTGTTTTAAAATTGTGCATAAGAATTAAGAAAATAATTGTACATCAATCATTAAATATAATACTCCCTCCGTTCCTTAATATAAGTCGTTTTAGAGAAATATTTTTGTTCTTTAATATAAGTCGTTTGAGAATTTCAAGTATGCATTAATTGCTTAGTTTTCAATTAATATTACCCCAAGTATTAACTATAACTTTGATTCTCTCACTATTTTTTGCCTAATAAATAACAAACTCTTATTTCAATACAAGGGCAATATAGACAATTGATATTATAATTAATGTTATACAATTATTACCTTAATACTTGTGCATAACCCTAAAATGACCTATATATTAAGGAACGAAGGGACACAAGGACTTGATAATTAAATTTGACTTGTTAATTACTTTTCTTAAGATAAAAAAAATTAAAACTAAACATTTATTATTTTATTAAAAAAAATAAAACTCTTTAATTAAAATCAATTAAATTAGGAAAATTAAAGTATTTGTTATTATTAGTTCAGTGTAATTTGTTAGGAATATTTTTTTGGATAAATATTGGGTGTGGTAAATAAATTAGAGAAAAAGGTTATTGTATCATTCAATTTGTAGAGAATATTTCTTCAAGTGATTGCTGAATGCTGCTATATAAGAAAAACGACATCGTTTTATATACAAAAGGGTAGTATTTTTTTTTTAATTATCGTTTTGTTATTTTTACAAAAGGGGCCGACCAGGCCGCCCTTGGGAAATAGGCTCACTAAAATTAGTCAGCGCATTGACCGATGATTGTAGAAGGCTTAAAAGGTCAATATAATTGGAAGTAAATGTAACCACTTCTCACATGCACAAGACGGTTAAGAGGGTATTGACATTTATGAATTGCTAGTAGTAGGATTTTGGACAATTTTCAACTCAATCTGGCTTTTTTTTAGATAATTATTTTTTATTTAATATACGTCGTTTGAAAATTTTAAATAAATATTAATTATTTAGTTTTTAATATTACCTCAAATAATAAATATAATTTTGGTTCTCTTACTCTCTCTATTTTTTAATATAAGTCGTTTTAAAGAATTGTTTTTATTCTTTAATATAAGTTATTTGAAAATTTCAAGTAAACATTAACTGCTTAGTTTTCAATATTATCCTAAGTAATAAATATAATTTTGATTCTCTCATTATTTTTTGCCCTATAAATAACTCTTTTTTTTAATATAAGGGCAATATAGACAATTGATATTATATTCAATGTTATACAATCATTTTTTTAATACTTGTACACAATTTTAAAACGACTTATATTAAGGAATGGAGGGAGTAATATATATTTTTTGCCCAATAAATAATATTTTCTTTTTTTCAATACAAGGACAATATAGACAATTGATATTGTATTTAATGCTATACAATTATTTTTTTAATATTTGTGTACAACTCTAAAACGACCTATATTAAGAAACAGAAACAGAGGTAGTAAATCTAAATGGGTCGACTAGTAATGATGGAGTAATGCTAGCAAATATCCATTATAGTAGTATTTTAAATAACTCTTAATCCTAATCCGATCACTCAAGAAAGAGTTTGAGGCAGAAAGTCGAATTTGTTCTGAATATTGTATTGAGATCTTAATGCAATGCAACCGAGATAATGACTTATTTAAGTTTTATTTGTCAATTTATTTTATTCCAAGAAAACTCTCCTTTATCCTTTCGGATGATTGGATTGAACATGACAAATTATAAATAGGATGTTGAAAATTGATTTATAAATTCACTACTTCTATGTAGAACTGTATGTGTGTTCTTTCTTTACACTCATATTCCATGTATCAATAATATTGGGATTCGGTTAGTATGAAGTTATTATTTTGGTAAGTTGGTCAATTGGCTAATAGAATACTGACACATAAAATCTCGTAAATTTATTGTCATATATATATATATACGATCCGGATCAAGAGCATACCCCTTATCCAACTCACCCGAGCTCACCCTCCTTTTAGCGACGGACCCGGCGACGGTTCGGTCATATAACCGTCGTCTATACTTTTAGCGACGCTATATGTTGTCCGTCGCTAAAAGTATAGACGACGGTTGTATGACCGAACCATCGCCGGGTCCGTCGCTAAAGGGGGGTGAGCTCGGGTGAGTTAGATAAGAGGTAAGTTCTTGATCCTTGTTATATATATATATATATATATATATATATAGTTCATTTCTTTAGCGAATCATAGGGGACAAAACTATGACAACTATGACGACGATTCTAACCGTCGCTATAGCTATAGCCGGTTCATTTTTTTGTTCACCGGAGAAAGGACCACACACACACACACACACATATATATATATATATATATATAGAGTCCGGATCCAGTCCGGAATTCCGGACTCTATTAAAATACGGACCTTTTTTTTCTTTTTTTTTTGAAACAATTAAATTTTTTTTATGGAATTGGAATTTTTACATACTACAGTGTTTTTGGCGTGATTTGGATGCCTATACCAAAATATTTTTGTACAGTCTAGGCAGACTGTACATACATTGGTTGGTATAGATATTAAAAACACACCCAAAACAGTATATTATGGAAAAATTTCAGTTCCATAATTTTTTTTTAGTTGTTCTTCAAAAAAAAAAAAATTGGGATCCGTTTTTGATCAGGTCCGGACTATATATATATATACCCAAAAAAATGTCTCCTAACGAACTGTTAGCTAACTAATCAATAAATGATGCCCAAAAGATAAAAAATAATAAATGTTGGGCCATGATATTTTAGATATCGGGCCAAAGGGTTTGAGCCGAGTTACTTGGTTAATCTACCGGGTCATTTCAGTTGGATCCTCTTTGTTGGGTCGGATCAGTGGGCTAACTCAACAGATGTTTAAATATCTCCATCTTTGACTTGTGATGATGAAAAAGCATGATGGTTGACTGCTATTACTGCCATGCATTAATGTGGATGGGATCAGATGACGGCCGGCGGTAGAAAACAGAGGTCAGAAGTAGTGGGTGAACTGTACACACCTGGCAGGAACCATCAGATCACGGGGGCTGTGTCAGAAGTAGTGGGTAGCACGGAAAACCGGGCAAAGAGAGTATAATCTATCAACTAAGTCTTCACAAGAAGATACGTTTTCATATATACACACACAACTAAAGATTATTATCATTCTCACTACACTAGATATTATCATCCTCTTGAGTTAACCTTGTGAACAGACATACTTATTCTCACGCCTGAGCTATCCCCCGGCGGTCCGGCCGTCAAGCTTGTGGTGTTGTCGTGTTTACTGTGCAGGATTAGGACGTCTTTCGTGATTGGGACGTGGAGAAAGATCTTGGCGTTAACATTGGCGCTAGAAGGAGGGCTGTGTTCTAGTGTTCTTGAAGTTTTCAATCACAAATTGTAGCTGCTCTACGTCGGAATCCATGGTGAAGAAGAGTAGAACAGTTACCTCTAAAGGATACCTGATGGCTATGACTTCGTCTACACAATGAGTATCTGTCAAAGATTGATTGGGTCCTTCAAAGAGTGTTCATGATGGTATTGCTTCCAAGCAGGTTTCTGAAGGTTCTCGTTCGAGAACCCAAGGTGATGCTGGAAGAAAATTGATTTTTGCTGCCGAGAGAAGACCTAACCATGTTCGGAAAAGGGTAGAAGGCATACTGCTTAGAGTCCTATACCGAAATGGTCAGACTGACAGACCGATCAAGTTAGAAAGAAGTCTACACTTTAAAGACATGTCTCGAGGTCGTCCTCGGGATCGAAACAGAGTAGAAGAAGACCCAACAGCCATTTTCCTGATTGATTGACCGAAGAAGGGTATTCCGCCCTATTGGTCTTCGGGACTACGGTCGAAGCAGAGTAGATGAAGACCCAACAGCCATTTTCCTGATTGATTGACCGAGAAGGGTATTCCGCCCTATTGGTCTTCGGGATTATGGTCGAAGCAGAGTAGATGAAGACCCAACAGCCATTTTCCTGATTGATTGACCGAAGAAGGGTATTCTGCCCTATTGGTCTTCGGGACTACGGTCGAAACAGAGTAGATGAAGACCCAACAGCCATTTTCCTGATTGATTGACCGAAGAAGGGTATTCCGCCCTATTGGTCTTCGGGATTATGGTCGAAACAGAATAGATGAAGACTCAACAGCCATTTTCCTGATTGATCGAAGAAGGGTATTCCGCCCTATCGGATTCTGGGATTATGGTCGCAGCAGATGAAGAAATTGATCCAGGGAGCATGCACCTCAGAATACAAATAAGGCATTCTGCTTTGAGTATCCTCACCACAGTGACAAAAAGTTTCACCGAAGTATATCCAGATATCACACTCCCGAGAGTCCATTAAGGGCGCAATGCCCTGTGGGCACTTGTCTTCGGGAAAATCCATCTAAAGTTGCAGCTCCAGATAAGGAGTTCGACAAAGCCGTTGCAGTACTTCAGCAGAAGCAGAGCTCATGGACATTACATGCAGATGGATATTCTATTTCGGACATCAGTATAAGCAGGTTATTAAGGAGTCGATCACAATAACAATTCCACCGCCGATGCATTATCGAAGCTGGCCACTACAGATGCTTATAACTTTGACGACAGATGGCGTCATTTCTTCGGATCAGATGCCGGCAAAGAAGACCAAGTACAAGAGTGTCAATTTTGTTCTCATTAATGAGAATCTTTATCAAAGGACCTTTTTCTTCATCATTGCTTAAACGTTTGGTTCCATCCGAAGCAGAGTGTGTTCTTCGGAAAGTTCACAGAGATATTTGTGGCAATTATTTGGCCCAAAGTTGTTGACTTACAAGGCACTTCGACAGCGATATTCTTGAAAGAACTGGGGATTCAGCACAGAAAGACTTCGGGTATTCTACTTTGGACCCATCTCCCACTATTAAGCCATCTCGGATGTCGTCCAAAGCTGCAGATGTTATTCGGAGGATTCATGTGGATATTTGTGTCAGTTAAATGGTTCGATCCCACATCAGCCACCAAAAGGCTATATTCGATTTTATCTCCTATACCTCTTGCTGTCTGGGGGGTAGTTGTACTGGGTCCATTGCCTAGAGATCAGGTTAACAGACGCCAGCTCATGGGATCGAAGTTTAAAACATTCATGAGGGATTTCGGTAGCTCATCCATAGTCTGACAGGCACAGCAAATGCCACCTCGGTGTTTGGAGGTTCGGGAGGACTCGCTGACCATTTGATGGTAGCCTCTTCGGCAGGTGGTCCTTATGAGTTTGTCAGGTCCTTCGTGGTAGGCAAACGTCATCGGTGTTAGGAGGTTCGGGTGGACTAGCTGGTCATTCGATGGTAGCCTTATTGGCAGGTGGTCACCTTTGGCATTGTCAGGCCCTTCGGGGTAGGCAATTGTCATCACTTTGGCATTGTCAGGCCCTTCGGGGTAGGCAATTGTCGCCACTTAGACTTCGTCAGGCCCTTCGTGGTAGGCGAATGTCATCTTTTGGTTTTGATAGGAGGTTCGTGAGGACTCGCTGACCATTCGATGGTAGCCTCTTCGGTAGGTGGTCCTTTAGACCTTGTCAGGCCCTTCATGGTAGGCAAATGTCATCCTTAAGACGTTGTCAGGCCCTGCGTGGTAGGCAATTGTCGACACTTAGACCTTGTCAGGCCCTTCGGGGTAGGCAAGCGTTGTCCTTCAGACCTTGTCAGGCCCTTCGTGGTAGACAACTGTCGTTCTTTGGACTTCGTCAGGCCCTTCGTGGTAGGCGAATGTCATCTTTTGGTTTTGTTAGGCCTTTTGGGTTAAACAAATTCCCAATGAAGCAGACCTGTCTCACACTTCGGTAACGATAAGTATGCATTACTTTATTTTGTTCAAGTGTTGAGTTCGGATTATATTATCATTGTTCTTAACTGTTATATAATTTACTTAATTATTGACTAACGGTTTAAGATAAGAGGCACTTGCACATTTTTCAAGTTGATTGATGATCCATTATTGACAAGAAATAATAAGGCATGATGTTGATATTTTATTAAATATTAACTGTTCACGTAAGAATTAGAATTTTTACAGAAAGTTCTACAGCTAAGGATAAGGAGAGGTCATCTTCAGGCTTCTTCCTTGTCATCGTCACCATCTGAAGAGTCTAAAAGATATGGATCTACCTTGGCCCGAGCCTTTTCTTGCCTTTACTTCAACAGATTTCATCTACTACAGCGTTGTATCTGGTCGATCTTATCGTCCAGATCGGCGGATTTTCTATATGCTACTTAGATTTCTTATAAAGGTCTTCGGTCAGTGGCGGATTCAAATTCTTAAGGGCCCGAAGCTCTTTTGAGATCTTCTTCGAGCTTATGACGATGTGTCAGATGCTTTGATCCTTTAGCTTGACAGATTGACATTTATATCAGTGACGACCCGATGAGTGACCTTGGTCGATTTTAGTTCTTCTTTGATCTTGTAGATATCTTTCCGAAGGCACTCATTGTTGAAGAGAGCAATATCAAGATTGATTCTTTCTTTTGCCAACACAGACTTTCAGATGGCGTTATCCCTTCAGTCGGTATTCTCTTCGGCATTCTCTTCGGATTTCTTTTCGGACTTCTCTTTGGTATTCACTTCGGCATCCTCTTCGGTATCCTTTTCGGTTTCTTTATATTTGGGACAGAGGCACCTGAAGATAGTGTTTGCTTGTAAATGACCATTATTGGTCAATTAGTTCGAATTAATGGGCAGCGATGTCCATGATGGAACTATCTCCTTACGATGATCATCGGTACCACGGACGCAAGCTATTATCGAACCGATATTTCATTCTATGGCTTGAGCTTCGGTAGTTAGAGGCGATTCAGTTGGTACTTCTGTAGAGGTCGGCGAAGATGAATCCTTTACGTTGCTATTTGATGTTCGCCAGAGGGGCTTCGGTAAGCCGTATTTTGGGCCTTTATTGGTCTTATTATAATTTCTTTTGTCCTGAACCGATGCCATTTATACTCTTTCATTAAACATCTTGTTTAATAAAAGACTGGGGGGCAATGTTGGGCCATGATATTTTAGATATCGGGCCAAAGGGTTTGAGCCGAGTTACTTGGTTAATCTACCGGGTCATTTCAGTTGGGTCCTCTTTGTTGGGTCGGATCAGTGGGCTAACTCAACAGATGTTTAAATATCTCCATCTTTGACTTGTGATGATGAAAAAGCATGATGGTTGACTGCTATTATTGCCATGCATTAATGTGGATGGGATCAGATGACGGCCGGCGGTAGAAAACAGAGGTCAGAAGTAGTGGGTGAACTGTACACACCTGGCAGGAACCATCAGATCACGGGGGCTGTGTCAGAAATAGTGGGTGGCACGGAAAACCGGGCAAAGAGAGTATAATCTATCAACTAAGTCTTCACAAAAAGGTACGTTTTCATATATACACACACAACTAAAGATTATTATCATTCTCACTACACTAGATATTATCATCCTCTTGAGTTAACCTTGTGAACAAACATACTTATTCTCACGCCTGAGCTATCCCCCGGCGGTCCGGCCGTCAAGCTTGTGGTGTTGTCGTGTTTACTGTGCAGGATCAGGACGTCTTTCGTGATTGGGACGTGAAGAAAGATCTTGGCGTTAACAATAAATAAATAAATAAAAGGCCTTAGAAAGTCGGACAGATGAAGACGAGGCAGCCATGCACAAAAACATGTGATACATTGCATTCGCTAATTCTAATTTCATTACTATTAAAATAAATTATTTGATGCAAGAAAAATATATCAATTATTGTTAAAAATAGACGCAATTACATGATTTATAAATTAAAACAAATATATTAATAATTAATTAATATATCTACCCACAGTAAAAATTTAATATTTTTTACTGCAATAAATCTTTTATGTTATTATTTAGGAAACTAATATTTTCACATGTTTTTTGATATTTTCACATAATCCTTTCTCAGATGAGAAGAAAAGTGGGTCTCACCTTCATGTAAGAGGAGACCATATAAAAATATCAAAAACTCGTGTGGAAATAGTGCTTCCCATTATTTCAAACTTTTTTGTTCCATCTCCCCTCATATATATATATATATATATATATATGACAACTAGTTGTCATGAACATTATTCCAGCAACAAACTCTCCAACCATCATGATAATAAAAGGGTGAGATTAGGCTTGTTTTCATCCTTGCCGCTAAGGTGAGTAGGGGCAGAAATACTTTTTCTACTGGCAAGAGAAATGACCGAATTTTTTTGACCGAATTTTCTTTATAATTCAATTATTTTTTGTAATCCGAATTTTTATTCGGTTTTCGTTTTTGGGTTTGGGTTCGGGTTTTACGTTAAAATCCGAATTTTATTAAACAAATCCTACTGATCATGAAGGATGTTGGCTAGCTTCGGGCTTCGGCTAAATCCTTTAATGGCTATTGGCTAGCAATATACCCAGCATTCCTAAAAGATGAATTGTCCAAGATAGTCAAATATGTATGGAACTAAGTAAGGATCGGAGAGTATTAGTATTTATATTTAATGCATTGAAGAATCTTGCCCATGCTGATAATGTGCAAGGAATGAGAATCCTGCCCAATTTGATATGATTCTGTTTTTTTTTTTGACAAAATGAAGCATAAGTTCGGTTAACCGAAATACCCGAATTTATAATTTGGGTATTCGTTAATTCGATTATTGCTAAATTCAATTAATAGTTCGAATAGTAAAATTAGGAATATTTCGGTATTTAGTTATATCCGAATAAGTTATTCGGTTCGATTATAACCGAAATACTCACTCCTAGACATCAAATATCAAATCTAATCGCTCCTTAGATCAGTTTTCTTGATCAAATCCGGACCCATTATTATTTTTATTGTTTTGCTTTTTTTTTAAACTACTAAAAAAAATAAAAAATTATGGAACATTTTTTTTTTTTTTTTTACATAAAACAGTGTTTTTGGTGTGATTTGGATAGATACAACAAAACACCCGGACAGATATACACATCACAAATGAACATAGTGACTTAGATATGGTTTATATATATACAACTATAACGATGATTTTTTCCATCGCTTCGCTATAGCATACAAGCTATAGCAAAGCCGACAACATAGTTATGACGACGATTCGAACAGTCACAATAACTCAAAAAACAGTCGTTATAATCGGTTAGTTATATATATATACATCACAAATGAACATAGTGGTTTAGTTATGGTGAAAACTCTGAATTTTGAACATCTACATTGACGAGAGATAAAAATTAATAAGGTAAGCACACAAAATAGAAAAATTAAGAATTTCATAGCGGGAAACGAGGAGAAAACCAGTCATCTCATTCAGTTTAGGAACCAAAAGTAGACAATACATCTCAGACTACATAGATAGACAAAATCAACTACACTGAATAACAAAAAAGTACAGAAACATGTCCTTGGGAGCTTCTCAATCATAGTTGATCCTCTGTGAAGTTAACAGAGAGGTTCCAGTAATGACCGACGCCGGCATCTGAAAACACTTTCCGGGCAGCCGCTTCAGTCCTGCACTCGTGGACAAAAAACCTACTGAAACTAGATTTAGCAACGCTTCCCTGCCACACTAGCACGCATTGGTTTACAGGTTTCTCTTCATCCTCATCTTCGTCCTCGTCTTCTTTCACAGCAGCAGCCCAGTTTATACGCTTGAGCATGAGTTTCCCATATCTCTTGATTGATTTGCTTCCACCTTCAACCACCACAACGGAAATGCCTTCTGAGATCACAGCACATCCTGTCAACCGGTTTTCCTGGGCATTCACATCAACCTTAAAGCGGGTCTGAGGGTGTGAAAGATCATTTATCTTGTAAACCGAAACTATAGTCTCCAGCGTGTTAGGGTCATCGAAAAGCTTCCTCTCTTTCTTTTCACGACGTTCAGCAGGAGTGAGCTTACGTGCAATATTCCTGTCCACATGAGCTTGTTCACGCTCAGCAGCTGCACTTCTGATCTCCATTTCAAGCCGTGTAGGATCCTGGGTTGCTTCAGAGCCAAGAACTTTCATGAGATTGCTCATTTTAACTTTTGCTTTAGGAGGTTCAATCAGGCCTTGTCTAATCATCTCCTGCCTATCTTTTTCCCTAGCAAGGCGTCGCTGGGTACGGAGTTTCTTTTGCTCCTTCTTGGTTAGTTTCAGGGGTTGAGGTGGTGGGGGAGCTGGTTCAGCAGGAGGCTCAATAGGCCGAGGGTGTTCCACATAGATAGTGATCTTCTCCAGCTTCAATTTACCTTCAGCTATGTTTCCATCACTGATTTCACCATAATTACCATCTTGCAGAAGAGGTATATCCCTGAAAATAATGTGTGAACAATCAGATAAGCATCTTTAACATGATAGAGTTGGCCAATATTTAATTATTTACTAGGAAGAGAATCCAAAAGGAGAGAAGCATATAACAATAAACCATGGCAATTATATATGGGGATTAAGAAACTAATCTTTTCGGCCCTCAAAACAGATTAAAAATGTGTTTCTTTTAATACACAACTATACAAGTATAAGAGGTCAGATACTTTGAAAGTAGTCAAGGGAACTAACTTCAACACAAATACCTAAGCAGCTAATTTCATAACAAATTTTGTATTGAATGACTTCAACCACTCAACCCCAATAAAAAATATCTGCAGTCCTGACTAGGGGTGAGCATTCGGTTATAACCGAACCGAAATGGCTATTCGGTTATAACCGAAAACCGAATTAACGCTAATTTCACTATCCGAACCAAAAACCGAAATTTACAACTAACCGAATTACCGAATACCGAATTACCGAATGTACAATTCGGTAATTCGGATAATAACCGAACCTGTGCTCAACCTAGCATAATCCTTCAATTCTGCTCCTCGTATAATCAACCCAAATTCAACACAGCAGCAAATCCCTGTAATACCCCCTAAATCCCCTGTAATACCTATAAATCCAAGACACAACAGCAACAATACCGACTCCAAATCCACAAATTGATAAAAAACCGAAGACATCAATGAAAAGCACAGTTCCGACTGGAACCCAAATCGGGCTCGAAATCAGAATCAACGGGGTGAAGAATCAATGGGCTCGAAATCAGAATCAATGGACGGTGCGGAGTTCCGAACTTCCGATCAGTATTTTTAGAGAGAAAATGAGATAGAGTGAGGGCCTGTGGGGAATGTCGAGTGTGAGAGTGAGAGAGAGGAGGGGTTGGGTTGGGTTGAGGGGCACTGTGTTTTTCTTATAATGCTCAAATGGGTTGAAGAATGGGCTGTAGTCTGAATGGGCTGTAGAATGGGTTGTAGTCTGAATGTATGGGAAGAAAGCAATAAATTCGGTAATTCGGATACCCGAATAATCTATTTTTTAAAACCAAATCCGAAACCGAATACCGAATAATAAATCAGATATAACCGAAATTAGAAAAAAAACGAAAAAACCGAAATAATTCGGTTAAAAAAATTAGGTTGTGTTCGGTTATTCGGTTTTATCCGTTTTTTGCTCACTCCTAGCCCTGACATGATTCACTAATGTAGTTTCCAATTAAACAAAAAAAACACATCTTTTAACAAGTGTGCAACATACACGCTTTTGAAAAGATAATTCACAAATTGGAACCAAGGGAGCAATACAATAATCATCAGAGATTCACACTTGTTTGAGTTTATAGAGAGAAGAAAAGAAATGAACTTAAAATTTATGAGAGAAAAGAGAGTGAAAGAAATAAAATTACTTCTTTTTTTCTTTTTAATAAATTAGAAATTTACTTTCTTTCCTCGTGTTTGTGAGTTTTGAAAGAAATTTAAACTTTAAAAAGTACATTACTATTTTATCCTTGTGAGATTATACTTAAGAACTATTATAAGGGATAGTTTTGGTATTTTCGTAATAAATTTCTTTCCAAGTCTTCCCAAATTTGGGAGGAAATTTTTAAAAAATTTCTCTCCATCTCTTTTCTTCTCTCCTCAAAATACTCAAAAACAGGGGACTTTTTTGATCTCTTCCCTAAATTTCACTCCTTTCTTTTCTCTCCTTTTTCAAACTCACAAACAGCGTTAGAGAGCCGACA
This sequence comes from Panax japonicus, assembly GCA_020205505.1. Classification (NCBI taxonomy): domain Eukaryota; kingdom Viridiplantae; phylum Streptophyta; class Magnoliopsida; order Apiales; family Araliaceae; genus Panax; species Panax japonicus. The sequence goes on from CM035114.1 coordinate 63,705,621, forward strand.
CAGTAAGAGGGAGTGATGATCAAGACCAGTAATTCTGCTTCTTTATTTTTGTTTTATTTTTGGGAGATTTTGCAGTCAGCGTAGCCATTATGTATGATTTTATTGTAAACAGAAAATCAATAGCTAACTAATAATCTTTCCTTGAAAAGAAAAATGACCAGCATAATATACCAATAGAAAAGTCAGGCATCTTACCACCACTCAGTTTCAGGAATTGGGTCCTTTGGCTTCTCTTTTATGATCACTCTCTCTGATACCTCAATCAGATTTGGATTTATATCCGGCTCTGCTTTCGCTTTCGCAAGCTGTGCTTGCTTAGCTTTTAACTCTTTGGCTTGTGCTTCTCCAAATTGACTCTGCAAAAGCAATTAACAGATTATGAGCATAACATATTTAACTGGGAGCATATCAAGAGCGAAGCAGTGGAACTAATACCTTTAACTTGATTATCTCTGCATCTTTTGACCATTTGCCTTCCTCTACAAACTGAAAATTCATCCTCTTAGGCCTCAAAAGCTTATTTTTATCAATACCCATCCTCGCATCAAAATGAGGATTCGTTTCTGGATCTACTTCCAGTTCAGGTTTAAGAATTTGGAACGCATCTTTTTTCTGCTTGTTAATGTTCACCTGGATAATTAAATAAAACATTAAAAGAAGCACCAAAAAGGTAGAGAAAAAAAAACAAAAAAAGATGGACATTGATATCAGCAGGCCAAAATATTAACAAACCTTTAGGGTGCTCAGGTTGTTTAATTTTGGGACATTCACCACATTTCCATGCTCATCTATTTCCCTACCCAATGCATCCAAACGGAGAACGGGAGCCTTGGCAGGCTTTGGCTGAACAGTAATCTCAGGTGGCATCTGTCCAGGAAACATGTTTATTAGAGGAGCAAATTCTGGGTCCTGTCGAAATCCCATTTTGGCAGCAAGCTCTTGTGCACGTTTTACAGCTTCAACTTTTGGCGCTGTAAGCCCCTCAAGATGAGGCGCACCACTTATAAGCGGCTTCATAGAAGCTGCAGAAGAAGCAGGTAAGCTTGAAGCATTCATTGTTCCTCCAGTAGAAGGAGCCGGAGCAGGAAGCATGCCTAAAATGAAGGGTGTGGTTTTCAGTCCCTCCTTTGACCCCATCTGCGAATTAGCATCTCTGCTTGGACCAACACCCTTGTATAACTGCAGGATTAATAAACATAAGCATCTGGTGCAGAGCTTATAGATAATAAACACAAAAAACAAAACCATAAAACACCTGTCGAGCTTGCTAAACAACTTACCAAAGGAATCTTCTTCAGCTTTTCCGAGATTTCCTTCTGCTTCTGCAAAGCTCTCTTAGCTTTTGCTAAAGCATCAAGAGAGAAGCCTCCACTTTTTCCAGCATCTGAAGCTGTCCCATCTGTACTGGATTTCCCAGGAACCTCATGAAATCTGTTTACATTAACTCCCTTATTTTCATTTGTGGTAGAAATTGAAGATACCTTGGTAGGAGGGTGATGGCCAGGAGCCAAAGTCTCAGGCAGCGTCCTTGATGCCAGGTTGAGTGGTTCCAAAACAGCACCCTGTAAGCAACCATAGTAAATGAATAACTACACTTTTTTAAAAATAATTTTGGATAATCATGACTAAATCAAGATAAGAACGCAAAAGAGTACCATCATATTTATATTTACAAAGTATGTTCCTTAGGAGAAACAACAAAGAGACAGTTATAAGAAATTTGGCATCTCATTCTAAGCCATTCTAGAGACAAACAGTACAAGAGAAATCCTAGCATGTCAGGCAAATACCATAAAATTCAATGTCAAACTCTACCGAATTTAACATTATATCCAAATATCAACAGGTATTCTCTTCTACACATAAACAACATTAATATATGGAAGTTTAAACAAGTACTATGGCAGAAACCCTGATCAAGTACACATAATTTTCCTAGTTGGATTTTTTTTGCAAGAACCTAGCCAAGTCATAAGCAGGATATACAAAATAATAACTAATAAAAGAAACACAAGCCAAAAAAAAGAAAAAGGAAAAAAAAGGATTAAAGCAAGAACTCTCAGTTGTGCTGAAATCCATTATATTGTGGTCAAAAGAATACTTCCTCCCATCCCCTAAAGAATGGATTTTTAGTACTTAAAAAATTTGAAGAGTGGTAAAAGTACAAAAATTAAAGAATTTATGCAGAAAAAAGATTACATTAGCCCATAATTTTGTGCGGTCCACTAGCATGATATTTAAGCAAATCATAACTATGAAACTGGAAAGTATATTATTCTCTCCTTTAGCTTAACTTTCCTAATTAGTTAATTTGCGTTAAAAAATTGTACTCGAGTCATTCTTTGGAAGATTGAGAGAGTATCTTATTAACTATGATAAGATCTCATGACTGAGGTACATCATACTCAACTAGAAAAATTAAAAAGTGATGCAGAACCAGAAAGGTTAAAAAGAAAAGCAGTCTTTTTAAGAGGTCAGATGCAGAACTACCTTGCTTCTACATGCAAGCAGTTAGCAGACAAGTTAAAGTAAACCTAGAAGATCAAGAGCAAGTATCTAAGACAAGCTGCAAGGTTGTTGACACTGATCAGTCTTCAATTACACAATCCAAAACTCCAAATAACTCCCTCAAATGTCAGGCATCCAGGTGATCAGGTAATCTAACATCTGGAGTGATTAAATTAAATGACTTATGGTGTATTATTAGTCCAGCGCCAAACTTCCATTGATTACCCTGCCAGGTTAGTTACAAGAATGCATCATAAAGAATCGTGAAATGAAATGATTTTCATAGCCTTTTAATGCATTATTGGCTAATGATGCAGGGATTGACCAGGATAACAAACTGATTAATCACAACCCCACCAAAGTGATTAAGCCAGTGTGAACCTATAAACAAATGTAATACTTACAGAATAAGTATTACATTCTATCATACTATACATTAACAACTCAGACATTCATGGAAATATCAATTAAATTTACACCAACACATTCAAAAATGAATTCAACACATTAAAAAATGAATTCCATAAAACTAATTGCATAACACATATCAAAACGCGGTTAAGATATAGAGCCATCAGTAAGCAAACTCACATTGGTAACAGAACCACCCCCATTGGATGACCGGCCAGTCTGATTACTGGCAGTGTCCTCAATTTTAGGTTCATTCTTCAACAATTTATCTACAAAACTCCTTTGTTTGCCTTCTTCATCAACCTCCATATCTTCCTTCTTATCCTTGTCCTCAAATTTCCGCCTCTCTCTCCTCTCCTCCCTATTAACCTTCCCATCAGCCCCGTCAAATCTCCGCCTCTCTCTCCTCTCCTCTCTCTCACCTCCATTCAACTCCTTCTCATCCTCAGCCATATCCTCAAACTTTCTCCTCTCTTTCTTCTCCTCCAAAACCCTAGCTCTCTTCTCCCCTCCCTCAAACCGGTCCTCGCTTTCTCCCCTATCTTTCCTCTTATTCGAAGAAGCATTAACATCCTCCCTCGAAACCCTATCTCTACTCCTTTCTCTCTCCTCCCTCAACTCATACGATTTCTCGCGCCTGCCTCGATCGTTTTCTTCGTCTCTACTTCCCTCCCTCTCATCTCTCGATCTGTGTCTATCCTCGATATGCTTATCGTGTTTCGAACGGTGGTGATGCTCATCGGCGGCGGCGGAGTCTCTGGATTTGTCTTTGCTGCTCCGGTGCTTGTGGTCTCGATCTCTGTGATCTTTGATTGAATCTCTGTAATCTTTGTCTCTATCCCGATCGGAATCTCTATGTTTACGACTCGATTTGTCCTTCTCCGGTGGCCTATCCATTTTAGGTTTTCACTCTATTCGCGAACACACACTCTCTAGATGACACCCTCCTGGGAAAAAGGGGAGAGGATGGATTACAAGCTGTTCCAAACAGTGCCTATATATGGGAATTTAAACGGGTCAATTAGGGGTACTTATGGGTAAAAAACCGGTTCCGAAAAATACCGAATCGGTACCAATCCAAAATTACCATAAAATCAAGAATCGAAATTGGTACTGATTCAGTACAAAATCGATACCGTTTTTTTCGGTTTGATTTTCGGTTATACTGTATGGTAATATATATAATTATTAATAATAATTAAATAATATTTTTTTATATATTAACATTTTTTTAAAAAACTAAGAAATCATTAACTATTAATAATAATTAATATATAAAATAAAACTACAAAACATTATTAATATATATAAAAAAATTAATAAAACTACTATTATATAGAAATTATTAATATATAAAAAATTATTTAATATATAAAATTATAAAATATTAACTATTAATTAATAGTATATTATTAAACTTTGGTATTTTCGGTATTTCGATTTTTATCGAATTTAAAAAAGTCATTACCGCTACCGGTACCGAAAAGTGTTAAAATATTAAAAAAACCGGTACAAAAAAAACGGTACTGGCGGTACCGATATGAATCGCTTTGGTAAAAAATCTAAAAATCGAAAATTTTGAACCCCCTTAGGGTCAATCGTATATATAAATATTCTACTCTTATTTTGTTTTCAATTCAGTCCCTCTACTTCTAATTTATTCACACTAGATTTCATCTAAGCTTCGCATTTTAGCCGAATTACGATTACAGTCGTATATCAATACATGGAATTTAATAGAATTATAAAATTGACCCATTATATCAAATACATCGTAAAAGTATTACCAGTTAGATTTATCCTCGTAACTCGTAATTAAAAAATTAACATGTAAAGTCGTAATATATATCATTTTCAATTTTTTATGTACCAAAAAAAAAGATTCGACAAATGTTAGTGTCAATTTGATTTTAACCTTTAATATTTTCTTTTTTAAAATAAAGATATGTGCAACTTTTTAACAAAATTTAAATTATTTAACTTATTATTTCCAATCTCTAGAGTCTAACCTCATCTTTGACTTAAAATTCCATCAAAAATGTATGATAGAATTTAGAGCTGAGTAAGGAACTAAATTACACAAACTGTACCAATGATTTCAGCGTATGTGTCGGTTTTAAAGATTGTGCCCCTAACTTTTGTTTTAGAAGTTGTGCTGCTCTTCTTTTGTCTTCATTCTGTATGACCTTTTGAATTAGAGTTCGGCTAATTACTCACCTGTGTAGGTGTTATATGTTATAAAAATTTGGTTGTACAATTGTATGTAGTTTTGTCCAAACTGATCATCAGAAAAAAAGGTACACTTTGGCCGAGATGTTAAAGATGTGTGTGTTATTGTTTTTCAAGATTTTATAAATTCTTATTTGTTTCATGTTAGTTTAGTGTATTCATAATCGTATGAACTAGTATAAAATCCGTGCAAGGCACGGGTTATATAGAAATGTATACTCCCTCCGTCCCAGGATAAAAGTCATTATTACTATTTTGGGTTGTCCCATGTTAAATGTCCACTTTCTTTTAATAACCAAACTTTTACACATTTTTTCCTATTATACCCGTAGCATTAAATATCTCATACTTTTCTTATTCTAATTCTCTCTCCATATTTAATGACATTATTATGGACAATTTTGTCATTTTATTCTTCTTCTTAATATGCGTGAAAAGTCCACCAGGACTTTTATACTGGGACGGAGGGAGTATAAATTATTGACTAAAAGATAATTTACACCCCAAATTTTACAGCCTATTTACTTTTGCACCCCAAATCGAAAAAGGTATCTAAGTGCACCCCAAACTTCATTATACATAACAAAATGCACACTTTCTTCACTTAACCGGTCAAAAGTGACCGGCTAAGGCTGTAACACAAGTTTGGGGTGCAAATTGTCTTTTAGTCTTAAAAATTGGCAAAAATAATTAATTTTAAATAAAATAAAAAAAATTAAAATAATTAATTTTAAATAAAATAATTAGTTTTAAAAATAAAAATATTTATATTAATTTTAAAATAAAATAATTAAAATAATAAAATTAAAATAAATATTTAGAATTAATGATTAATAATTAAGCATTGACTTGTAAAATGATTATTTTATTTTTATTTTTAAAATTAATTATTAATCATTCCGGTTAAAAAAATCATTAAATTGTAAAAAAAAATCATTTTTGCCACATAAAAAAAATTCTGTTTTTGTTTTTAAAAACAAAAATTTTAAAAATAGAATTTGTTGGAAGAATGCATATTGTGATTTGATGTTTAAAGTAAATACTCTTGATTTTATGTAAAGTTCTTCAAATAATATATGTACAAGGACTTAGTGATAGATCAAAACTGTTATGTTGATCTTAACTTTCAATGTTTATCATTCTAGACGAATGTATAGAATAAAAGAGATCAAAGATGTTAGGTTGATCTATAACTTGAAAGAAATAGATAGGCCTTGAAAAGAATCACAGTCTATCAAGCCGATTAATGAAATGCAGAGGCTAAGGCAGGTTCGTAGAGCTTAGAAAATCGTAGTGTATTTGCCTTGAATGGCCTCTTCAATAATCGTGGAGTGGTCTAGACGTTTGCCGAAGTTAAATCAGAGATCGTAGTGTGCTCTCGGAAACGTAGAGTCCGCACGACGAGCAAGTAAAAATCGTTGAGTGCTCTCGGAAACGTAGAGTCTGAAAGACGAACAAATGAAGATCGTAGTGTTCTGATTCAGCCCAAGCACCAATATGACAAAACACCACGATATGGATCGTAGAGTGTCATCTGCCTTATGTCAAAAGCATCGAGCCCTACTCTTATGAAAAGACAAATCCCAACAAAAATGGAATGGGTTTGAAACGTTGAAGTCCTCTCCAGTCCCAACGGTACAAAAGATATCCTTAGTATTCAACAAATGAAACATATTCAAGAAGCTAAGGAAAGGACCATAGGACAGAGGAAAAACACCTTTTCAGGTGTTAGGTGAGAAAGCAGGCTACTGTGTCAGTGGGCCAGAATGCAACTTAGAAGGTGTGCAGAAAAGTCTCCATCAAAGTTCAGAAATGTCAAACACATTTAATGCTTCAACAAAAGGCTTCAACGGATAGATTTCAAGAAACACATATTTGCAAAACATATGCGGATGATAATGTAAGCAAGCAATTGAACAAAAGAAACGTACAAGTACACTCAACGCTCAACTCTACGATCTGAGAAAAAGAGGAAGCTTGCTCAGCTACTCAGTTCCTTCAAAGAAGAGCTTAACTGCAACTGAGTAGTATCAATCACGAACTCAACAACTACCAACCAATTGATGTAAGAGTTCCAAGTCAGAAGGATTTGAAGAGTTCTAAGTGAACTGTAAAGAACCAAGTCTGCTAGACTTGAAGAGTTCAAGAGTGAACTAAGAAGTGCCTAGACTGCTGGTCTAGAAGGAATCTGTGAGATTCAAGAAGACAGACATTCTTACTGGATTTCCTACTCGAGGAGTAGAAGAGTGGATTAGGAGCTTTAAGTGCTCTGAACCACTTAAAACTGTTGTGTCTATTATATTTGTGTTATAACTGTTATAACTGTCATAACAGTCTCACTCTCATTAATTCAAGATATCTAAAAGAAGGTTTATCAAATACTCTTTCCGTTGTGCATTAATCACCTTCAAAACTAACTAGTTAAAAAAGAAAAGTTTTTAAATATCTATTCAACCCCCCTTCTAGATAACTATTGTGCCTCCGGGAACTAACAATTGGTATCAGAGCAGGTTCTATAATATAGCCTACAAAGCTTGAGTAGATCCGATGACACACTTACCAAGAGAATCAAAGACTGGAGGAGGCAGCAAGCCACCTATGTGCAACAAAGATAAATTTGCTAACTGGAAGGTTAGGATGCAAGCTTACATGGATTCAATAGATGAAGATCTATTTGAAACTGTTTAGAATGGGCCCTATGTTCCTACAAAGCTTGCACCAACTACAGACGACCCAAACAGAGTACATATCAAGGTTAAAGGAGAATGGACAAAAAACGAGAAGAGAGCTGTCTAGCTCGACAAAAAGGCCAATAACATCTTGTTCCAATCCTTAGAAGATGATCTGTTTGAAAACGTGGTCAACAATAAAACAACAAAGGAGGTTTGGGAAGCACTACTCATTATGCATGAAGGAACAGAAGAAGTCAGAGAAAACAAGAAATATCTCTTCACTCAGCAATATGAGATGTTTGCTTATGTTCAAGGAGAGAACGTCACTGCCACCTATGAAAGATTTAATGTTCTGCTCAACTCTCTACGAGCCTATGGAAAGATCTATCCAGACAAAGATCTAATCATAAAGTTCATGAGAGCCTTACCAAACAAGTGGGATGCCAAAACCACTGCCATTAGAGAATCGAAGAATTTATATGAAATGACTGTCCAATAGTTGTATGGCAACCTTCTCACATATGAACTGGAGCTGACTCAATGAGCAGAAACCTTGTCTGAAGGAAGAAAGAAGGATAAAGGTGTTGCTCTCAAAGCAACTGATAACACCTCCAAAGTCAGCACTGAAGTTGATTCTGACTACGATGAAGATGATGATGAGGACCTTGCAATGCTGGTGAAAAGACTAAAAAGGTTCATGCGACAAGGCAAAACCAGCAAGCCAAAGAAAGTCAGCAACTACAACAGCCAGGAGCAAATGAATGACCTATGCTACAATTCCAAGAAACCTGGCCACTTCATTGCCAACTGCAACAAACCTCTCAGAGAAGAACTAAAAACGAAATCACATTTAAAGAAGGAATACAAATGCAATAAGAGGCCTCAGAAGAAAGACAAAGGCCTTGTAGCTGGAGGATCGTGGAGTGACTCAGACAATGACTCAACTCCAGAATCTAGAGATGATGAAGATCCTCAAATGGAAAATCTTTGCCTGATGGCCAAAAATACAAGGGACAAACAGAACTCCAACATACATGAACTAAGTATCGATGAGGTATTTGATTTCAACTCTCCTTATGTAGATATTGATGACCTAAGAACTGCACTGCATGGTATAACATCTGATCTGCATCAATACATGAAGTGGTTTAGAGTTCTATCTAAGGATTATTCACTTCTTCAAAAGGAGAAAGAAAAGGTTCAAGAAGAACTAGAAATAGCCCTTCTCAGTTGTAACGCCCCCAAAATAGGTATACATCACCTATTCTTGAGTTGCCAAATACATGGTACAAAATTCAAATATAACTTAATTATACAACAGTAGTGTAAAATATGACAAAACATAATCTAAGAGTTTTAATAAGAATATTGTCATCTAGACAATATCCACACTCAATAGAGTCATCATTACAATTATTGTCACACTATTTAACAGAATAGTGAGGACTACTAATGCTATCATCTAGACCTTCACTCTGTTCCCAGACTAGTCCCGGCTACTATTATCATTTCCTGAAGAGAACAGTGAAAGAAAAAGGGTGAGCTCAACTAGCTCAGTAAGAAATATTATGACTAAGATAATACATAATAAATTATCGTTAGCCTTCAACAGTGTTACACCGATACAATATAACAAACACCAAGTTTAACTGCTGCGGAACAAGCAATCCATTAAAAGAGTCAAGTAGAGAATAAAATCTACTATCTTTTATGATTTAAAAGGTTTTTCATGACTTTTATCGCTGAGACTCAGCTTAATAAGTAATCCCACATCATCCCTGCACTACGACCAAGGATATTCATTAGTATCACAACCACAAATTATCCATGCACTACGGGCCAAAAGATATTCGTGTATTCATCAATGGTCATGATCATGCCAACAACTGTCCATCAATGCACTACGGGCCAATGAGGACTTTTACCACATCATTTGTAACATTACGGTCATGATTATACCAATTAATCCCTGGTCATAATCATACCAAGTCCATCTATGCACTACAGGCCACAGATGACTTTCAACATAATATAAACATGAGGATAATGACAATGATATACGAATTCAATAAAATAAGTTCAAGAATTAATTTATCCAGAAACTAATAACGTCCAAATTGTCAACATGATACTTCTTTGTAGAGTAAAATTCAAGAATGCTCAGAAGAATATTTCCATGAAAAGATACTGGATGAAGCGCAAATATCAAGGATATTCCACTAATTTCATGGAGTACAGAAGTCAAAGCTTTAACCAACTGAGTATAATAAAGAATGGAATAACAAAAGAAATCACCAGGCATGCGATAGATCGCACAGACAGGTTATTCCAACAGAATAATAAATAACGGAACCAGGTCATGCGTAAATGCACAGACAGGATATTCCAACAGAATAATAAATAACAGAACCAGGTAAGGCGAAATTCGCACCGATAGGATATTCCAACAGAATAATAAAGAATTGAATAACAGAAGAATTTCACCATGTATGTTGTACTTCGCATAGACAGGTTATTCCAACATAATGATAAAGAATGGAATAACAGAAGAATTTCACCAAGTATAGGGTAGACCGCGTATACAGGTTATTCTAACAGAATAAAAAAAATGGAATAACAGAAGTTCTCTTCATGAATACGAAAGAAATAATACCCCTTACGAGTACAACAAATAATATCCCTTACCTTTGAACAACTGGATATAAGAGTAGTGAAGTAGTAGAATACTTTTCTTCTTTCTCTCTATAGTTTTGCTCTCTAGAGTTTCAGTGAATTCGTAATAATGAAGGAATGAGCTTCTATTTATAGGAGAATGGACTGAATAGTAACAAATTCCTGAACAGTCCAGATTGATTTACTTTTAAACGGACGGTCCAGATTGGTTTACTATAAAATATTCTAATAAAACAAAATTTTTTAAATAAAATATAATATATTCTATTTATAATCTAATAAAATGAATAACTTTATAAAAGTATTTTGTTATATATATAAAGATTTTACTATGCAGGCACTATGTAAATACTATGCATAATAAAATATAATATATTCTATCTATAGTCTAATAAAACGAATAACTTTATAAAAGTATTTTATTTTTATAAAAAGATTTTACTATGCAAAAAACTATGTATAATATAATATATTCTATTTATAGTCTAATAAAAAGAATAACTTTATAAAAGTATTCTATTTTATATAAAAAGCTTTTCTGTTTTATTACATTAATAATACTTATAAAACAAAACTTCATCATCATTATTATAATTCACACTATTAATCGACCATGTCGTTCCCAGGAAAGAGGGAGCTTTTTAATAAAGATTTCTCCCTATTGGCGCGCAATTAGGTGACCAAACCTCTCCTTGGCAGAACTTCTAGACATCGTTAATATTGCAAATAATAATATTAATAAATTCGTCATCTCAATTATTGATTTAATAATATATAAAATATCGACAATAATTGAATCAATTAACGTGAGATACTATGCAACAATTACTGAAGTAATAATTGAACAAAACTGAGTGACTTCTCATGTAAGCATCAATAATCAATACCGTGTGCTACTATGCAACCACGCGTATTCCTGTACTTTTAACACCGGGTGTTTCAACAGTTAACGATAAAACTTTCGCCATTATTTTCATAAAATATTTTTATCATTTTCTCAATCTGATAATAATTCCGTTGTGGGGTTAACCAATGATTATGTCGTCGTACGAATATTTCCTGTTAAAATGAATATTCTTCAACCAATCGAATATTATATAACAACTTGTATACTTTGCAAAATTTATAACTATTACCCACAACTATAATATTATATCAAATTCATTCCATAATATTCAAAAATGATAATTATAGAAAATTCATCTTTATTCATAAAAGTTGGGGTCTTACAATCTCCCCTTCTTATGAAATTTCGCCCTCGAAATTAGGGTACGTACCTAGTATGTCGAAGAGGTAAGGATACCTTGATTTCATTTCAGATTCTAATTCCCAGGTCATTTCCTCCACATCGTGGTTCCTCCATAAAACTTTGACTTGAGGTATAACCTTAGAGCGTAGAATATGTTCCTTCTTATCCAAAATTTGAACAGGAACCTCTTCATACGTTAAATCTTCTGCTATTTCGTCCGGTTCTAACTCAATAATGTGGTTCGGGTCTTTCACATATTTACGTAACATGAATATATGAAAAACGTTATTAACACGAGACATACTTGGCGGTAAAGCGAGTCTATAGGCTACAGTCCCTACTCGATCGAGGATTAAAAATGGGCCAATGAATCGAGGATTGAGCTTTCCTCTCTTTCCAAATCTCGTAACTCCTTTTCATGGAGCAACACGTAACAACACATGATCTCCAATATCGAATTTCACGTCCTTTCGATGAAGATCAGCATAACTCTTTTGTCGGTCTTGTGAGGTTTTTATACGTTGACGGATCATTTGAATCTTTTCCATAGTCATACGTACCAACTCCGGTGCCAATAACGTTGCTTCACCCACCTCATCCCAACATACTGGAGAACGACTCTTTCTTCCATACAATGCTTCGAATGGAGCCATGCCAATACTTGTCTGGTAGCTATTGTTGTAGGAAAACTCTACCAATAGTAAGAACTTGTCCCAACTTCCCTTGAAGTCAAGGACATAGAGTCTTAATAAATCTTCAAGAGTTTGAATAGTCCTCTCTGATTGTCCGTCCGTCTGAGGATGATATGCCGAACTAAATCGTAAGTCTGTGCCCATAGCTTTTTGCAAACGAACCCAAAATCGTGAAGTGAATCTTGGGTCTCGATTAGAAACTATGGATACTGGCATACCATGTAGTCTTACAATCTCGTTTATGTACGTACGAGTAAGACGTTCAAGTGTATAAGTTTCTCGTATTGGTAAGAAATGAGCAGACTTGGTCAATCTATCAACAATGACCCAAATTGTATAAATGCCTTGAGAAACCTTGGGAAGACCAGTAACAAAATCCATGGTAATGTGCTCCCACTTTCATTCTGGAATTTCAAGTGGTTGCTATGGACCTTTTGATACTTGATGCTCTGCCTTAACTCATTGATAAGTTAAACACCTTGAGATAAACAACGCTATCTCTCTCTTCATATTGCCTCACCAAAATGTATGTCGAAGATCATGATACATTTTGGTATTCACAGGATGGATTGAAAACGGTGTGTTGTGCGCCTCCATCATGATTTTATACTTTAACTCAGGATCGTTAGGAACACAAAGTCTGGAGTTGACTCGAAGTATTCCTTCTTCATCGATTCTTGCTTTCGGCATATCACCTTCTTGTACTTTCTTTCTCATATGCATCAGCTCCAGGTCTGTAGCTTGAGCAGCTTTAACTTTTTCGATTAAAGTCAGTTCTACTCGTATATTTGCCATCATCACGTGGGTCCCTAGAGTCTTTATCTCTATCTCCATCCTTTTCAAGTCATACAAAATGGGCCTCTGCGTTGACAATATCGCACTCGTACCTGTATATGATCTTCTACTCAATGCGTCAGCTACCACGTTTACTTTTCCAGGATGGTATTGGATGGTATGATCATAATCTTTCAACAGTTCAAGCCAACATCGCTGTCGCATGTTGAGTTCCTTTTGAGTGAAGAAATATTTGAGGCTTTTATGATCTGTAAAGATCTCCACTTTCTCCCCATATAAGTAATGCCTCCAAATTTTAAGTGCGACGACAAAAGCTGCCAACTCTAGATCATGAGTAGGATAATTCCTCTCATATTTTTTGAGTTGTCAAGAGGCATAGGCTATAACTTTCCCATGTTGCATGAGAACACATCCTAACCCTTTGCCTGAAGCATCACTGTAGATGACAAATCCCTCCGAGCCAGATGGTATTGTCAGAACAGGTGCTGAAATGAGTCTTCTCTTGAGTTCTTGAAAACACTTCTCACATTCCTCGTTACAACCGAATTTTGTATCTTTCTGAGTCAGCTGAGTTAAGGGAGTAGCGATTCGAGAAAATCCTTCTACGAATCTCTGATAATAACCAGCTAAGGTGAGAAAGCTACGTACTTCGGTCACTGATTTAGGTTGATCCTAGCTTTGAATAGCTTCAATATTTGCTGGGTCAACAGATATTCCATGACTTGATACCACGTGCCCAAGGAATGCTACTTCCTCAAGCCAGAACTCACATTTCTTCAACTTGGCATAAAACTTATATTCACGAAGCTTTTGAAGTATCAGCCTCAAGTGTTGCTCATGATCTTCATGGCTTTTGGAATAAATAAGGATGTCATCAATAAAGACGACCACAAAGTGATCCAAATATTTCTTGAATACTCGGTTCATTATATCCATGAAGGCATCATGAGCATTAGTCAATCCAAAAGACATGACTAGGAATTCATAATGCCCGTACCGAGTTCTGAAAACTGTCTTTGGAATGTCATCGGTTCTAATCTTCAATTGGTGATATCCAGAACGAAGATCAATCTTTGAAAAAAATTTGGCACCTTGCAACTAGTCAAACAGGTCATCAATAGCGAGGCAATGGATATCTATTTTTGATAGTGACATGGTTCAACTCCCGATAATCAATACAAAGTCGCATACTCCCATCTTTCTTCTTCACGAATAGAACAAGAGCACCCTAAGGAGACGTACTAGGATGAATAAAACTGATGTCTAACAATTCCTGTAGCTGGGTCTTTAACTCCTGAAGTTCAATAGGAGTCATTCGATATAGGGCTTTGGAAATAGGTTTTGTACCAGGTTCAAGGTCGATACAAAATTCAATTTCACATTTTGGGGGTAGGCCAGGAAGTTCTTCAGAGAATACAGTCAGGAAATTCATTAACAATAGAAATATCATTCAAAACTGACGTATTTTTGTTTAGATCCGTGACATGAGCTAAGAAAGCTTGACATCCATTTTTCAATAAACGAATAGCTTTATGGCTTGAGATTACAGTGATTGATTTTAATGGTTTGGTTGCTTGAATTCACATAATAGGTTGGTTAGGAATATGAAAGCTAACAACCTTACGAAAATAATTAATTTTTGCATGATGAGTAGTTAACCAATCAATCCCTAGAATTACGTCAAATGTAAGTATTTTTAATGAAATAAGATTGACAAGTAATGTGAGGTTACCGATTTGAACTAAACAAGACTTATAAACAGTGGATATAATGAAGGTTTCTCCCAATGGAGTTTTAATAGATAAGTCAAAGTCTAATTTCTCCGGAGTCAAATTTAAACGTTGAGCGTAAGTAGGAGAAATAAAAGAATGGGTAGAACCGGTATCAAATAAGGTATAAACTTTGCTAGAGTTTATGATAAGCTTACTCGTGATGACCTCGTTCGGGTTCCTTGCTTTCTAGGAGGTCACGACAAACACTCTCCCTTGCACTACTGGCTTTGACTTTTCTGGGACGTCCTTTGGTGCCTCCATCCTAGCTGAACTTGTCTTCGGTGAACGAAAAAATCGAGTTAGGTGACCTTCTCTTCCACAATTATAACATGTTATGGACGACATCGCGTAATTTGGACTGATGTGTCCCTCACTTCCGCATTTGAAGCATATGATAGGTGGTCGTTCTCCTTCCTTAACAACGAGTGTTGGTGCTGACTTCTTTCTATCATTATTGAATCTCCCCTTCTTGAAATGTCGATTCTTATTATTTTAACCATGATTACCACCGAAGTGGTTACCATTTCTGGCATGTTGATTCCCTCCACGCTTATTGTCACCGCTTCAATGACTGCTATCACTAGTATTATCATTTTGTCGGCTGCTCTCTTTTGGTTGGGTTGTCTCATTATCGCGCTCCAATAACTGAGCCATATTAATAACATCTGAATACAAACATAATTTATGAGAGATAAGATATTGACGTATTTCGGGTTTCAAACCTCTTAGAAACATTCGCGTCATTCTCTCCTCATTATCAACCAAATGGGATGCAAACCGGGACAACTCGGCAAACTTGGCTTCGTACTGCGACACGGTCATGTTGTTTTGCTCCAGCTTGATGAACTCTATCTCTTTCATATGACAAATACTTTCGGGAAAGTACTTGTCGTTGAACAGTTCTTGGAACTTCTCCCAAGACATCTTTTGTGCGGCATGTTGAGTACGCTTTACAGATTCCTACCAGTAATCTGCCTCTGCCCGCAACATGAAGGTAGCAAAAGGAACTTTTTGCTCCTCGGAGCATCCCAAGACATCAAATATCTTTTTTGATCTGCTTTATCCACGTCTCCGCCTTAAGTGGTTTTGGCTCTCCAAAAAACTCTGGTGGTCCCAGTTCCTTGAACTGCTTAGCGGTGACCGTCTGAGAGTTGCCAGTGTTTTTACCTGCATTTTGGACAGGAGCTGCACTTACCTAATATTGCATGAATTACATAAAGCCTCTGAACATTCCATCGTTCGTCATCTGGTCCGTGTTGTTGTTTGCCTGAGGATTGTCGCCTTCCTGATGCACATTATCCTTATTATTGATCTGTGGAGACTCAACGGTCTCTTGTGCCCCATTGATATTCTTAACATTCTCGGATGCCATTTTCAAATACTGCCACAAAACAAAGATTAATTAATATATATATAATATATTATCCTTATACTTTGACCGACAAATTAAATGCCAAATTAACTTAGGTATGTTATACTAGCGAAGGAATTTCCCATCTCTCCCCTCCTAGTTTTTTGTCTCACATCTCAGCCAAGGATCATATCCCTAAGCTTTGATACCAACTGTGACGCTCCCAAAATAGGTATACATCACCTATTCTTGAGTTGCTAAATACATGGTACAAAATTCAAATACAATTTAATTATACAACAGTCGTGTAAAATATGACAAAACATAATCTAAGAGTTTTAATAAGAATATTGTCATCTAGACAATATCCACACTCAATAGAGTCCTCATTACATTTATTGTCACACTATTTAACAAAATAGTGAGGACTACTAATGCTATCATCTGGACCGACACTCCGTTCCCCGACTAGTCCCGGCTACATTCTCATTTCCTGAAGAGAACAGTGAAATAAAAAGGGTGAGCTCAACTAGCCCAATAAGAAATATTATGACTAAGATAATACAGAATAAATTATCGTTAGCCTTCAATAGTGTTAAACTGATACAATATAACAAACATCAAGTTTAACTGAAGCGGAACATGTAATCTATTTAAAGAATCAAGTAGAGAATAAAATCTACTATCTTTTATGATTTAAAAGATTTTTCATCACTTTTATCGCTGGGACTCAGCTTAATAAATAATCCACATCATCCCTGCACTACGGCCAAGGATATTCATTAGTATCACAATCACAAATTATCCATGCACTACTGGCCAAGGATATTCGTGTATTCATCAATGGTCATGATTATGCCACCAACTGTCCATCAATGCACTACGGGTCAATGAGGACTTTTACCACATCATTTGTAACATTACGGTCATGATTATACCGATTAATCCCTGGTCATAATCATACCAAGTCCATCTATGCACTATAGAACACAGATGACTTTCAACATAATATAAACATGAGGATGATGACAATGATATACGAATTCAATAAAACAAGTTCAAGAATTAATTTATCCAGGAACTAATAACGTCTAAATTATTAACATGATACTTCTTTGTAGAGTAAAATTCAAGAATGCTTCCATGAAAAGATACTAGATGAAACACAAATATCATATTCCACTATTTTCATGGAGTACAGAAGTCAAAACTTTAACCAACTGAGTATAATAAAGAATAGAATAACAAAAGAAATCACCAGGCATGCGATAGACCGCACAGACAGGTTATTCCAACAGAATAAAAAATAACGGAACCAGGTCAGGAAAAATTCGCACCGACAGGATGTTCCAACAGAATAATAAATAACGGAACCAGGTCATGCGTAAACGCACAGACAGGATGTTCCAACAGAATAATAAAGAATGAAATAACAGAAGAATTTCACCATGTATGCGGTACTTCGTATAGACAGGTTATTCCAACATAATGATAATGAATGGAATAACAGAAGAATTTTACCAAGTATAGGGTAGACCGCGTATACAGGTTATTCCAAGAGAATAGAAAAATGGAATAACAGAAGTTCTCTTCATGAATACGAAAGAAATAATACCCCTTATGAGTACAACAAATAATATCCCTTACCTTAGAACAACTGGATATAAGAGTAGTGAAGTAGTAGAATACTTTTCTTCTTTCTCTCTATAGTTTCGCTCTCTAGAGTTTCAGTGAATTCGTAATAATGAAGGAATGAACTTCTATTTATAGGAGAATGGACTGAATAGTAACTAATTCCTGAACGGTCCAGATTGATTTACTTTTAAACGGACGGTCCAAATTGGTTTACTATAAAATATTTTAATAAAACAAATTTTTTAAATAAAATATAATATATTCTATTTATAATCTAATAAAATGAATAACTTTATAAAAATATTCTGTTTTATATAAAAAGATTTTACTATGCAAAATACTATGCAGGCACTATGTAAACACTATGCATAATAAAATATAATATATTCTATTTATAGTCTAATAAAACGAATAACTTTATAAAAGTATTCTGTTTTTATAAAAAGATTTTACTATGCAAAAAACTATGCATAATATAATATAATATATTCTATTTATAGTCTAATAAAACGAATAACTTTATAAAAGTATTCTGTTTTATATAAAAAGCTTTTCTGTTTTATTACATTACTAATACTAATATAACAAAACTTCATCATCATTATTATAATTCACACTATTAATCGACCATGTCGTTCCCAGGAAAGAGGGAGCTTTTCAATAAAAATTTCTCCCTATTGGCGCGCAATTAGGTGACCAAACCTCTCCTTGGCAGAACTTCTAGACATCGTTAATATTGAAAATAATAATATTAATAAATTCGTCGTCTCAATTATTGATTTAATAATATATAAAATATCGACAATAATTGAATCAATTAACGTGAGATACTATGCAACAATTACTGAAGCAATAATTGAACAAAACTGAGTGACTTCTCACGTAAGAATCAATAATCAATACCGTGTGCTACTATGCAGCCACGCGTATTCCTGTACTTTTAACACCGGGTGTTTCAACAGTTAACGATAAAACTTCCGCCGTTATTTTCATAAAATATTTTTGTCATTTTCTCAATCCGACAATAATTCTACTGTGGGGTCCACCAATGATTGTGCCGTCGTACAAATATTTCCTGTTAAAACGAATATTCCCCGACCAATCGAATATTATATAACAACTTGCGTACTTTGCAAAATTTATAAATATTACCCACAACTATAATATTATATCAAATTCATTCCATAATATTCAAAAATGATAATTATAGAAAATTCATCTTTATTCATAAAACTTGGGGTCTTACATCAGTACTAATTCTCTCTCTCCAAGTTTGAAGCTGAGAATAAGCTCTTAAAAAAACAAATGAGCTCAGTGCAAAGAGAGAGTCACGTCTAACCTCTAAAATTGAGGATCTAGAGAAGACAATCTCTACATGGAATAAATCATCTTCATCCATGGACTCCTTAATCCCTAACCAGAGAAGTGTCTCTGATAGAACAGGGTTAGGCTTTGGGGAATCTACCTCAGAGTCATGTGTGGAAAAAGCAAAGGAAATTAGCTCTAGTAATGCCTCAAGTTTTAGTAGATGCATTATATTTGTGAAATCCTCACAGAAGGATGAGCCTGTCAAACCCTGCTCAGCTGATTCAATTCATATTCCCAGAAGCAAGGGATCTCATGCTGGTCTGGGTTTCAGAAAAGAGAAGATTAACCTAGCTACTACTCACCAACCTCGAAGGATCGTAGAGTCCAATAAGATCAACTCTATGAGCCAACTGGGAAGGTACAGTAGAAGTAAGATATACTCCTCACAAATCATGAAACACGGAACACATGGAATAGGGAATATCAGCTTAATAGGAGAATGACCAATAACCCACAAAAGTCCAAATGGAGGAAGAACTTTCACACACACACAAATATGCATCATATCAAATGTTTTGTGTGCTACAGAGTTGGGCACAAGGCCACAAAATGTCATTATAATTCCATGCATATGAGATCCAAAATCAAGTAGACTTGGGTCCCCAAGGGAAATAACAATGTAGGACCCATGGAAGTATGGGTACCAAAATGAAGGTTTAATGTCTCTACAGTAAAAGAGCTCCACGATATCAACTTGGTATCTGGACAGTGGATGCTCAAGGTACATGACAGGGAACAAAGCCCTTCTGTCTGACTACAAAGAGAAGGAGGGTCCCTCGGTCATCTTTGGAGACAACGGCTCTGGCAAGACAAGAGGCTATGGCTCAGCTGGAAATGGTACAATATCTTTCAGCAAAGTGTCCTATGTGGAATGACTACAACACAACCTTCTAAGCATTAGCCAACTCTGCGACAAGGGTCATCAAGTAACATTTCTCAACAATCACTGTCAAGTCCGAGATCTGAACACATCTGCTATAAAGTTAACCGAAACAAGAGAAGGAAATGTCTACACAGTAAACCTTGGAAAACTAAGCTCAGATGAAACTATATGTTTTTTGGCTAAAGCATCTGAAGAAATGAGCTGGCTATGGCATCGAAGATTATCTCATCTCAACTTCAAAAGCATGTCCAAATTAGCTTCAAAAGATCTAGTTGCAGGCTTACCCAAGTTTAACTTCGTCAAAGAAAGACCGTGCAATGCTTGTTAACTTGGAAAGCAGACCAGAAGCTCATTCAAGATCAAAACCATCAACTCAATTGACAAGCCTCTGCAATTGCTACATATGGATCTTTTTGGGCCAATTCCAACGACGAGCCTTGGGGGAAAGAGATACTCTCTGGTCGTAGTCGACGACTACACCAGATTTACATGAGTGTTCTTTCTAACCTCAAAGGATGAAACAAGCTCCCAACTGATCAAGATGTTCAAGCTGGTGATGAACGAGAAAGGAAAGAAAATCAAGGCCATAAGGAGTGATCATGGTACAGAATTCAATTTCTCAAAAATGGACCAGTTCTGCACAAACAATGGCATTAGTCACAACTTCTCAGCTCCAAGAACTCCCTAACAAAATGGAGTAGCTGAGAGAAAGAACATAACATTGATAGAAGCTGGAAGAACTCTGCTAGCACCAGCTCATCTGCCGGAATACTTCTGGACAGAAGCTGTCAACACTGCATGCTACACTCAGAACAGATCACTCATACACTCTACGATTAAAAAGACTCCTTATGAACTATAGAAAGGAAGAAAGCCAAGTGTCAGCTACTTTCATGTCTTCGGCTGTGCATGCTACATTCTCAACAATGGAAAGTAGTACTTGACAAAGTTTTAACCAAAGTCAGACGAAGGAATCTTTCTTGGATATGCCACAGACAGTAAGGCCTATAAAGTGTTTAATAAAAAGACACTGAATGTTGAAGTCTCAATTCACATCATCTTTGATGAAACAGACTTAAACAAAATAGTGCCTCAAGTTACTACGATCAACAGTTCAGACACTACAAATGAGGTCATCGAGCTCAATACTACGATCGTAGTACCAGATAGTGAAATCATTGAGCAAGTAAATGAGATCGTAGAAAGGCATATGACAAACAACGAACCTCCTCACCAAGAAGGCATAAGAACAGATGTCCCAACAGGAAGCAGATGGGCAAGATATCACACTCAAGATCTAATCATTAGAGATCCGAGTGAAAGAGTCAAAACATGAGCTGCCACCCAAAATAAATGCTTTTATCTAAGCTTCCTGTCTCAAATAGAACCGAAGAAGATAGAGGATGCTATGGAAGACTCCAGCTGGATAGAGGCCATGCAGGAAGAGCTCGATCAGTTCGAAAGAAGCAAAGTATGGAGATTAGTTCCAAGACCAAAGAATCATCCTGTCATTGGAACTAAGTGGGTCTTCAGAAATAAGATGGATGAAGATGGAGTGATAACTAGGATAAGGCAAGACTAGTGGCCAAAGGATACTCTCAGGAAGAAGGCATTGACTACGATGAGACATTTGCACCTATTTCCAGACTAAAAGCCATCAGAATATTCCTTACTTTTGCTACTCACATGAAATTCAAGGTCTTTCAGATGGATGTCAAAAGTGCATTCTTAAATGGTGAACTTCAAGAAGAAGTTTATGTAGAGCAATCTCCAGGTTTCATCAATCCATCTCTTTCTAATTATGTCTTTAGATTGGACAAAGCCTTATATGGTCTTAAACAAGCACCTAGAGCATGGTATGAAACTCTAACTAACTTTCTTATTGAAAATGGGTTCACTAGAGGTAGAGTAGATACCACACTATTTCTTAGAAAGCATAAAGATAAAGTCCTATTAGTTCAAATATATGTTGATGACATTATTTTTGGATCTACTGATGAAAAGCTATGCAAGAGATTCTCCAAGCTTATGCAGAGCAAGTTTGAAATAAGCATGATGAGTGAGCTGAATTTCTTCCTTGGACTGCAAATAAAGCAGAATGATGAAGGAATCTTCATAAACAAAGCCAAATACATTAAAGACTTACTCAAGAAGTATGGCATGGAATCAACCTCTCCCATGAAAACCCCAATTGCCCCTGTAACCAAACTTGACAAAGATGAAAAAGGTAAAAGTATTGATATAACTCAATACAGAGGTATGATAGACTCTCTTTCATATCTAACTGCCAGTAGACCAGATATAATGTTTGCAACATGAATTTGTACTAGATTTCAAATTAATCCTAAAGAATCTCATTTAACTGCTGTAAAGAGGATCTTCAGGTATCTTAAGGGTACACCTCATCTGGGGCTTTGGTATCCCAATGAATCCTCATTTGAACTGACAGGATACACAGATGCTGATTTTGCAGGATGCAAAATAGATAGAAAGAGTACCAGTGGCACTTGTCAATTACTAGGAAAACAGACTCGTGTCCTGGTTTAGCAAGAAGCAAAATTCAATATCTACTTCAACTGCAGAAGCTGAATACATTATTGCTTGGCAGCTGCTGTGCCCAGATCCAATGGATGAAAAATCAGCTTAGCAGATTATGGGTTTGAATTCAAATCCATACCCATTCATTGTGATAACACAAGTGCAATTACAATAACTCATAATCTTGTCATGCATTCTAGGACTAAGTATATAGAAATAAGGTATCACTTCATTAGGGACCATGTGCAAAATGGAACTATATCATTACAATACATCCCTACTGAAAACCAACTTGCTGATGTCTTTACAAAACCTCTAGATGAATCCAGATTTAATAAGTTAATAAGTGAACTAGGCATGCTTAACTTGCAACCATGAAATATGCTCTAGTTTGTGCTAACTATACAGATTTAAAGGCTATGTTCAAAATCATAGACATGATCAAAGGAAGTCCACGATTGTAGAGCTGAAGTATCATAAGAGATAATGATCGTAGTGCTGACTCAACGATCGCAGTGCTGACTCAACGATCGCGGTGCAGACTCAACGATAGCAGAGCTGCATCAACAAAACCAAAGAAGCACCCTATGATGATCAAGTACAAAACAAAGAAATCTTTCTGACAAGTGCCTCATGGAAAAACCTAACCCTTGATACATTCAATGAGGTTGGCCCTTCCTGAGCTACCTTAAACCAAGAAGAATGCTAAGTCAAAAGGTCATCACAAGGACTCGGTCAGACTGGACGATCGCAGCTCAAACACGACAACTACTGAACAAGACTCAACGATGGTAGAGTAGAATCGACGATTCCAAGGACCATCTCAACGATCGTAGTCCTCCTGAAGAATATATTAGCTTAAAAGGAGTTAAGGGCAATTCAGTACAATCCTCCTCAGTCAAAGTCGTAGAGCCAAGCAAAATTCGACACCTGTCCCACTAAGAAAAATGGAGAGAGGGAAGTTACTTGTACCATTTGAAGGCACCTTTTTGAAATTAGAAGTTCAAAAGCTTATCTCTCCCCTTTCTCTGCAAGAAGAAACCCTAAACTATCAAGCTCAATCAATCATACACTCTGCAAAGAAATCAATGGCAACCTCCAACGTCATCTCTGGCTACAGACTCTGCTTTGACGAGTTCAAGACAACTGAACACAAATTTCACAAGACTTTGTCATTATTGAAGAAGGCGGGTCTCGAAGAAGCTCTGGGTACAGACACATTGATCTACCCCAAGCTAGTGAAAGAATTTTACAAGAATGGTGTATTTGAAAATGACGCCATCAATACGAAAGTCAGGGATGTGAAAATCAGACTGAAGGCTGTGGACGTCAATCTAGCCCTAGGTCTCAAATCTGAAGGGTATTCGTTCATTGATGGCATAGACTTCCACGAGGGACTTAAAATAATGCATCACAAGAAATCCCTCTCTGTAAAAGGATACAAGAAGAAGGAGTTTCCTCAGAGGTTTGAATTTTTAGCTGATATTGTTGGAAAATGTATATGTTGAAAGAGTTCTGGTCATGACTTTGTGAATGAAGTACAACTCAAGCTTATGACTGCCATATGTTATGGAATACAACTTAACTATGGAGCTCTATTGCTTGAATGGATTGGAAAAATGGATCACAAACTCAAAGAAGTCAAAGAGCCCTCAAAAGATGCTCTACGGGAGATTTATAAGCATCATTCTACAGTCTGCTCTGGGTGACAAAATTGGAGATGATGAGGGAGAAGCCATCAATCTAAACAGACGAATGACCCAACAACTATTCGTGAATTGGAAAAGGAATCTAGCTAAAAATGTGCGTATGATGTCTGAATCTAGTGGTAGAACTGCTGATGCGAAAGAGTCTGGGATTCTAGGAAATATGTCAGTTGTCAGGGAGACTGAAGAAGAAGAAGAAGAAGAGACCAACAAGGAGA
This sequence comes from Panax japonicus, assembly GCA_020205505.1. Taxonomy (NCBI): domain Eukaryota; kingdom Viridiplantae; phylum Streptophyta; class Magnoliopsida; order Apiales; family Araliaceae; genus Panax; species Panax japonicus. Next base: position 63,730,321 of record CM035114.1, read on the forward strand.
AGCCCACTGCCCTGATCAGAAAAAGCAAGGGCAAAAAAGCTAAAGGATAAATGGCTGAAGAACCTCAGGGATCCACTACCGATAAGCCTGTAGAGTCCTCATACATTGAAACTCTAAGGATCCTAAGAAGGAAGCAACAGCAGACTGTGGCAAAAAAAGATAGAGCTACCATATCTCAGCTGCTAAAGAAGAATAAAATCAGCCAAAAATCCAAAAGGACATCTATCTCTTTGATCATAGAGTCTCTTCCGATCGTAGAGACCAGACCAAACACATCAAGCAAGGAAGTAGCTCCATCAAACATTTTGGCTGATCAACAGGACAAAACTGAAGTTCAAGAAAGTCTTGAGGCTGTGGCTCAGCCTAAAAAACCAAGAAGAAAACTGGTCAAGAAATATATTCTTGTCAATGAAGAAGTATTAAAAGGGGAAGACAAAGAATTGGCTGCTGAAAAGGAACCAGCCAAAGAAAGCCAAAGAGACAAAGCTCAAGCTGAGGGGGAGACACCTGAAGCCCGTTATGATAGAGAATACACCAGCTGAGGGGAGATGCCTGAAGCTCTCACTCTAGAAAATGCTCCAGCTGAGGGGGAGCTATTAAGCTTACAATAAGATGATCAAGTTGAGGGGGAGGCTCATGACATCTCCTATGGCAGAAGAAGTCAGGTTCCTAGCAGAAAATAAGGGAGAACCAGAGCAAGAGCTAAATGAAGCCATTGATATAATGGACTCTGCAAGCGAAGACTAGAGAAGAGGAAGAAGATGATGAGGTCGAGATCACAGTTGTGGGCATAAATGGGTACAGAAGAGCTAATTATGAGCAACTATTTTCCTATCTACCCATGATGCCTTTCCATCATGCTCAAATTCTAAACTCCTGGAATCACATGTTTTAGAGCTTCAAAGAATATCCAGCCATCTTTGTGCTAGTTCATGGATTCCCAGGTAGTTTCAACTTTGCCAAGAAGTTACTCACCAATAACTCCTCTTCAAAGAATGGACATGAGGTACTATCTATCCTAACCTCTTCAGAGTTAATCACTTTCCATCACCCTCCTTCGATCAATTTTATGAATTCCCACGATGGTTGAAAGTAATCCTACATCCACTAAATCAATTTCCAGTTGTAGAATCCCAAAATTCTATAACTGATGAACCAAACATGACAAACTTTACACTGCTCCCACCTATCAGCCCCTCTACGATTACAGACTCTAACCCCAGTATAGAGTCCCAAGTCCAAATCGTAGAGTCACCCACTACACAAACCCAAACACAAGGCCCCTCCATCCGATATACCCTTCCTTATCTGGCAACGAATACTTCAACCTTGATCTTGCCCTCTACTCATTACAAGATCAATTCAACAGCACACCACCTCCTTCACAAATTCCCCAGCTCAATGTACTTCTGTCAGAGCTGCCCACCAAAGCTGATTTGTCAGCCATGTCCAAGATAGTGATCAAGGAACTCGATGAGAGTCTTGAAGAACACACTGAGATCCTTCACATGAGACTAACAACAATGATCAGTGCTGCAAATAGTCTGCCAAGCACCCTCAGCTCTGAGCTCTCTAAAATGCTTAAAGAGATCATCAAGGAAATGATTCAAAGCATAAAGGACAGGGATGACATCCACTTTCAAGTAGCTGAAAGGCATCGGGATGCTGTCTTGATCTTATAAAAGACTCAAGAATCTCAGAACGATCTAATGATAAAGAACATCCAGAGTCTCTAAACTGCAGTAAAGGAATTTTCAGACTTCTCAATGGGTCAAATGCAGTAGACTGAAAATATCCTGAACATTCTTCAACGACGTGAAACTCGATCTGATGTTTTAATCCAAGAAAATCGCGAGGACATTGCTCAAACTCAAAGTCAACTCAACGAACTTGTCCAAGGAGTAACTCGCCTCTCCAACAATATTCGAACCCTTGATGCTGACATAAAGGGGGAGAATAAAGGGAAAGAAGATCAGGGAGGCAAGGGCAAAGGTAGAGGTTAATTCCAAACTCAATCTTCAAGGAATCCTCCTGTAAGGCAAATCCACCAGCAAACTCCACGATCCAGCCAACAGACCCAACGAGCTAATCAGCAGGAAGTTTTAATGGCTCAACCTTTATGGAGTCTAGGGATAACTACCAGCTCTCATGAGGTGAAAAAAAACAAGCCTAAGAATACCAATTGGAGATCCTGCATTCATGAATAGGCATGATCACAATCCAAGACTTAGCCCAAGTGAGCTGGAAGATTTAGCCAATAGAGATGAAGCAAACAGAAAAAAGAGAGCTGAGGAATATGGAAACCCTCCAAGAAGCAAAAGGCCGAAGAAATAGAGATAAGTTGGATTCTAATTCTTATTGATGTAGTCAAACTTAAATGTAATATCGATCGTCATACATCAATAAATTCATGCTTATTCTCAAGAAATTCCAGCTGCTCACTGAAATATTAAGTCATATTTACTTTGCTGCAACTGCATATAAAATTTGATAATCATGAAAATAAATCTCCTTGGTTATCTCAACATCAAATAGGGGGAGATTGTTGGAAGAATGCATATTGTGATTTGATGTTTAAAGTAAACACTCTTTATTTTATGTAAAGTCCATCAAGGAATATATGTACAAGGACTTAGTGACAGATTAAAACTGTTAGGTTGATCTTAACTTTCAATGTTTATCATTCTAGACGAATGTATAGAATAAGAGATCAAAGATGTTAGGTTGATCTATGACTTGAAAGAAATAGATAGGCCTTTAAAAGAATCACAATGCTAATCAACGAAATACAAAGGCTAAGGCAAGATCGTAGAGCTCAGAAGATCGTAGTGTATTTGCCTTGAAGGGCCTCTTCAGTAATCGTGGAGTGGTCCAGATATTTGTCGAAGTTAACTTAGAGATCGTAGTGTGCTCTCAGAAACGTAGAGTCCGCACAACGAGCAAGTAAAAATCGTTGAGTGCTCTCGGAAACGTAGAGTCTGAAAGACAAACAAATGAAGATTGTAGTGTTCTGATTCAGCCTAAGCACCAATATGACAAAACACCACGATATGGATCATAGAGTGTCATCTGCCTTATGTCAGATGCATCGAGCCCTACTCTTATGAAAAGATAAATCCCAACAAAAATGGAATGGGTTTGAAACGTTAAAGTCATCTCCAGTCCCAACGGTACAAAAGATATTCTTAGTATTAAACAAATGAAACGTATTCAAGAAGCTAAGAAAAGGACCATAGGATAGTGGAAAAACACCTTTTCAGGTGTTAGGTGAGAAAGAAGGCTACTGTGTCAGTGGGTCAGAATGCAACTCAGAAGGTGTGTAGAAAAGTCTCCATCAAAGTTCAGAAATGTCAAATGCATTTAATGATTTAACAAAAGGATTTAACGGATAGATTTCAAGAAACACATATATACAGAACATATGTAGATGATAATGTAAGCAAGCAATTGAACAAAAAACGCACAAGTACACTCAACGCTCAACTCTACGATCTGAGAAAAAGAGGAAGCTTGCTCAGCTACTCAGTTCCTTCGAACAAGAGCTTAACTGCAACTGAGTAACATCAATCACGAACTCAACAACTACCAACCAACTGAAGTAAGAGTTCCAAGTCAGAAGGATTTGAAGAGTTCTAAGTGAACTGTAAAAAAATAAGTCTGCTGGACTTGAAGAGTTCAAGAGTGAACTAAGAAGTGCCTAGACTGCCGGTCTAGAAGGAATCTGTGAGATTCAAGAAGTGTAACAGACATCCTTAGTGGATTTCCTACTCGAGGAGTAGAAGAGTGGATTAGGAGCTTTAAGTGCTCTGAACCACTTAAAACTGTTGTGTCCTTTATATTTGTGATATAACTGCTATAACTACCATAACTGCCTCACTCTCATTAATTCAAGATATCTAAAAGAAGGTTTATCAAATACTCTTTCCGCTGTGCATTAATCACCTTCAAAAATAACTAGTTAAAAATTAAAAGTTTTTAAATATTTATTCAACCCCCCTTCTAGATAACTATTGTGCCTTCGGGAACTAACAGAATTTTTCAAAAATAGAATTTTGTAAAAATAGATTTTTTTTAAAAAAAATTTTAAAAACAAAATTTTATTTTGTTTTTAAAAAATTCTGTTTTTAAAACAAAACAAAAATTTTAAAAACATAATTTTGTACCTACTTATGGGTGCTAACTCACTAGAATTATGCTCATTCTCAAGTAATTTTTACTATGTTTTAGTTGCATTTAATGTTTATTTTGCAGTACTTGTAGTTGGAACCCCTATGGCAAGGAAAGGCATGGAAAAGCAAGAAATGGTATGGAATGGCATTAACATGGCATGGTGGTATGAAGCTAGCAAAAGTGTGGCAAGGTGAACATGAGCAGATGAGGAACTGAAGCAGTGGATGAGTACCGTGCAGAACATAAGGAATGAAGATTAAGCAAGCACACAAACAAAGAGCAGCAACAGTCAGACAGCAGAAGACAGGAAGCAGTAGCAGCGCGGCCGCGCTGCCTCAAAGACAAAATATGGCACGCCCGCGCTTAAGGAAAAACATAGACAAATTATGTAGCCATGCGTTGACAAAGAGGAATTATGGCGCGCCTGCGCTAGACACTTGGCAGATATGCACACAACGCGCCCGCGCCCGTTTTGCGTGTAATCTTGTGCGGCTGCGCGAGTCTTCTACAGTCAGTTTTGTTAACTTTTTGTAATTTGAAATTTGAGCGCATTTGGCTCAACTGAACGATATGGTTGGCACCTAGACGTGTTTTTGAGGAGTCTTTTTATCAGTTTTATTATTATTATTAGGGTTCTTAAGTTTTAACTACTAGAGGGAGGTTTTGATCATTGATGATACATTGTTAACTCCTCTCTTCATCTATATTATTCAATAATTATTAGTTTTCATTTCTAGAGATTTTGGTGCATTGGAACAAGCGTGGAACAGACTCTACAACAGAGATTGACAGATTTGCACTACCATTTCTATTAACTCTTTTGATTGCATTGCTTAACTCCATGTGTTGCTTCAATCCCATAATGGCTTTTGGTTCAGAAATGAACTAAACTTCATTTTGGGATTCTAATGGATTTTGATATGTAGTCTAAATTTATACATCTGATTGTATTGTTGTATATTTATCATTAGATTAACCATTATGATTGAGCTTAATGAATGAATGTTTGATCACCATTCACATTGTGTGCTTATGTGGATTTGAAAAATAAATATGAGTATGGATTAAGCATAATGGCATATGTTCATGAGACTGATTTGTTAAGCTTTATGATTCGTGAACCGGATAAACATATACAGTTTCACCGTGTGTAGTCATTAAAAGATCATTACGCTTTAATTCATTATTGCTACAATTTCACATAGACATATAGTGATTTTGTTAATAGTGTCGCTTGCATAATTTCTATCAAATATGGAGGTTATGTGATTTGGTCATAGTTCATTGAAAAATGGTTATGTCCACTATTGTGCTTTTGACTAGTTTTTCATGATAAATATTTAAACATTACATGATGGTTGCAGTTTAGATGAAACATTAAATGAAAATAGAATCTCATTCTTCTCCAATTTGATTACAATCATTTTAATAATTATAATTCTTTTTTTTTCATGAATTAATTTAGAATTAAATATTATTGTGAGTTGATCGTTTAAGCATATAAAAATAGTGATATAGTTGATGCGTGATAATTTAGATTAAAAACCTTTCTCTGTGGATCGATACTTTTCTTACCATGTACTACTTGTTAACCCATGTATGCTTGCAAGAGCTAGAGTTCTTTTTGTTAGACTAGAAAAGAGGCAACAAGTTTTTGCGCCGTTGTCGGGGAAAGGCGTTTGTTTTTAATATTGTCATCATCAACTTAAAGCTAAATTTGTATGATTTAGACAATTCTTATCTTATCTTATTTCTATTTTTGTTTTTGTTTGTATTTCAGGTACTTGTATATATTTTATGCACACGCGATCATCCAATTCCGAGTTGACACCTGCACATGATAACATCAACGACAGAGGTTGGAAATCGAGAGCGCGTAAGAATATACAAGCAGATTTAGATACCACAACATCCAATATGGCAGCCGAAGAGCAAAGAGAGGAACAAAGGGCTTTGAGAGATTATTCGATGCCGAACATCAATGGATTACAGTCAAGTATAGTTAGCCAACTATAGCAGCCAACACTTTTGAGATAAAGCCGGACACTATTTAAATGGTGCAAAATTCGGTAAAGTTTGGGGGTGCTGCTACAGATGACCCGAATGAGCATCTATTGAGTTTTATAGAAATATGTGACACCTCAGGTACAACAAGGGTGACTAGAAGATGCAATCAAGGCTAAGACTATTTCCATTTTCATTATGGGACAAGGCAAGAAGTTGGCTCTATTCTTTGCCGTCATGATCAATTACAACATGGGAGGACCTAGCACAAAACTTCTTAGCCAAATTTTTTCCAATGGCTAAGACAGCTAAAATGAGGACAACAATTTCCCAGTTCGAGCAGCAACATGGTGAATCTTTATATGAAGCATGGGAAAGGTATGAAGATATGCTAAGGAACTGTCCACATCATGGTATGTCGAATTGGATGGTGATTAATACATTTTATAATAGGATTGGGATGACAATCAAGGCGAATTGTAGATGCTGCTGCAGGAGGAGCCTTATGGGCAAAGAGCTATGAAGAGGCCTACAATCTTATAGAGACTATGGCAGCTAATGATTTTTAAAATCCTACACCCAAAATGTCACAGCCCAAAGTTGCGCGAATTTTAGAGGTGGATGATATCACTCAGTTGTCAACTCAGATGGCATCGATGGCAAAGAAGATTGATTCGTTGGCGGAGCATAAAGCAAAGATAGTTTATTTCGTATGTGAGATATGTGCAGGGTCGCATTCAATTGAATAGTGTGCTATCAGTTCAGAGTCTGTACAGTATGTTATCAACTACCAGAAGAATCAAAGTCAGTTTCAGAATGCTTATAACCCTAACAACCGCAATCATCCAAATTTTAGTTGGTCAAATAATCAAAATCAACAAAGTCAACAGTTTCAACCACAACATCAGTTTCAGTCCCAATCATCTCAGCAACAGTTTGCACAAAGACCACCCTACCCCACTGGATTTCCACAGCAACAACAACATCATCCACCACCTGAACCTTAGCAAGAGAAGAAGTCAGAGATGGAGGAGATGATGATGAAGTATATGGAAAATACCGAGGTGATGATTAAAAGACAAGCAGTGGCTATCAAAAATTTAGAAACTCAAATGGGTCAAATGGCTAGCATTCTTAACAACAGACCACAAGGTTCATTAACAAGTACAACAGAGGCTAATCCAAGAAGGGAGGGTAAGAACAATGTCAGGCTATTACTTTAAGGTCAGGGAAGCAGACTGCAGAATTTTAGCATGGTGCACCCGCGTCATTTTTACATGAGGAAACCGCGCGGTGAGGAAAATTTTTCTAAGGAAAGTTTGGGTAAAGAAGGTTCAAAACAGCGGGAAGTGAAGAAGAATAAGAAGAGTCATCTGAGAAACCAGTGACCAAGATACCAGTTATTCATCCCCATGTTCCTTATCCACAGAGACTACATAAGAAAAGGGAAGACAAGCAGTTTAGTAAGTTTTTGGAGGTGTTTAAAAAGCTATAAATCAACATACCTTTCGCTGAGGCATTGGAATATATGCCTAGTTATGCAAAGTTTATGAACGGGTATTTTGTCAAGGAAGAAAAGGTCAGAAGACTTTGAAAATTGGCCTTAACCGAATAATGTAGTGCAGTGCTTCAACGCAAGTTACCTCCAAAGCTGAAGGACTCGGGCAGCTTCACGATACCTTGTACAATTGGAAAGATGAGTTTCAGCAAATGCTTGTGCGATCTAGGGTCAAGTATCAATTTGATGCCGTTGTCAGTGTTCAATCAATTGGTATTGTCGGCTCCAAGTCGATAAATATTTATTTACAGTTAGCTAACAGGTCTATTACCTATCCACGAGGTATTGTGGAAGATGTACTGGTTAAAGTGGATAAATTCATCTTCCCTGGCTGATTTCATCATATTAGACTATGAAGAGGACAAAAGTATATCGATCATTCTTGGAATACCATTCCTAGCCACATGAAGGACCTTGATAGACGTTCAGAAAGGGGAATTGACAATGCGAGTTTATGATCAGGAAGTTATTTTCAATGTATTCAAGGAGATGAAATTTCTAACAGATGAAGATGAATGCTTCAGGGTTGATTTGGTGGAAAAAGTACTGAATGATGAAGTAGAGAACTTGGTGGAACATGAACCTTTGAAGAATGCTATTGTGGGAAGTTCAGAAATAGAAGATGGTGAGATTGAAGAAATTGTTCAATACTTGACACAACTCCACAAGTTCAGGAAGTTCAAGACTCCTGTTGAGCTATTAAAGATTGCTGGAGAGTCATCAGTGAAATTAAAGCCATATCTTGAGACACCTCCAAAACTTGAGTTGAAACCACTTCCAGATCATTTGAGGTATGCATTTTTAAATGATAATTTGAAATTACCTGTGATTATTTCTTCTGCACTAACATCTTTTCAGGAAGAAAAACTGCTAAAAGTTCTCAGAGAGTTCAAGTCAGCGATTGGGTGGATTATAACAGATATCAAAGGGATCAGCCCATCTTTCTGTATGCACAAGATCCTGCTGGAAGATGATAAAAAGCCTTCAGTGGAGCAACAAAGTAGTCTTAATCCAATTATTAAGGAAGTGGTCAAGAAGGAAGTGTTGAAATGGCTGGACGCAGGAATTATATATCCGATTTCAGACAACTCGTGGGTGAGCCCGGTAAAATATGTGCCGAAGAAGGGGGTATGACCATAATCTCCAATGAAAATAATGAGTTGATTTTGACGAGGACAGTAATGGGGTAGAGAGTCTGCATGGACTACCGCAGACTTAACAAAGTTACAAGGAAAGATCACTTCCCACTGCCGTTTATTGATCAGATGTTGGACAAACTAGCGGGTCATGAGTTTTATTGCCTTCTGGATGGCTATTTAGGCTATAATCAGATTGTGATAGCTCCAGAAGACTAGGAAAAGACAACTTTCACATGTTCATATGGTACATTCGCCTTCAAAAGGATGTCTTTTGGTTTGTGCAATGCCCCAACCACTTTTCAGAGGTGTATAATGGCTATCTTTTCGGATATGGTGGAGCATAATGTGGAGGTATTTATGAATTACTTCTCAGTATTTGGTGATTCTTTTGATTTGTGTCTGGAAAATCTAGTGATGTTATTGAGAAGATGTGTTGAAATGAACTTGGTGTTGAATTGGTAAAAGGGCCATTTTATGGTACAAGAAGGAATAATTTTGGGACATAAGGTGTCGAAGAAAGGGTTAGAGGTGGACAGGGCCAAATTAGAGACTATTAAAAATTTGCTTCCACCAACTTCTGTAAAAAGTGTGCGAAGTTTTTTAGGGCATGCAGGCTTTTACCGCAGGTTCATTAAAGACTTCTCCAAAATCACAAAGCCACTTTGTAGCTTATTGGAGAATGATGTAAAGTTCAAATTCAATGAAGATTGTTTGTCTGCATTTGAGCATTTAAAGAGGAAGTTAACTTCAGCACCAGTGATTACAGCACCAGATTGGGACCTACCATTTAAGTTGATGTGTGATGCCAGTGATTATATTGTGGGGGCCATTTTGGGCCAGAGAAGGGAAAAGATTTTTCATGTGGTATACTATGCGAGCAAGACCCTTACTGATGCTCAGTTGAACTACACCACCACAGAGAAGGAACTATTGGTAGTTGTGTATGCTTTTGACAAGTTTTGAGCTTATCTGATTGGAACAAGGGTGATAGTGTACACAGATCATGCGGCAATTCGACACTTGGTGGCAAAGAAGGATACATAACCTCGTTTGATCAGGTGGATACTTCTGTTGCAAGAATTCGATTTGGAGATTAAGGATGGAAAGGGAACTGAGAACCAAGTGGCGAACCACTTATCTAGACTGAAAAATCTGAGAAGGGAGGATAGATGATAAGATTGTGATTAATGAGTCCTTTCCATACGAATAGTTATTTATGGTGAAAAGGGTAGTGCCATGGTTTGCAGACTATGCGAACTACTTAGGTGAGCAGAATAATCCCTTCTGACTTAGTTGGACATCAAAAGAAGAAATTTTTGTATGATTTGAAGTGGTTTATATGGGATGAACCATACTTATTTAAGAAATGTGTGAATCAGATGATAAGGAGATGTATCCCATATAGCGAGATAGAAGGTATTTTACAAGATTGTCATGCTTCATTATATGGAGGTCACTACGGTGGAGAAAGAAAAGTGGCTAGAGTGTTGCAAGCAGGATACTATTGGCCGATAATTTTTAAAGATGCTTACAGTTTTGTCCAGAGATGTGACAGATGTCAAAGAGTTGGGAATATTTCGAAAAGAAATGAGATGCCATTGAACACAATCCTCGAAGTTGAAATCTTTGATGTTTGGGGTATAGATTTCATAGGTCTTTCATTTCTTCATGTGGAAATTTATACATCTTGTTAGCGGTCGATTATGTATCGAAGTGGGTGGAAGTGGCAACTCTTCCAACTAATGATGCCAAGGTGGTCTTACGATTTTTACAAAGAAGTATTTTTACAAGGTTTGGGACTCAAAGGACTATTATTAGTGATGAAGGCAGTCATTTCTGTAATCATCAATTTACAACTCTATTGGCTAAGTATGGGGTAAATTATCGCATTCCTACAGCTTACCATCCTCAAACCAATGGCCAAACAGAGGTTTCGAATCGTGAAGTAAAGAGAATTTTAGAGAAAGTTGTGAAACCCACAAGAAAGGATTGGTCATTAAAGCTTGACGATGTTGTATGGGCGTATAGGACTGCATACAAGACGATGTTGGGTATGTCACCATTTCAGCTGGTTTATGGAAAGGTTTGTCACCTTCCCATGGAGCTTGAGCATAAGGAGTATTGGGCAATTAGGAAGCTCAACTTTGATTTGAAGGTTGCAGGTGAAAAACTGCCTACTCCAACTCAATGAGTTGGATAAATTCAGATTGCAGGCTTATGAAAATTCCAAGCTGTACAAAGAAAAGGTGAAGAAACTGGCATAATCACAAGATTATGGAGAGAGTATTCGAGCCGGGACAAAGAGTTTTGTTATTTAATTCAAGACTTAAACTCTTCCCTGGGAAGCTCAAATCAAGGTGGTCAAGACCATTTACTGTGAAGACAGTTTATCCACATGGTGCAGTAGAGGTATTCGATAAATTCCCAGATAAGCCGTTCAAAGTGAATGGACAACGGCTTAAGCACTACTATGGTGGTGAGGTTGACAGGCAGAAAGTCACCTCCATTCTTTCTTCAACATGATTGAATTAGAGATAGTCAAGCTAATTGACTATAACTTAGCGCTCTATGGGAGACACTCCATTATTTCTATCCTTACCTCTTGTTTAATTCTGTTTTGATCATATTTATTTCTCATTTTCATGTTAGTTTTTATAGCATAACAAGTGTTGGTATAAGTTTTGTAGAGCTGAATGTGCATATGATGATGATTAGGAGTAGCATATAAAGCATTGTTTTAGGATAGTTATTCATGCATATTAATTAGTTCATGTTTTGATTCTGGAGAATTGATATATCTCATACTGGTATTTGTTGTTTGTACAGATGCATCGCAGATTATCAGTAACCATTTTGTTATACATAAAGATGCAGTTTAGTATGATCAAAATGCAGGGCCGCGCGGCCCCTCAATGAAACAGTTCAAAAATAGTGAGCCCGTGCCGTATCTCTGTGCAACCTAGTCAATAGCGCACCTGCGCCATTAGCCAGTGTAAAAGTCGCGCGGTCGCGCCTGAGACCGGAGTTTAATTTTTTAAGTTTTTAAAATGTGTTTCATCACATCTCTTATATCAGTTACACTTTGAAACATGTGTATCCATCTCTCCTTACAAAATAGACGCACGACTGTTCTCTTCTCCAAACCGTTCCATTTCAAATTCGTAACTCTTCACCCCATTATATACATATTCCATTCTCCTATCCACATTCAAACTTCCATCTTTATCTTCTATTCAGTCACAGAGAAGTTAGGGTTTCTTCAGAGGGTGAAAAATAATAAGTTTGGGGGTTATTGTTAGTATACAGAGGATTGAGTCGTCAGTCAGTTCTCAACGCAAAAGTTCTTCTTCATCAGTAACAATGGGACCAAAAAGAGCTCGTTCACGTACTCCCGAGTCGTCTTCCTCAAATAGCCAGAGTGAAGGTATTGTTGACTTCTCCAAGTTCGTTAGTCTTGAATCCCAAACAGTGTACTATAGAATCATATGCAAGACTTTTGTGAGGGAACGAGGGTTCAAGTCAGAAAGATAAGATGGGCAGTTATGGGAAATGATCAGAGAACGAGGATGGGTAGGCATGACTACTACTCTTATGTCCGGTACCTATGTACATTATACAGAATTTTATGCAATTGCAAAGGAGACCATGAGTGGGTTTTCATATGTCAGAGGAGTTCAAGTAGACTATCGTCCATAAGCAATTAGGGAAGTCTTCAAGTTACTCGATGCCCCACTAACAGGGCGTGCAAATTGGGTCGAGGCTACACGCTTCGAGACTGACCTTGACAGAGTACTCACTGACTTGTGTGTACCGGGTACACAGTGGGTGTGACGCCCCCAAAATAGGTCCACACGACCCATTCTGAGTCGCCAGATATCACACTACAGAAATCAAATATAAACTTCATTTATACAACTGTTGATCTGTCGTGCAGAGTACGACAACAGATAAGCTGTGAGTTTTAATACAAATATATGTAACTCTCACGGTGCCTCGACCACAACACCTTACAATGGTAATTTACATAAAAATACAGTCAATAACTGTTTTAAAAATTAAAATCTTTGGAAAATACTCAAGGAAACCTTCGTACATAGGAGGCCATGCGTCTAGGTTATGATAGATATCATATGTCCACAAAATTATCCTTGGTTAACCCAATAGACCCCAAAGAAAAATGAGAAGATTACTATCATGTTCTTTCCAATGGTGAGTCTTCTCTTGACATATAACTATCTCCACTGTCTGCAATTGAAAATTATATTTCAACCAAACTCCAAGATCATATAGGTAGTGCTCGTAGATATACTCAGCAAGTGGATGTGTACAACCTTGTCTTATGATAACACGAGGTTGTATGTCATTAGACATCTTGTATGATAGTGGCAAAACACCCTTCCAAAGTTGGGTTCACCTCACCCTATTCGGTTCACCAAAATTAAATATCAAATGATGTATACAATACGACACACTTATCTAAAGTTCTCAATAAAATTATTTCCATACTATTTAGGGAGATCCTCAACAGCTATAGACCACCGTTTTATTCTTCTGTTACCCCCGCTCGACCCAACTACACTCTTATTACCTGAAAGGAATTGTGAAGCAAAAAGGGTGAGCACAACTAGCCCAATAAAGAATATCATGACTAAAGATAATTTACATCATCAATAGCCTTCATCAGTAATAAATCAGAGATTTAGAACATATGGTAGATGATAAAACTTTTCAACCATAGTTGCAGCGGAACAAGCAATCCATTAGAAGAGTCAAATAGACCATCAAGTCTATTATCTTCTCCATGTTAAAATTCCACCAATAATGTTTTATCTCTGTAACATCAATCAACAATTCATGTCCACAATCATATGAATAACTCATAATCATAATTGTGATTCTAAATTTCTCTTCGCACATAGGACGAAGATAATTTTCATCACCTATCTTCACCTGAAACTTCAAAAATCATGGTTATACCAAATCATAATTCCTGCTCATAATCATACCAATAAATTCATCTTTGTACTACGACCAAAGATATTCATTAACAATTCATCTTTGCACTACAAGCCAAAGACATACAACTGTAGTTTAGAAGAGTCAAGTAGATCAAGATATCTACTATCTTTTACGAATTAAAAGTGTATAATCAATATTTTATCTTTGAGACTCAGCTTAATAAATAATCCACATCATCGAATCATCCCTGCACTACAGCCAAGGATATTCATGTAATCATCAATGGTCATGATTATACCGAATAATCCCTGGTTATAATCATACCAATAACTGTCCATCAATGTACTACAGGCCAATGAGGACTTTTACCACATCTGTAATACCCCAACTTTTATGAATAATGATGATTTTTCTATAAATATCATTTTTGAATATTATGGAATGAATTTGATATAATGTTATAGTTGTGGGTAATATTTATAAATTTTGCAAAGTACGCAAGTTGTTATATAATATTCGATTGGTCGGGGAATATTCGTTTTAACAGGGAATATTCATACAACGACACAATCATTGATGGACCCCACAACAAAATCATTAGTCGGATTGAGAAAATGACAAAAATATTTTATGAAAATAACGGCATAAGTTTTACCGTTAACTGTTGAAACACTCGGTGTTAAAAGCACAGTAATACGCGTGGTTGCATAGTAGCACACGGTATTGATTATTGATGTTTACGTGAGAAGTCACTCAATTTTAGTTCAATTATTGCTACAATAATTGCTGCATAGTATCTCACGTTATTTGATTCAATTATTGTTAATATTTTATATATTATTAAATCAATAATTGAGATGACAAAGTTATTAATATTATTATTTGTAATATTAATGATGTCTAGAAGTTCTGTCAAGGAGAGGTTAGGTCACCTAATTGCGCGCCAATAGGAGAAATCCTTATTGGAAAGCCCCCTCTTTCCTGGGAACGACTTTGTCGATTAATATTGTGAATTATAATAACGGTGATAAATATTGTTAAAATTATTAAGGTAATTTTTATGAAGTTTTGCTTATTTTATGGACTCCTATTTATCCATTTTTCAAAATAATCGGTAGAAATTTCTTAAAAGGTGGGCCCACATGTGGGGCCCACGAAAGAAAAATGGGGGGGGGGAGAATCTGGGAAGTCACGGAAGTTTATATATATATAATATATATATATATATATATATATATATATATATATATTTTTTGTTATATTATTATCATAAATGTAATAAAACAGAAAACTTCTTATATAAAACAGAATACTTTTTATAAAGTTTTATTTTATTTAATTATAAATAGAATATATTATATTTTATTATGCATATTATTTGCATAGTGCCTGCATAATATTTGTATAGTGCCTGCATAGTATTTGCATAGTAAAATCTTTTTATATAAAACAGAATACTTTTATAAAGTTATTTATTTTATTAGATTTTAAATAAAATATATATATATATATATTATAAATTTTGTTTTAGTATATAATTATAAATAGAATATATTATATTTTATTGCATAGTATCCTTTCCGTTCTCCTATAAATAGGATGCTTAGTTAGAATTGAAAAACACAAGAAATTCTGAGAATTCTTCTTCTATAATTTTGAGCTTATTTCTTTAGAGTTTAAGAAAACATTGAGCGTAGAAAATAGTGCAAGTTTTCTTCAAGTATATCCCCGCCCTACCCGTCGGAATACTCTTCTTTTTAAGGTAAGGGGTATTATTCTTTCGTATTCATGAAGAGAGTTATTTTCTTTCAATAATCGTAAGGGTTGTTATTCCATTCTTTATTATTATGTTGGAATAACCTGTCTATGCGAAGTACCGCATACATGGTGAAATTCTTCTGTTATTCCATTCTTTATTATTATGTTGGAACATCCTGTCTGTGTAGATTACGCATGACCTGGTTCCATTCTTTATTATTCTGTTGGAATATCCTGTCTATGCGGATTACGCATGACCTGGTTCGATTCTTTATTACTCTATTGGAATAACATGTCTATGTGGATTACCGCATGCATGGTGAATGATCCTTTGTATTCTGTCATTATTAACTTGTGGAAATGATCTGTTTACGTGGATTATCGCATGGCGGGCGAAAATCCATTTGTAATTTCATATATTCTATTATACTCAGTTGGTTAAAGTTTTGGCTTTTATACTCCATGAAATTAGTAGAATATCCTGAATATTTGCGCTTCATCCAGTATCTTTTCATGGAAATATTCTTCTAAGCATTCTTGAATTTTTACTTCCCAAAGCAGTATCATGTTGACAATTTGGATGTTATTGGTTCCTGGATAAATTAATTTATAAATCTTTAAAATTTATTCTTGAACTTGTTTCATTGAATTATTATGTCATTGTCATCATCCTCATGTTTATATTATGTTGAAAGTCATCTGTGGCCTGTAGTGCATAGATGGACTTGGTATGATTATGACTAGGGATTATTCGGTATAATCATGACCGTAATATTATAAATGATGTGGTAAAAGTCCTCATTGGCCCGTAGTGCATTGATGGACAGTTGTTGGCATGATCATGACCATTGATGAAAACATGAATATCTTTAGCCCGTAGCGCATTGATAATTTGTGGTTGTGATACTAATGAATATCCTTGGCCGTAGTGCAAGGATGATGTGGATTATTTACTGAGCTGAGTCTCAGCGATAAAAGTGATGAAAAACCTTTTAAATCATAGAAGATAGTAGATTTTATTCTATACTTGACTCTTCTAATGGATTGCTTATTCCGCTGTAGTTAAACTTGATGTTTGTTATATTGTATCAGTTTAACACTGTTGAAACCTAACGATAATTTATTCTGCATTATCTTAGCCACAAAATTTCTTACTAGGCTAGTTGAGCTCACCCTTTTGCTTTCATTGTTCTCTTCAGGAAATGAGAAAGTAGCAAGGACTAGTCGGGGAACGGAGTGACGGTCCAGATGATATCATTAGTAGTCCTCACTATTTTATGAAATAGTTTGATAGTAAATGTATTGAGGACTTATTTTGAGTTTGAATACTGTCTAGAAGATAATATTTGTATTAAAACTCACAGCTCATGTTGTATAATTAAGTTGTATTTGAATTTATGTACCACGTATCTGGTGACCCAAGATGGGTTATTTATACCTGTTTTGGGGGCGTCACAGTTGGTATCAAAGCTTAGGGATATGATCCCTAGCTGAGATGTGAGACAAGAACTAGGAGGGGAGAGACGGTGAATTCCTTCGCTAGTATGACCTACCTAAGTTTATTTGGTATTTAATTGGTTGGTCAGAGTATAAGGATAATATGTGATATGTTAATTAACCCTTGTTTTTTGGCAGTATTTCAAAATGACATCCGAGAATGTTGAAAATAGCAATGGAGCACAGAAGACCGTTGAGTCTTCACAGATCAATAATTAGGATAATGTGCATCAGGAAGGCGACAATCTTCATGCAAACGACAACACTGACCAAATGATGAACGATGAAATATTCAGAGGCTTTATGCAATTCATGTAACATCAGGCTAGAGCGGCTCCTATCCAAAATGCAGGTGAAAACACTGGCAACTCTAAGACGGTCACCGCTAAGCAGTTCAAGGAACTGGGACCACCGAAGTTTTTTGGAGAGCCAAAACCACTTAAGGCTGAGACGTGGATAAAGCAGATCTGCAATATATTTGATATCTTGGGATGCTCCGAGGAGCAAAAGTTTCCCTTTGCCAACTTCATGTTGCGAGCAGAGGCAGATTACTGGTGGGAATCTATAAAGCGTACTCAACCTGCCGCACTGAAGATGACTTGGGAGTAGTTCCAAGAATTGTTCTACGACAAGTACTTTCCCGAAAGTATTCATCATATGAAAGAGGTAGAGTTCATCAAGCTGGAGCAAAACAACATGACCGTGTCGCAGTACGAAGCCAAGTTTGCCGAGTTGTCCCGGTTTGTATCCCATTTGGTTGATAATGAGCAGAGAATGACGCGAATATTTCTAAGAGCTTTGAAACCTGAGATACGCCAATATCTTATCTCTCATAAACTGTGTTTGTATTTAGATGTTGTTAATAGGGCTCAGTTATTGGAGCGCTATAATGAATCAACCCAACTAAAAGAGAGCAGCCAGCAAAATGATAATACCAATGATAGCAGTCATCGAAGCAGTGACAATAAGCGTGGAGGGAATCAACAAGCAAGAAATGGTAACCACTTCGGTGGTAATCATGGCCAAAATAATAAGAATGGACATTTTAAGAAGAGGAGATTCAACAATGATGGAAAGACGTCAGCATCAGCACCCGTTGTTAAGGAAGGAGAACGACCACCTATCATATGCTTCAAATACCGAGGGGAGGGACATATCAGTCCAAACTGTACGCAGCAGTCCAAAACTTGTGACAATTGTGGAAGAGAAGGTCACCTAGCTCAATTTTGTCGTTCAGGGAAGGTAAGTTCAGCTGGGATAGAGGCACCAAAGGCCGTCCCAGAAAAGTCAAAGTCGGTAGTTTAAGGAAGAGAGTTTGTTGTGACCTCCCAGAAAGCAAGGAACCCGAACGAGGTCATCATGGGTAAGCTTATCATAAACTCTAGCGAAGTCTATACCCGGTTTAACCCATTCTTTTATCTCGCATTCTTGTGCTCAACATTTAAATTTGACTCCAGAGAAGTTAGACTTTGACTTATTGGTTGAAACTTCGTTAGTAAAAAACCTTCGTTACCTCCACTGTTTATAAATTTTGTTGATTCAAATCGACACTTTCACGTTACCTGTCGATCTTATCTCTTTGAAAATACTTGCCCTTGATGTGATTTTAGGAATCGATTGGTTAACTACTCATCATGCCAAAATTGATTATTTTCGTAAGGTTGTTAGCTTTCATATTCCTAACCAGCCTGTTATGCGAATTCAAGCAACCAACCCACTAAAGTCTATCTCTGTCATCTCAAGCCATAAAGCTATTCGTTTATTAAAAAACAGATGTGACGCCCCCAAAATAGGTATACATCAGCCATCTTGGGTCGCCAGATACATGGTACATAAATTCAAATACAACTTAATTAAACAACATGAGCTGTGAGTTTTAATACAAATATTATCTTCTTGACAGTATTCAAAATCAAAATAAATCCTCAATACATTTATTATCACACTATTTCATAGAACAGTGAGGACTACTAATGCTATCATCTGGACCGTCACTCCATTCCCCGACTAGTCCCTGCTACTTTCTCATTTCCTGCAGAGAACAATGAAAGCAAAATGGTGAGCTCAACTAGCCTAGTAAGAAATATTATGGCTAAGATAATGCAGAATAAATTATCATTAGACTTCAACAGTGTTAAATTGATACAATATAACAAACATCAAGTTTAACAGCAGCGGAACAAGCAATCCATTAGAAGAGTCAAGTAGTGAATAAAATCTACTATCTTCTATGATTTAAAAGGGTTTTCATCACTTTTATCGCTGAGACTCAGCTAATTAAATAAACCATGTCATCCCTGCAATACGGCCAAGGATATTCATTAGTATCACGACCACAAATTATCCATGCACTACTGGCCAAGGATATTCGTGTTTTCATCAATGGTCATGATCATGCCAACAAATGTCCATCAATGCACTACGGGCCAATAATGATTTTTACCACATCATTTGTAACATTACGGTCATGACTATACCGAATAATCCCTGGTCATAATCATACCAAGTCCATCTATGCACTACAGGCCACAAATGACTTTTAACATAATATAAACATGAGGATGATGACAATGACATAATAATTCAATAAAACTAGTACAAGAATTAAATTTTAAAGATTTATAAGTTTATTTATCCTGAACTCAAAAACGTCCAAATTGTCAACATGATACTGCTTTGTGGAGTAAAATTCAGGAATGCTCAGAAGAATATTTCCATGAAAATATACTTATATTACCCACAACTATAACATTATATCAAATCCACACCATAATATTAAAAAAAAAAAATTTAAATTTTGAATCTTTATTCATAAAATCTGGGGTCTCACAATCTCCCCTCCTTATGAAATTTCGCCCTTGAAATTAAGGTGCGAACCTGGTATGTTGAAGAGGTGAGGATAACTTGATTTCATTTCAGATTTTAACTCCCAGGTCATTTCCTCAATATCATGGTTTCTCCACAAAACTTTGACTTGAGGTATAACTTTAGAGCGTAAAATATGATCCTTCTTATCCAAGATTTTAACACGTATCTCCTCATACGTTAAATCTTCTGCTATATCGTCTAGTTCTAATTTAATAATGTGGTTCAGGTCGTCCACATATTTACGTAACATCGATACGTGAAAAACGTTATGAATACGCGACATACTTGGCGGTAAAACAAGTCTATAGGCCACAGTTCCTACTCGATCGAGGATTTCTAATAGGCCAATTAAATTGAGGGTTGAGATTTCCTCTCTTCATCGATTCTTGCTTCTAAAATAACGCCCTCTTGAACATTCTTCTTCACATTCATCAGATTTGGGTGTGTAGCTTGAGCGGCTTTAACTTTATCGATTAAAGTCGATTCTACTCATATATTCGTTATATTCACATGGGTCCCTAGAATCTTTAACTCTATCTTCATTATTTGTAAGTTATACGAAATGGGTTTTTGTGTTAATAACATCGCACTCCTAAACGCATACGATCTTCTACTCAACGCGTTAGCTACCACGTTCGCTCTTCCACAACGATATTGAATGGTATAGTCGTAATCTTCAACAGCTCGAGCCAACGTCTTTGGCGCATTATACGTTCATTTTGGGTGAAAAAATATTTCAGGGTTGAAGAAATGGGTTTTTTACTGGGCTCAGTACAAAATTCAATTTCACACTCTGGGATAAGCCAGGAAGTTCTTCGAGAATACGTCAGAAAATTTATTATTGATAGAAATATCATTTAAAAACCGTGACTCTCATCCAAGACTTGGATAACACGTCACATTGATACCAATCAATTTGCCACCGCTATTCACGACGTCCCCTACGGATATTCTGGCTTCGATGTATTCCAAGACTTGGAAGTCACTAGCGAAAGGCTCGGGGCTCTTTACTTATGGCTTGATATGACAATGATTGACTTTAGTGGTTTGGTTGCTTGAATTCGCATAACAGGTTGGTTAGGAATATAAAAGCTAACAACCTTACGAAAAGCATGATGAGTAGTTAACCAATTGATTCCTAAAATCACATTAAAGGCAAGTATTTTCAAAGAGATAAGATCGACAGGTAATGTGAAACAAGATTTATAAACAGTGGAGATAGCGAGGTTTCTACTAACGAAGTTTCAACCAATAACTCTAAGTCTAATTTCTCTGGGGTCAAATTTAAACGTTGAGCGCAAGCAAATGAGATAAATGAATGGGTAGAACCGATATCTAATAAGCTATAGACTTCGCAAGAATTTATATTTAACTAACTCGTGCTAACTTCGTTCGAGTTACTCACTTTTTGAGAAGTCACAAAATATGCTCTTCCTGAAACCACCAACTTCGTTTTGTCCGTATCCACCTTTGGTGCCACCGTCCCAGCTGGATTTGACTTTGGTGCATGACAAAATTAAGCTAGGTGACCTTCTCTTCCATAATTGTAACACGTTTTGGACTGCTGCGCACAGTTTGGACTGATATGTCCCTCCCCTCCGCATTTGAAGCATATGATAGGGGGTCGTTCTCCTTCCTTAACAACGAGTGCTGATGCTGAAGTCTTTCCATCATTGTTGAATCTTCTCTTCTTGAAATGTCCATTCTTATTGTTTTGGCCATGATTTCCACCGAAGTGGTTACCATTTCTGGCATATTGATTCCCTTCACGCTTATTGTCAATGCTTCGATGACTACTATCACTAGTATTATCATTTTGTCGGCTGCTCTCTTTTGGTTTGGTTGACTCATTATCGCGCTCTAATAATTGAGTCTTATTAACAACATCTGAATACAAACACAGTTTATGAGAGATAAGATATTAACGTATCTCGGGTTTCAAACCTCTTAGAAACATTCACGTCATTCTCTCCTCATTATCAACCAAATGGGACGCAAACCGGGACAACTAGGCAAACTTAGCTTCATACTACGACACAGTCATGTTGTTTTGCTCCAGTTTAATGAACTCTACCTCTTTCATGTGACGAATACTTTTGGGAAAGTACTTTTCGTTGAACAATTTTTGGAACTTCTCCCAACACATCTTCAGTATGGCAGGTTGAGTACGCTTTACAGATTCCCACCAGTAATCTGCCTCTGCCTGCAACATGAAGGTGGAAAAGGGAACCTTTTGCTCCTTCAAGCACCTCAAGACATCAAATATCTTGTTGATCTGTTTTATCCACGTCTCCGCCTTAAGTGGTTTTGGCTCTCCAAAAAACTCTAGTGGTCCCAGCTCCTTGAACTGTTTAACAGTAACAGTCCGAGAGTTGCCAGTGTTTCCACTTGCATTTTGGATAGGAGCCTCTCGCCTGATGTTTCATGAATTGAATAAAGCCTCTGAACATTCCATCGTTCATCATTTGGTCAGTGTTGTCGTTTGCATGAGGATTGTCGCCTTCCTGATGTATATTATCCTTATTATTGATCTGTGGAGACTCAATGGTCTCCTGTGCTCCATTGCTATTTTCAACATTCTCGGATATTATTTTCAAATACTGCCACAAAACAAGGGTTAATTAACATATCACATATTATCCCTATACTCTGACCGACCAATTAAATACCAAATAAATTTAGGTAGGTCATACTAGCGAAGGAATTCTCTGTCTCTTCCCTCCTAGTTCTTGTCGTCCATCTCAGCCAGGGATCATATCCCTAAGCTTTGATACCAACTGTGGTGCCCCCAAAACAGGTATACATCACCCATCTTGGGTCGCCAGATATATGGTACATAAATTCAAATACAACTTAATTATACAACATGAGCTGTGAGTTTTAATATAAATATTGTCTTCTAGACAGTATTCAAACTCAAAATAAGTCCTCATTACATTTATTATCACACTATTTCATAGATTAGTGAGGACTACTAATGCTATCATCTGGACCGTCACTCCATTCCCCGACTAGTCCCTGCTACCTTCTCATTTCCTGAAGAGAACAATTAAAGTAAAAGGGTGAGCTCAACTAGCCCAGTAAGAAATATTATGGCTAAGATAATGCAGAATAAATTATTGTTAGCCTTCAACACTGTTAAACAGATACAATATAACAAACATCAAGTTTAACTGCAGCGGAACAAGCAATCCATTAGAAGAGTCAAGTAGTGAATAAAATCTACTATCTTCTATGATTTAAAAGGGTTTTCATCCCTTTTATCGCTTAGACTCAGCTTATTAAATAAACTACGTCATCCCTGCACTACGACCAAGGATATTCATTAGTATCACGACCACAAATTATCCATGCACTACGGGCCAAGGTTGTTCGTGTTTTCATCAATGGTCATGATCATTCCAACAACTGTCCATCAATGTACTACGGGCCAATGAGGACTTTTACCACATCATTTGTAACATTACGGTCATGACTATACCGAATAATCCCTGGTCATAATCATTCCAAGTCCACCTATGCATTACAGGCCACATATGATTTTCAACATAATATAAACATGAGGATGATGACAATGACATAATAATTCAATAAAACAAGTTCAAGAATTAAATTTTAAAGATATATAAAAACGTCCAAATTGTCAACATGATACTGCTTTGTGGAGTAAAATTCAAGAATGTTCAGAAGAATATTTCCATGAAAATATACTGGATGAAGAGCAAATATCCAAGATATTCTACTAATTTCATGAATGATAGAAGCCAAAACTTTAACCAACTGAGTATAATAGAATATATGAAACTGCAAATATATTTTCGTTCGCCATGCGGCAATCCAAGTAGACATATCATTTCCACAATTTAATAAGGAATGAATACAAAGGATCATTCACCATGAATATGGTAATCCACATAGACAGTTTATCCCAACAGAATAATAAAGAATGGAATAACAGAAGAATTCACCATGCATGCCATAGACCGCACAAACAGGTTATTCCCAACAGAATAATAAAGAATAGAACCAGGTCATGCGAAAATCTGAACAGACAGGATATTTCAATAGAATAATAACTAATGAAATAACAATAAAATTCACCAGGCATGTGATAGACCGCACAGACAGGTTATTCCAATAGAATAATAAATAATAGAACCAGGTCATGCGTAATACGCACAGACATGATATTCTAAAAGATTAATAAAGAATGGAATAACAATAGAATTCACCAGGCATGCGATAGAACGCACAGACAGGTTATTCCAACGAAATAATAAATAATGGAACCAGGTCATGCATAATACGCACAGACAGGATATTCCAACATAATAATAAAGAATGAAATAACAGAATAATTTCACCATGTATGTTATACTTCGCATAGACAAGTTATTCCAACAGAATAATAAATAGTGGAACCAGGTCATGTGTAATACGCACAGACAGGATATTCCAATAGAATAATAAAGAATGGAATAACAGAAGAATTTCACTATGTATGCGGTACTTCACATAGACATGTTATTCCAATATAATAATAAGGAATGAAATAACAATAACTCTCTTCATGAAAATGAAAGAAATAATACCCCTTACCTTAGAATAAAGCTGGATACTGGAATAGAGAGGTAGCAGACTTTTATTCGTCTTTCTCTCTATAATTTCTCTCTATAATAATTGCTCTATAGCTTTAATGAATTGGTGAGAAATGAAGGAAGAATGAGCTTCTATTTATAAAAAAAATATAGTTTCGATAATTGCACGTTTTGGGGCTCAAAAAATTACAGTACAATACCTCCAACTTTTCTTTCATTTTTAATTTAGTCGTGCAAGTATTATCAAACTTGCACCACCTCCCCTAATAGTAAATAATGTGAATCAGTAGTTCAATTATGTGATTCAATAGTTATAATCATGTGAAAATACGAATAAGAGTATAGTACCTCCATTTATACCTCCATCTTTAACTTAGTCATGCAAGTATTATCAATCTTGTACCAACTCCGCTAATAGTACATGAATGTGAATCAATAGTATACACATGTGAACAAATAGTTATAATCATGTGAATTAATAGCAATTAGTTCTTCATTTATCCGATTAATTACCCGATAACTTTCAGACATCAATTATTATAGAAATAAATGTCGATTTCCACTAACACTAACAATCTCATCACAATGGAAATATTTTTCTCAAAAATTTCATTTTTGAAATTTCAAAGTTTGACTTTTTTAGAAAAAGTCAACTGTTGACTTTTTTGACCAAAAAGTCAACCCCAATAAATTTTGTGTTTATAGTCTATTTCTACTAATTTCATCGTTCCGAACTCAAATATCACGTACGCATCTCCAAATTCAACTCCGAAATCAACTTTAATTTTTAATAACATTCATCATTAATATTATAACTCACAAAATTTAACAACCAGGTCGTTCCCAGGAAAGAGGGGGCTTTCCGATAAAGATTTCTCCTTATTGGCGCGCAATTAGATGACCAAACCTCTCCTTGACAGAACTTCTAGACATTGTAAATATTGCAATTTAATAATATGAATAACGTTGTCGTCTCAATTATTGTTTTAATAATATATAATATTATACGAATGATACTATGACAATAATCGAATCAATAATATGAGAGATATGATGCTGCAATTACTGTATTAATAATTGAGTATAACTGAGTGACTTCTCACGTAAGCATCAATAACCAATATCGTGTACTACTAAGCAACCACACATATTACTGTACTTTTACTACTGGGTAGTTTAACAATTTTAACGGTAACATTTCCGCCGTTATTTTTATAAAAATATAATTCTTTCTTTTTCTTACTACGATAATACTTCTGTTGTGAGGTCCACCAATGATTGTGCCATCGTACGAATATTCCCCGACAAAAAGAATATTCTCCAACCAATCGAATATTATAAAATAACTTGCATACTTTGCAAAATTTTAAAATATTACCCATAACTATAACATTATATCAAATTCACACCATAATATTCAAAAAAAAATATTTCGAGAAATTTAAATCTTTATTCATAAAATTTGGGGTCTCACAATCTCCCCTCCTTATGAAATTTTGCCTTCGAAATTAGGGTGCATACATGGTATGTCGAAGAGGTGAAGATACCTTGATTTTATTTCAGATTCTAACTCCCAGGTCATTTTCTAAAAATCATGGTTTCTCCACAAAACTTTGACTTGAGGTATAACTTTAGTCCGTAGAATATGATCTTTCTTATTCAAAATTTTAACACATATCTCCTCATACGTTAAATCTTCTGCTATATCGTCTAGTACTAATTTAATAATGTGGTTCGGGTCATCCACATATTTAGGTATCATCGATACGTGAAAAATGTTATGAACACGCGACATACTTGGCGGTAAACGAGTCTATAGTTTACAGTTCCTACTCGATCGAGGATTTCAAATGGGCCAATTAAATCGAGGGTTAAGATTTCCTCTCTTCATCGACCCTTGCTTCTAGAATAACGCCTTCTTGAACCTTTTTCTTCATATTCATCAGCTTCAGGTGTGTAGCTTGAGCGGCTTTAACTTTATCGATTAAAGTCGATTCTACTCGTATATTCGTTATATTCACATGGGTCCCTAGAATCTTTAACTCTATCTTTATCATTTGTAAGTTATACGAAATGAGTTTTTGTGTTAACAACATCGCACTCCTAAACGCATACGATCTTCTACTCAACGCGTCAGCTACCACGTTCGCTCTTCCACAACGATATTGAATGGTATAGTCGTAATCTTCAACAGCTCGAGCCAACGTCTTTGGCGCATTATACATTCGTTTAGGGTGAAGAAATATTTAAGGGTTGAAGAAATGAGTTTTGTATTGGGGTCGGTACAAAATTCAATTTTCCACTATGGGGTAAGTCAGGAAGTTCTTCGAGAATACGTCAGGAAATTTATTTACGATAGAAATATCATTTAAAAACTGTAACTCTCATCCAAGACTTGGATAACACGTCACATTGATACCTATCAATTTGCCACCGCTATTCACGATGTCCCCTACGGATATTCTGGCTTCGATGTATTCCAAGACTTGGAAGTCACCAGCGAAAGGCTCGGGGCTCTTTACCTATGGCTTGATATGACAACGATTGACTTTAGTGGTTTGGTTGCTTGAATTCGTATAACAGGTTGGTTAGGAATATAAAAGCTAACAACCTTATAAAAAGCATGATGAGTAGTTAACCAATCAATTCCTAAAATCACATCAAAGGCAAGTATTTTCAAAGAGATAAGATTGACAGGTAATGTGAAAGTGTCGATTTGAATCAAATAAGATTTATAAACAGTGGAGGTAGCGACGGTTTCTACTAACGAAGTTTCAACCAATAAGTCAAAATCTAATTTCTCTAGGGTCAAATTTAAACGTTGAGCGCAAGCAAGAAAGATAAAAGAATGGGTAGAACTGGTATCTAATAAGGTATCGACTTCGCAAGAATTTATAATTAACTAACCCGTGCTATATTCGTTCGGGTTACTCGCTTTTTCAGAAGTCACGAAAAACGCTCTTCCTGAAACCACCGACTTTGTTTTGTCTGTGTCCGCCTCTAGTGCCACCGTCGAAACTGGACTTGACTTTGGTGCACGACAAAATTGAGCTAGGTGACCTTCTCTTCCACAATTGTAACATGTTTTGGACTGCTGCGCACAGTTTGGACTGATATGTCCCTCCCCTCAGCATTTGAAGCATATGATAGGGGGTCGTTCTCCATCCTTAACAACGGGTGCTGATGCTGACGTCTTTCCATCATTGTTGAATCTCCTCTTCTTGAAATGTCCATTCTTATTGTTTTGGCCATGATTACCACCGAAGTGGTTCCCATTTCTGGCATGTTGATTACCTCCACGATTATTGTCACCTGTTCGATGACTGCTATCACTTGTATTATCATTTTGCCGGCTGCTCTCTTTTTGGTTGGGTTGACTCATTATCGCGCTCCAATAACTGAGCCCTATTAACAACATCTGAATACAAACACAGTTTATGAGAGATAAGATATTGACGTATCTCGGGTTTCAAACCTCTTAGAAACATTCACGTCATTCTCTCCTCATTATCAACCAAATGGGACGCAAACTAGGACAACTCGGCAAACTTAGCTTCGTACTACGACACGGTCATGTTGTTTTGCTCCAGTTTAATGAACTCTACCTCTTTCATGTGACGAATACTTTCAGGAAAATACTTGTCGTTGAACAGTTCTTGAAACTTCCCCCAAGACATCTTCAATGCGGCAGGTTGAGTACGCTTTACAGATTCCCACCAGTAATATGTCTCTGCCCGCAACATGAAGGTGGCAAAGGGAACCTTTTGCTCCTTGGAGCATCCCAAGACATCAAATATCTTGTTGATCTGCTTTATCCACGTCTCCGCCTTAAGTTGTTTTGGCTCTCCAAAAAACACAGGTGGTCCCAGCTTCTTGAATTGTTTGGAAGTGACTGTCCGAGAGTTGCCAGTGATTCCACCTGTATTTTGGACAGGAGCCTGGTGTTGCATGAATTACATAAAGCCTCTTAACATTCCATCGTTCATCATTTGGTCAGTGTTGTTGTTTGCATGAGGATTGTCGCCTTCCTGATGCACATTATCCTGATTATTGATCTGTGGAGACTCAACGGTCTCCTGTGCTCCATTGCTATTTTCAACATTCTCGGATGTCATTTTTAAATACTGCCACAAAACAAGGGTTAATTAACATATCACATATTATCCCTATACTATGACCGTCCAATTAAATACCAAATAAACTTAGGTAGGTCATACTAGCGAGGGAATTCCCCCGTCTCTCCCTTCCTTGGTTATGTCTCACATCTCAGCCAGGGGATCATATCCCTAAATATTGATACCAACTGTGACACCCCCAAAATAGGTATACATAACCCATCTTGGGTCGCCAGATACATGGTACATAAATTCAAATACAACTTAATTATACAACATGAGCTGTGAGTTTTAATACAAATATTGTCTTCTAGATAGTATTCAAACTCAAAATAAGTCCTCAATACATTTATTATCACACTATTTCATAGATTAATGAGGACTACTAATGCTATCACCTGGACCGTCACTCCATTCCCCGACTAGTCCTGCTACCTTCTCATTTCCTAAAGAGAACAATTAAAGCAAAAGGGTGAGCTAAACTAGCCCAGTAAGAAATATTATGGCTAAGATAATGCAGAATAAATTATCGTTAGCCTTCAACAGTGTTAAACTGATATAATATAACAAACATCAAGTTTAACTGCAGCGGAACAAACAATCCATTAGAAAAGTCAAGTAGTGAATAAAATCTACTATCTTCTATGATTTAAAAGGTTTTTCATTCCTTTTATCGCTGTGACTTAGCTTATTAAATAAACTACGTCATCCCTGCACTACGGCCAAGAATATTCATTAATATCACGACCACAAATTATCCATGCACTACGGGCCAAGGTTGTTCGTGTTTTCATCAATGGTCATGATCATGCCAACAATTGTCCATCAATACACTACGGGCCAATGAGGACTTTTACCACATCATTTGTAATATTACGGTCATGACTATACCGAATAATCCCTGGTCATAATCATACCAAGTCCATCTATGCACTACAGGCCACAGATGACTTTCAACATAATATAAACATGAGGATGATGACAATGATATATTAATTCAATAAAACAAGTTCAAGAATTAAATTTAAAAGATTTATAAGTTAATTTATCCTGAACTCAAAAACGTCCGAATTATCAACATGATACTGCTTTGTGGAGTAAAATTCAAGAATGCTCAGAAGAATATTTTCATGAAAATATACTGGATGAAGCGCAAATATCCAGGATATTCTACTAATTTCATGAAGTATAGAAGTCAAAACTTTAACCAACTGAGTATAATAGAATATATAAAACTGTAAATGGATTTTCACCTGCCATGCGGTAATCCACGTAGACAGATCATTTCCATAATTTAATAAGGAATGAATACAAAGGATCATTCACAATGCATGTAGTAATCAACATAGACAGGTTATCCCAACAGAATAATAAAGAAAGGAATAACAGAAGAATTCACCATGCATGCGATAGACCGCACAGACAGGTTATTCCCAACAGAATAATAAAGAATGGAACCAGGTTATGCGAAATCCGCACAGACAGGATATTCCAAAAGACTAATAAAGAATGAAATAACAACAGAATTCACCAGGCATGCGATAGACCGCATAGACAGGTTATTCCAACAGAATAATAAATAATGGAACCAGGTCATGCGTATTACATACAGACAGGATATTCCAACAGATTAATAAAGAATGGAATAACAACAGAATTCACCAGGCATGCGATAGACCGCACAGATAGGTTATTCCAATAGAATAATAAATAATGGAACCAGGTCATGCGTAATACAAACAGACAGGATATTCCAACAGAATAATAAAGAATGGAATAACAGAAGAATTTTACCATGTATGCGGTACTTCGCATAGACAGGTTATTCCAACAGAATAATAAATAGTGGAACCAGTTTATGCGTAATACACACAGACAGGATATTCCAACAGAATAATAAATAATGGAATAACAGAAAAAGTTCACCATGTATGCGGTACTTCGCATAGACAGGTTATTCCAACATAATAATAAGGAATGGAATAACAATATCTCTGTTCATGAAAATGAAAGAAATAATACCCCTTACCTTAAAATAAAGCTGGATACTGGAATAGAGAGGTAGCAGACTGCTCTTTTTCTTTCTCTCTATAATAATTGCTCTATAGCTTTAGTGAATTGGTGAGAAATGAAGGAAGAATGAGCTTCTATTTATAGAAAAATATAGTTTTGATAATTACACGTTTTGGGGCTCAAAAACTTATAGTACAATACCTCCAAATTTTCTTTCATTTTTAATTTAGTCCTGCAAGTATTATCAAACATGCATCACCTCCCCTAATAGTAAATAATGTGAATCAATAGTTCAATCATGTGATTCAATAGTTATAATCATGTGAAAATACGAATAACAATATAGTATCTCCATCTATACCTCCATCTTTAACTTAGTCGTGCAAGTATTATCAATCTTGTACCAACTCCCCTAATAGTACATGAATGTGAATCAATAGTACACACATGTGAACAAATAGTTATAATCATGTGAATTAATAACAATTAATTCCTCATTTATCCGATTAATTACCCGATAACTTCCAGACATCAATTATTATCGAAATAAATATCGATTTCCACTAACACTAACAATCCCAACACAATAGAAATATTTTTCTCAAAAATTTTATTTTTTAAATTTCAAAGTTTGACTTTTTCCGAAAAAGTCAGTTGTTGACTTTTTTGACCAAAAATTCAACCCCAACAAATTTTGTGTTTATAGTCTATTTCTACTAATTTCATCGTTGCGGACTCAAATATCACGTCTGTGTCTTCAAATTTAACTCCGAACTCAACTTTGATTTTTAATAACATTCATCATTAATATTATAACCCACAATATTTAACAACCATGTCGTTCCCAGGAAAGATGAGGTTTTCCGATAAGGATTTCTCTTTATTGGCGTGTAATTAGATGACCAAACCTCTCCTTAACAGAACTTCTAGACAT
The DNA here is from genome assembly GCA_020205505.1 of Panax japonicus. NCBI lineage: Eukaryota > Viridiplantae > Streptophyta > Magnoliopsida > Apiales > Araliaceae > Panax > Panax japonicus. The sequence goes on from CM035114.1 coordinate 63,761,934, forward strand.
TGTAAATATTGTAATTTAATAATATGAATAACTTTGTCGTCTCAATTATTGATTTAATAATATATCATATTATACAGATATCATATTATATTAACAACCATGTCGTTCCTAGGAAAGAAGAGGTTTTCCGATAAGGATTTCTCTTTATTGGCGTGCAATTAGATGACCAAACCTCTCCTTAACAGAACTTCTAGACATTGTAAATATTGCAATTTAATAATATGAATAACTTTGTCGTCTCAATTATTGATTTAATAATATATCATATTATACAGATGATACTGTGACAATAATCGAATCAATAATATGAGAGATATGATGCAGCTATTACTGAAGCAATAATTGAGTATAACCGAGTGACTTCTCACGTAAGCATCAATAACCAATACCGTGTGCTACTATGCAATCACGCTTATTACTTTACTTTTACTACCGGGTAGTTTAACAGTTTTAACGGTAACACTTCCGCCGTTATTTTTATAAAAAGATAATTCTGTCATTTTCTTACTACGACAATACTTTCGTTGTGGGGTCCACCAATGATTGTCTCGTCGTACGGATATTCCCCAACAAAAAGAATATTCCCCGACCAATCGAATATTATATAACAACTTGCATACTTTGTAAAATTTGTAAATATTACCAACAACTATAACATTATATCAAATTCACACCATAATTTTCAAAAAATATATTTCGAGAAATTTAAATCTTTATTCATAAAATTTGGGGTCTCACAACGGATGTCAAGCTTTCTTAGCTTATGTCACGGATCTAAACAAAAATACATTAGTTTTGAATGATATTTCTATCGTTAATAAATTTCCTGACGTATTCCTCGAAGAACTTCCTGACCTACCCCCCAGAGCGTGAAATTGAATTTTGTATCAACCTTGAACCCGGTACAAAACCCATTTCCAAAGCCCCGTATTAAATGACTCCTATTGTACTTCAGGAGTTAAAGACCCAACTATAGAAATTCTTAGATATCGGTTTCATTAGTCCTAGTACGTCTCTTTGGGGTGCTCATGTTCTATTAATGAAGAAGAAAGATGGGAGTATGCGACTTTGTATTGATTATCGGGAGTTGAACCATGTCACTATCAAAAATAGATATCCATTGCCTCGCATTGATGACCTGTTTGACCAGTTGCAAGGCGCCAAATTCTTTTTAAAGATTGATCTTCATTCCAGATATCACCAATTGAAGATTAAAACCGATGACATTCCAAAGACGATTTTCAAAACTCAGTACGGGCATTATGAATTTCTAGTCATGTCTTTTGGATTGACTAATGCTCCTGCTGCCTTCATGGATATGATGAACCGAGTATTCAAGGAATATTTGGATCACTTTGTGGTCGTCTTTATTGATGACATCCTCATATATTCCAAAAGCCGTGAAGATCATGAGCAACACTTGAGGCTGATACTCTAAAAGCTTCGTGAAAACAAACATTATGCCAAGTTAAAGAAATGCGAGTTCTGGCTTGAGGAAGTAGCATTCCTTGTGCACGTAGTATTAAGTTATGGAATATCTGTTGACCGGGCAAAGATTGAAGCAATTCAAAGCTGGGAGCAACCTAAATCAGTGACTGAAGTACGTAGCTTTCTCGGTTTAGCTGGTTATTATCAGAGATTCGTGGAAGGATTTTCTCGAATCACTACTTCATTAACTCAGCTGACTCGAAAAGATACAAAATTCAGTTGGAGCGAGGAATGTGAGAAGAGTTTTCAGGAACTCAAGAGGAGACTCATTTCAGCACCTGTTTTGACAATACCATCTGGCTCGGAGGGATTTGTCATCTACAGTGATGCTTCAGGCAAAGGGTTAGGATTTGTTCTCATGCAACATGGGAAAGTCATAGCCTATGCCTCTCGACAACTCAAAGAATATGAGAGGAATTATCCTACTCATGATCTAGAGTTGGCAGCTGTTGTCTTCGCACTTAAAATTTGGAGGCATTACTGTTGGTCGATTTCGCAACCGATAAACACGCGCAAGTATACGCGGTCAACAAGTAATATAATGATAAGAGAGTTGTCGAACCCACGAGGAATTATCACTAATATCTATCAAGTACTGACTTTATATCGCCTCAGTCTTATTTCAACAGTTAATTAAAACGATAAATTATGATTACAATTAATCAAAATAGCAGAAAAACATAACATAGATAGATAGATAAAGAGCCAAGAACAAAATATCCACACACAAGCATTTTGTCAAACACTTGGCGTGCATCACTTTGTTCAAATCTCTTAACTCTCTTTATGATCATGGCGGCCACTATGAATTGGCAATACATAAATTATGCATATACATAATCACATAAAGAACCAATTCGCATGACACCAATCATAAAGAAAGCAAATTAAAAGTTTAATTCATAACAAATAAATCAAACTATTCCAAATATTAGGTAATCATCCAATGGATAATACAAGTATCAAAGAAAAGCTAGAAGTTTAATTCAATTCCTTGCCTCCATAGGTGTTACAAATGTTTGCACTAGATCCCCAAGAATGAGTTATAGCCACTAGAGGAAAAAGGAAGAAAGAAATGATGGCTTCCCTTAGTTGTTGGTTGAAGCTCTTCCATTGATGTTGTTGAAGCTCCCACCATTGATGCTCCTTGAAGCTCTTGAAGAACCATGGCCAAGAGCCATGGCCTCCCTCTTCTCCAAGCCACCACCTCTCTCTATTTCTCCTCTAGGTTGCAAGTAGAAGTGAAGGATTGGTTGTTTTGGTCATTAGGTTGAGCATTTAATAGCTGAAATCTGTCCAAAATTCGTGTCTGGCGCCGCGGCGCCATGATTTGGCTTGAACGGGGCGCTGCGGCGCGGAAGAAGGGGCTGGGTACTGCTAAGTGGCGCCGCGGCGCCGCAAATACACTAGCAACTCGCGCTGCGGCGCCGGGCCATTTTCTGCTCGGACATCTGTTGGGAAAATGGCCATAACTTCTTCATACGAACTCCGATTGAGGCAATTCAAGATGATCCGGAAAGAGGAGAAGTAGATCTACAACTTTCATTCTTTGAGTTCTTCGAAATAATGGCTAGATCAATGCTCAAATTGGCCTTGAACTGACTGTTATTCAAATAGCAGTTGGTAGTTTCCAGATTTGACACCCGTTGGGAAAATGGCCATAACTCTCGTATCCGAACTCCGATTGAGGCGATTCAAGATGATCCGGAAAGAGGAGACGTTGATCTACAACTTCCATTCTTGAAGTTTGGACAGATAATGACCGGATCATGGCTAAAATTGGGCTTTACGGGACTGCTACGTCAATGGCAAACCGAAAATGAGAATTTGGCGATTCCAACCATCGACCCAAATGACATTTCATCCAATTCCTACAAAACAAAGTAAAAACACATAAAACTAATACAAATATACATAAAAGCAATATAAAACTATATTACACAACAACACAATGAAAACACATAAAAACCAAACAAACTAGCTTAGGATTTAAAAATAATCAAACTCAAAAGTACCTAATTTGTGTATATAAAACACACTCATCAATTACTTGTATAGGGAGAAAGTGGAGATCTTTATGGATCATAAAAGCCTCAAATATTTCTTCACTCAAAAGGAACTAAACATGCGATAACGACGTTGGCTTGAACTGTTGAAAGATTATGATCATACCATCCAATACCATCCTGGAAAAGCGAACGTGGTAGCTAACGCATTGAGTAGAAGATCATATGCGAGTACGAGTGCGATATTGTCAATGCAAAGGCTAGAGATAGAGTTAAAAACTCCAGAGACCCATGTGATGATGGTGAATATACGAGTAGAACCGACTTTAATTGATAAAGTTAAAGCTGCTCAAGCTACAGACCTGGAGCTGATGCGTATGAGGAAAAAAGTGCAAGAAGGTGCTATGCCGGAAGCAAGAATCGATGAAGAAGGAATACTTCGAGTCAACTCCAGACTTTGTGTTCCTAACGACCCTGATTTAAAGTATAAAATCATGATGGAGGCTCACAACACGCTGTTTCCAATCCATCCTGGGAGTAACAAAATGTATCGTGATTTTCGTCATACATTTTGGTGGAGCAATATGAAGAGAGAGATAACGTTATTTATCTCAAGGTGTCTAACTTTTCAACGAGTCAAGGCGGAGCATCAAGTACCAAAAGGTCCATTGCAACCACTTGAAATTCAAGAATGGAAGTGGGACCACATTACCATGGATTTCATTACTGGTTTTCCCAAGGTTTCTCAAAGCATAGATGCAATTTGGGTCATTGTTGATAGATTGATCAAGTCTGCTCATTTCTTACCAATACGAGAAACTTATACACTTGAACGTCTTGCTCGTATGTACATAAACGAGATTGTAAGACTGCATGGTATGCCAGTATCCATAGTTTTTCATCTAAACCCAAGATTCACTTCACGATTTTGGGTTAGTTTGCAAAAAGCTATGGGCACAGATTTACGATTTAGTTCAGCATATCATCCTCAGACAGACGGACAATCAGAGAGGACTATTCAAAATCTGGAAGATTTATTAAGACTCTGTGTCCTTGACTTCAAGAGAAGTTGGGATAAGTTCTTACCATTGGTGGAGTTTTCCTACAACAACAATTAGCAAGAAAGTATTGACATGGCTCTATTTGAGTCGTTGTATGGAAGAAAGTGTCGTTCTCCAGTATGCTGGGATGAGGTGGGTGAACAACGTTGTTGGGACTGAAGTTGGTACGTGTGACTACAAAAAAGATTTAAACGATCCGACAACGTATAAAAACCTCACAAAATCGACAAAAGAGTTATGTTGATCTTCATCAAAAGGACATGGAATTCGATATTAGAGATCATATGTTGTTACGTGTTGCTCCATGGAAAGGAGTTACGAGATTCGGAAAGAGAGAAAAACTCAATCCTCGATTCATTAGCCCATTTTTAATCCTCTATCGAGTAGGAACTGTGGCCTATAGACTCGCTTTACCGCCAAGTATGTCTCGTGTTCATAACATTTTTTACATATCCATGTTACGTAAATATGTGGAAGACTCGAACCACATTATTGAGTTAGAACCGAACGAAATAGTGGAAGATTTAACGTATGAAGAGGTTCCTATTAAATTCTTGGATAAGAAGGAATATGTTCTACGCTCCAAGTTTATACCTTAAGTCAAAGTTTTGTGGAGGAACCACGATATTGAGGAATTGACCTGGGATTTAGTATCTGAATTGAAATCAAGGTATCCTTACCTCTTCGACATACCAGGTACGTACCCTAATTTCGAGGGTAAAATTTCATAAGAATAGGAGGTTGTAAGACCCCAACTTTTGTGAATAGAGATGATTTTTCTATAAATATCATTTTTGAATATTATGGAATGAATTTGATATAATGTTATAGTTGTGGGTAATATTTATAAATTTTGCAAAGTATTCAAGTTGTTATATAATATTCGATTGGTCGGGGAATATTCATTTTAACATAGAATATTCGTACAACAACACAATCATTGGTGGACCCCACAACTGAATCATTGTCGGATTGAGAAAACGATAAAAATATTTTATGAAAATAACGACGGGAGTTTTACCGTTAACTGTTGAAATACTCGGTGTTAAAAGTATAGTAATACGCGTTGTTGTATAGTAGCACACGATATTGATTATTAATGTTTACGTGAGAAGTCACTCAGTTTTGTTCAATTATTGCTACAGTAATTGCTGCATAGTATCTCACGTTATTTGATTCAATTATTGTCAATATTTTATATTATTAAATCAATAATTAAGACGACAAAGTTATTAATATTATTATTTAAAATATTAACGATGTCTAGAAGTTCTGTCAATGAGAGATTTGGTCACCTAATTGCGCGCCAATAGGGAGAAATTCTTATTGGAAAACCCCCCTCTTTCCTGGGAATGACCTGGTCGATTAATATTGTGAATTATAATAACAGTGATAAATGTTGTTAAAATTATTAAGGTGATTTTTATGAAGTTTTGCTTATTTTATGGACCCCCATTTATCTATTTTTCAAAATAATCTGTAGAAATTTCTTAAAAGGTGGGCCCACATGTGGGGCCCACGAAAGAAAAATGGGGGAGGGGAATCTAGGAAGTCACGGAAATTTATATATATATATATATATAAATTTTGTTTTATTAATATTATAAATGTAATAAAACAAAAAACTTTTTATATAAAACAGAAAACTTTTTATAAAGTTTTGTTTTATTTGAATATAAATAGAATATATTATTTTTTATTATGCATAGTATTTGCATAGTGCCTGCATAATGTTTACATAGTAAAATCTTTTTATATAAAACAGAATACATTTATAAAGTTATTTGTTTTATTAGATTTTAAATAATATATATATATATATATATATATATTATAAATTTTATTTTATTATATAATTATAAATAGAATATAATATATTTTATTGCATAGTATCCTTTCCATTCTCCTATAAATAGGATGCTTAGTTAGAATTGAAAAATACACCAGAAATTCAGAGAATTCTTCTTCTATAATCTTGAGCGTATTTCTTTAGAGTTTAAGAAAGCTTTGAGCGTAGAAAATAGTGCAAGTTTTCTTCAAGTATATCCCCGCCCTACCCGTCGGAATATTCTTCTTTTTAAGGTAGGGGGTATTATTCTTTCGTATTCATGAAGAGAGTTATTTTCTTTCAATATTTGTAAGGGTTGTTATTCCATTCTTTATTATTATGTTGGAATAACCTGTCTATGCGAAGTACTGCATACATGGTGAAATTCTTTTGTTATTTCATTCTTTATTATTCTGTTGGAACATCCTGTCTGTGCGGATTACGCATGACCTGGTTCTATTCTTTATTATTCTGTTGGAATATCCTGTCTATGCGGATTACGCATGATCTGGTTCGATTCTTTATTACTCTATTGGAATAACCTGTCTATGTGGATTACCGCATGCATGGTGAATGATCCTTTGTATTCCGTCCTTATTAACTTGTGGAAATGATCTGTCTACGTGGATTACCGCATGGCGGGCGAAAATCTTTTTGTAATTTCATATATTCTATTATACTCAGTTGGTTAAAGTTTTAGCTTCTATACTCCACGAAATTAGTAGAATATCATGAATATTTGTGCTTCATCCAGTATCTTTTTATGGAAATATTCTTCTGAGCATTCTTGAATTTTTACTCCACAAAGCAGTATCTTGTTAACAATTTGGACGTTAATGGTTCCTAAATAAATTAATTTATAAATCTTTAAAATTTATTCTTGAACTTGTTTTATTGAATTATTATGTTATTGTCATCATCCTCATGTTTATATTATGTTGAAAGTCATCTGTGACCTGTAGTGCATAGATGACTTGGTATGATTATGACCAGGGATTATTCGGTATAATCATGACCGTAATGTTATAAATGATGTGGTAAAAGTCCTCATTGGCCCGTAGTGCAATGATGGACAGTTGTTGGCATGATCATGACCATTGATGAAAACACGAACAACCTTGGCCCGTAGTGCATGGATAATTTGTGGTTGTGATACTAATGAATATTCTTGGCCGTAGTGCAGGGATGACGTGGTTTATTTAATAAGCCGAGTCTCAGCGATAAAAGTGATGAAAACCCTTTTAAATTATAGAAGATAGTAGATTTTATTCTCTACTTGACTCTTCTAATGGATTGCTTATTTCGCTGCAGTTAAACTTAATGTTTGTTATATTGTATCAGTTTAACACTGTTGAAGGCTAACGATAATTTATTCTGCATTATCTTAGTCATATTATTTCTTACTAGGCTAGTTGAGCTCACCCTTTTACTTTCATTGTTCTCTTCAGGAAATGAGAACGTAACAGGAACTAGTCGGAGAACGGAGTGACGGTCCAGATGATAACATTAGTAGTCCTCACTATTTTATGAAATAGTGTGATAATAAATGTATTGAGGACTTATTTTGAGTTTGAATACTGTCTAGAAGAGAATATTTGTATTAAAACTCACAGCTCATGTTGTATATTTAAGGTTGTATTTGTATTCCGTACCATGTATTTGGCGACTCAAAATAGGTGATGTATACCTATTTTGGGGGCGTCACAACATCATCTATAACATTACGGGTCATGATTATACTGAATGATCCCTGATCATAATCATACCAATAAATAGTTCATCTATGCACATAAGCCAAAGATACTCATCAATCAATAGTTCATCTTTACACGTAAGCAAAAGATATACAACTGTAAAAACCAATAATCAACAATCCATCTTTGCATGTAAGCCAAAGATATAAAACTGTAAAACCAATAATCAAAAGTCCATCTTTGCACGTAAGCCAAAGATACTCATCAATCAATAGTTCATCTTTGCATGTAAGTCAAAGATATACAACTGTAAAACAAATAATCAACAGTCCATCTTTGCACATAAGCCAAAGTTATACAACTGTAAGATCAATATTCAACAGTCCATCTTTGCACGTAAGCCCAAGATGACTTTCATCATAATATAAGTATGAGGATGATGAAAATGATATAAGCATTAATTAAACAAAATCAAAGATAAATATTAAAGACTTTAAATTTATCCAGAGTTTAAAAATATCCAAATTGTCAACATGATACTGTTTTGTGGAGTAAAATTCAAGAATAATATTCATAGACCAAAAATAATTTGGACAGAAAAAAATATATTTTTTGGGTAAATAGTACCCAACAATAGTACCCTATGAATAGTACTTCAAGAATAGTACATCGTGAATAGTACCCCGACATAAAAATGACCCCAAATACCCGAGTGAATACTATTAAGGTGAATCGTAATTTAGGTGAATAGTAACCCGTGAATAGTAACTCGTGAATAGTACTCTGACACAAAAAGTTCCCCGAATACCTGAGTGAATAATACTAGAGTGAATAGTAACTGGGTGAATAGTAACCCATAAATAGTAACTCATAAAGAAAATACCAAAGAAAATGATATTCCATGACGAGTACAAAAAAAATGATATCTCATACGAGTATAATAGAATATACAAAACTCTAAATGGATTTTTACCCGCCATGCGGTAATCCACGTAGACAGATCATTTCCACAATTTAATAAAGAATGAATACAAATGATCATTCACCATGCATGTGTTAATCCACACATACAGGTTATTCCAACAGAATAATAAAGAATAAAATAACAAAAGAATTCACCAAGCATGCAATAGACCGCACAGACAGGTTATTCCAACAAAATAATAAATAATAGAACCAGGTCATGCGTAATCTGCACAGACAGGGTATTCTAACAGAATAATAAAGAATGGAACCAGGTCATGCGTAATCCGCACAGACAGGATATTCCAATAGAATAATAAAGAATGGAACCAAGTCATGCGTAATCCGCACAGACAAGATATTCCAACAGAATAATAAAGAATGAAATAACAGAAGAATTTCACCATATATGCGATACTTCGTATAGACAGGTTATTCCAACATAATAATAAAGAATGGAATTATAGAAGAATTTTACCATGTATACTGTAGTTCGCGTATACAGGTTATTCCAACAGAATAATAAGGAATGGAATAACAATAGCTCTCTTCATGAATACGAAAGAAATATACCCCTTACTATAATAATAATATCTCTTACCTCAGAAGAAGACTGGATACTAGAATAGTGAAGTAGCAGACTTCTCTTCTTCTTTCTCTCTATAGCTTCTCTCTCTATAATTTCTCTATAATAATTGCTCTATAACTTTAGTGAATTGGTGAAAATAAATGAAGGAATGAGCTTCTATTTATAGAAAAATATAGATTCAATAATTGCACATTTTGGAGATCGAAATATAACATATTATGCAGATGATACTGTGACAATAATAGAATCAATAATATGAGAGATATGATGCAGCAACTACTGTAGCAATAATTGAGTATAACTAAGTGGCTTCTTACGTAAGCATCAATAATCAATATCGTGTGCTACTATGCAACCACGTGTATTACTGTACTTTTACTACCTGGTAGTTCAACAGTTTTAATGATAACATTGTCGCTGTTATTTTTATAAAAAGATAATTCTATCGTTTCTAAATACGACAATACTTCTGTTGTGGGGTCCACCAATGATTATACCGTCATACGAATATTCCCTGTGAAAACGAATATTCCTAGATACAACGAATAACAACTTGCTTTCTTTGAATTTTTTTTAAATATCACCCTTAACTTTAACCCTTTCTCAATTTAACCATTTACTAAACATAATAATTTTAAGAAAATTGAATACTTTCATTTCATAAATTTTGGGGTCTCACAGTGGGCATACAAGCCTGGCACTAATCAGCCTAGGACTTTTCAGGCTTCAGCCCTCAATCGTTATGCCAAAGCTTGGAACCTGTTCATTTGCGCAAAGCTTATGCCATCGTCCCATCAACACGAGATCACGACTAAGCGGGCAATTATTCTGTGGGGAATAATCACCGGAAAGTACATCGATGTGGGCCACCTGATTAATCAGAATATGCTAAGGTATATGTGGGGCAGTACTACAGGGAGCATCCCACATGCGTCTATTGTAGCCAGTCTTTGTGCAAGCCAAGGACTCATGTGGGATAATGAGCAGTTGCAATACCCGAGTCAGGATATCACTCATGCCATGATAGTCAAGTTCGAGGATTGGACAGGAGGTACCCCGCATCCAAGGGGCAAGGGTTTCATCCTTCCACCCGCATCATCACAGCCATCTCCGCAACCCACGCGCACTACTACCGCAGGAACCTCAGCCCAAGCTACCGTTGCTACTAACGATCGACATCTCCGAAGGTTGGGGAGGAAAGTTGATGTTATATACGATAACTTTGCAGCAATTGCTATGGGATTGACGAAGTCTCTAGCAGAGGCTTTTGCGCAGCAGGGGACCATACTCGAGTGGCCATAATTTGGGACTGCAGTGCCATTTCCACCGTCGAATTCACCACCCGAAGAGGGTGGTACAGCTGATCAATAGGGGAGTTCCTTTAAACTCTATACCTTCATTCATTGGGACAGTGAATAGTTTAAGTTTGGGGTTATTGGGTAGTAGTGTAGTTGCATGTAGTAATTTGCATCATTTTTGCATGTTTAATTTAATTTTTGCATGTTTGTTTGTTAGTATATGATTATTTAATAATTGCTTATTTTTTTGTTTTTAGTGTTTATTATATGTTTTAGTTATGTGTTTAGTTGCATATTCCAAGTATCTAGCTTTATGGAGTTTTATTCTAGCCAATGATGAAATAGAATTTAATGGATTTTTGAATTTAGTGGATAATATGAGCTTAGCTATAATGTTTTACATGATGTGAGTCATGCTTGTTGTTTAGATGCTTTCGGTTAGCACGTAGTTGTTCATATATGCTTGTTGGTATAAGAATAACATGTTTTGCCTACTTAGTAGAAAATGTTGTTTTTAAAAAAAAAATTGTGTAGAAAGTGGACTTAGGCTATTTGAAACATTGATAGTCAAACTTTGGGAACACATGGGTATGCTTATTGTATATAAAAAAAGAGAGATATCCATCTTGGAACCTTCCTGAGTTGAATTATTGAATCTTGTGAAGGGGTGAGATGAAGTGTAAAACGCACTCGCTAAAAAGAATAGAAATAAACACCGCGAGAAGTGCGAAAATCGCCCTCGTGAGTAAAAATACAGCAGATTAAACCCATTGTTGAACTTTAGTTTGTATTGATGTGTTGGAGTAGTTTTTGTTGCATTAGTATACATTGTTCTTGATTTAGACTTCAATTTTCTATTTTGAGCAGTATAATATGTGTATTCTTTGTCTTTGTTAAGTTTTTGGTGAACACAACACACACAGAGCATCTTTATAGTAAGTATGGATTATTTGATTGTATGATGTTATGCCTATAACTTAGGTTGATATTTTATTCTTGAATCCGAATAATTCTCTGAGGTATACTTGATTGGAATTTTGTTTTGGCTGGAAAACTTGGGACTCACTTGCATCATAGTATAGTTTACATAGCATGTAGTTGCATTGCATTGTTTATTTTCGTATGTTTTACTTAACGGTAAGCAATAGTTCAAGTTTGGGGGTATTTGATAAGTAGGTTTTATATCTACTTAATGGGTGCTAACTCACTAGAATTATGCTCATCTCAAGTAGTTTTTATTATGTTTTAGTTACACTTTATGTTTATTTTGCAGTATTTGTAGTTGGAACCCCTATGGCAAGGAAAAGCATGGAAAAACAAGAAATGGCATGGAATGGCATTAATATGGCATGGTGGTATGAAGCTATCAAAAGCTTGGCAAGGTAAACATGAGCAGATGAGGAATTGAAGCAGTGGAGGAGTGCCGTGCAGAACAGAAGACAGGAAGCAGTAGCAGCGCGACTGCGCTTAAGGCAAAACAGAGACAAATTATGTAGCCGCGCGAGCGCGCGTTGACAAAGAGGAATTATGGCGTGCCCGCGCTAGACACTCGGTAGATATGCACACAGCGCGCTCGCGCCCGTTTTACGTGTAATCTTGCGCGGCCGTGCGAGTCTTCTACTGTCAATTTTGTTGGCTTTTTGTAATTTGAAATTTGAGCACATTTGGCTCAACTGAACGATATGGTTGGCACCAGACATATTTTCAGGGAGTCTTTTTTTCAGTTTTATTATTATTATTAGGGTTCTTAAGTTTTAACTACTAGAGGGAGGTTTTGATCATTGGTGGGGTGGGGTGGGGTGGGGTGGGGTGGGGGAGAAGGGGGGAGCGAGGAGGGAGGAGGGGGTGGGGCGGGAGAGAATGGAGAAGGGAGGGGAGGGGAGGGGAGGGGAGGGTAGGGGTGGGGCGGGGATGGCCCTGATGGGGGAGGAGGGAGAAAGAGAAAGAGAAGAAGGGTTAAAATAGTAAAAACATATTATTTAGACATTTTAAAAAAATAATTATCAAACAATATTTTTTATTCAGATACAATTCTATTTAAATACTCTATATTATTCAGATGTCTAAACTATTCAGATCTTAACAACTAATTTTATCAAACACAACCTTAGCCTTTTTCCTAATTTAAATTAATTAATTAATGAGTGATAATTAAATTAAACAGGATAAATAATTAAACGTAAAATCAATCACACATGACATAAACACAGAGATTTAACTAGTTCACATATGTTGCTACGTCCAGTCCCAAACTCATCGCTCCTTCCTCAAAGTATAAACAACTAATTATCTTAGACAACAAGCTCATTGGTTCCTTCCTCAAATTTAGTTGTATCTGTATCTTTCATTTCAATTATATTCTATGAACTGGTCTTGAAACGACACCATTTCTCCTTCACCTCACAAGTACATTAAAGACCTAACTCCGTCAATTATATTCTATGATCTGATTTTGAAACAACAACATCTCATTCACCTCATAAGTACACTAGAGACTCAACTCCTAATTGACTTCTTTATGGCTTTGGTCTGATTGTAGGATTATTCGTATTTCTTACAGACACATAAAATAAACTAAATCTCCAATATTATTTTTACAAAAAGATTATTTGAATAATTCTTCATAAATAAGAAAATAAAATTCAGTGCATATATAAAAGTTTGACTAATTTTTATAGTTTGTGTTTCTAAAATAAGCAACTATATATATATATATATATATATATATATATATATATATATATATATATATATATATATATATATATATATATATATAAAAGTTTCAGTAATCTTTATATGTTATATACTTCTTTATAAGTAGATAAATCAGTTAAGATTAAATAAGAGTTTTTCAAATATGTTTCTTTGTTAGCAGATATATATCAGCTCAGAACAAGTAATTTGCTTTTAAGTAAGTATATATATCAATTAAGACGTTTGATATCGAGTTAGTCGGTATCAGTAAAAAATTGATTTTTGATATCAATTTTTTATATCGTTTCTGGACCGATTTTAAATTTTACCAAATCGTTCATATTGAGTTAGTCGGTATCGGTAAAAAACTGATTTTATCATTATCAAACTGATTGTAGTCTTTTTTTGTTCATCTCTGCCTGTTTAAAGAACGACAATTACTAGTCTTAAAGGATCACCTATCTACCTGATTGGAAAACAATCCGCAAGGGTTACTTTGCCGATAAATGAGACTTTCAATGTTTGAATCGAATACTGTAAGACTTATTTAATTTTATTAACACCCCCAAAAACAACGTTAGTGGACACTATATAAACTCCTGAAATACATTCATACCCCAATAATAATAATAATAAAATATGCAGATCTTGATTGGTCTTCAACACGGGTAACGAAAGAACAAGCCACTATGATAACATCACATCCAAATCTGAACAATTTATCTTTAACAATTTATGCACTGTAAAAGTCTCACTATCGGGAAAAAAATCTCTCAAACGGAGAAAGTAATATCTCCCAAGAGATGATAGTAAAATCTCCTCATAAAAGAGAAAGAATGTGTCTACGAATGATGAGAGTTTCTTAAAGAAAACAAGTCTCACAAAAGGAGAAAATAAACTCCACAAAAGGAGAAAATAAACTCCACAAAAAAAGAGAATAATTTATTAGATCAAAATAAGAGAGATTTAGGGGAGGGTATCACCAAAATGAGAGTCCTTCCTAAAATTTAAGATGGAGACTATGATTCTTAAGTAGAGAGAAAATAGTAGGAAAAAAAAAGACATAATAGTTGGTTTCACTCAATTATTATTTAAACTTACAATTCTACGAAAAGTTAATACTCCCTCTCGTCTCAGGATAAAGTCTTATTGATTTTTTGAGCATAATAAGAAACAAATAAAATGATAAAATTGTCTATATTTAAGTTCTCATTTAATTGCATAGTTTTTTGCACATGACTAGTGATATTCAATAAATATGTATTGAAAATAAAAATATGACAATTAATATTAAAGGTATTATAAATAAATTATTGTTAAAATTAGATTATTTAATATATGTAGATATTTAATTTGAAACTATCTAAAATAGTACTACCTCCGTTCCTAAAAGATTGTCGTTTAAGGTTTTTGCACATGAATTAAGAAACTCATTTAATACTATCATTTAATAATTAAAATTTATTTGAAATTCCATCAGTACTCTTTTATGAGAAGTTAAAAACTATTGTACATACAAGGGAGATAATTTATTAGGACAATAAGAGAAGATAAGGGTGATATAGGAAAGTAAATAATTTATTCTCCTAGAAAGTTGTAAACAAAAAATTAAAATAAATTTTTTCTTCTAAAACGACAATCTTTTTAGGAACGGAGGGAATAATAAAGATTTTTATCTTAGTTATGAGGGAGGGGAGTAGACTATTTTTGGGTCAACACAATTTATATCTCAAGTTCTAAAGGCATTTAATATAGTGGTGACCGATGAAAAAGGGTAAAAAACACCTTTATCCTCATGTGGTCATGGACTTGTAAGCAATTGGTCATTAAACTTTAAAAATATGCAATTGGACCACTGTACTTTCTAAAAATGAAAATTTAAGTCATTCCGTCTAATTTCTTGGATGGACATCAAATATTTTCAGACGTGGCATTGAAAAAAAGAAGCAAAAATCATTATTTTCTGATGTGGCAACATAAAAAAAAATTAAAATAAAATCATTAATTATGTGGCAAAAAATGATTAAAATAATAATAAAATTAAAATAAATATTTTAATGGCAAAAAGTACATTTATCCCACTGTGTTCGACGACTTGTAAGTATTGAATCACTGTACTTTAAAAAAATATAATTGACCCACTAAACTTTTTTAAAAAAATTAATAAGGTCATTCATTAGACGGACGTCAAATATTTTCAGACGTGGCATTGAAAAAAAATATTTAAAAAATTATTATTTTTTAATGTGGCAACACAAAAAATAATAAAAAAATAAAAGCATTTATTATTTGGAAAAAATGATTAAAATAATAATAAAATTAAAATAAATATTTTAATTCATTTTATTTATAATTTTTTCTTTTCCTTTATCTCTTTTCCTTTCTTTTAATTATTATTTTTATTTTGAAAATTAATATTAATATTAATACAATAAAATCATTAAATTTAGACTTAAACATAAAATAAATATACTATTAAAAATATTAAAATCTATTAATAACTAAACATAAAAATAAAAAACAAAATAAAATAAAATAAAAAACAGAACCAAATCAAAATCAAAACAAGAGTGAAGAGTGTGGTTTTCTGCACTTCTTATGTGAATTTATTGGGTTTATATTATATTAAAATTTAGATTTTAGGGGTTTTTGCGGTGGAAGATGATTTGGGTGTATTGGGAGTAGTTTTGCTTCGGATTTTGGGACTAACAAGGGGGTTGCCGTCGTCATTAGTATTGTTAACGCCAAATTTTGTACGCCTGACGAAATCACTCAAAACAACAGGCCAAAATCGCGTTAACGGTTGATTGTATTGTTGTGAAATCAAACTCACGAAATACATTCACATAAACATAAATAAAGAGATATAAAGTGTGAACAAAAGATTTACGTGAAAACCCAATCGAAAAAAAAACCACGGGAGAAAGAGAAAGTAATCCAATATAATAATATTGGGAGTACAAGTTGATAATATGGAGAGTACAAGTTGTGTATTTGTGTTGTATCTCTTGTGTTCTTGTCCCCCATCTCCTCCTCCTTATTGTTGTATTTATAGATGTCATATCCACATCATCCAACTAGGAGTTGGAGTCCTTTGTAGAATCACCTTATAACTGCTGAATCTAATTAGGAGTAGGAGTCCTTTGTAGAATGATCACCTTATAACTGCTGAATCCAATTAGGAGTAGAAGTCCTTATTAAACCTCTTTATCCCACCAAATAAGGACTCTCTCAATGTCAAAATAAATATATATTATGGGTCAACACCAAATCTAGCCCATTAACTAAATTGGGTTACACCTTGACTAGACCTAAATAATCACACTCCAACATTGCCCTCCAGACTCTTATTTATAAGTTTCATAAATAAGAGAGTATTCAAAAAGTCTCCGTGAAATTTTTATCCTCGGAATTTATATCCTCGGGATTTTTATCCTCCGAATTTATATCCTCCAGATTTATATACTCGGGATTTATATCCTCCGGATTTATATCCTCCGGATTTTTATCCTCGGAATTTTTATCCTCGGTATTTATATCTTCTAAATTTTTATCCTCGGGATTTATATTCGTAGAATGTTCATCCTTTCGGGAGATCAAAGCCTTCTCGAAGGACGTTTGGTGCTATTACTGCTAGGTCCGCCGCCGAACCACGCTTGCACCGTTTTTAATCCCAACTAACTCGAAGATTGGAAACCGTGCATCATGCATAGTTGTCGGCTGCCACTTTTATTGAAAACAATTTCACGGGCATGTCCCTTCAGTTTGTGGTTGATGATGAAACCGAAATCGCCTTTAAAGCACTTCAATGATATAAAAGCTTAAACTTTTATCTCTGTGCTGGCTGAATTCGTTACTAGTGCGGTGACTCAACACCAATTTATCATCACCTGGACCAAAGTGTTAATGTTTAGTTTTTACATGCATCATGTGAATACTACCACTATATGCATAATATAAGTGAGAGAGTATTTAATGTTGTATCGATAATCAATTATGATCATGCTTCAATTGCAATTGGCATAATACATATATACACATGTACAAGTATATATTTAATTTAATAAAAAAGAATCACTTATCTCCTTCAGTGAATGGGTGATTTTAAACCGACACTAGAACAAGTGTCTCGTTTCCCACAGACGGCGCCAATGTTAACGCCAAATTTTGTACGCCTGACGAAATCACCAAAACAACATGCCAAAATTGCGCTAACGGTTGATTGTATTATTGTGAAATCAAACTCACAAAATACATTCACATAAACATAACTAAAGAGATATAAAGTGTGAACACAAGATTTACGTGGAAACCCAATTGGGAAAAAACCACGGAGAGAGAGAGTAATCCACTATAATAATATTGGGAGTACAAGTTGATAATATGGGGAGTACAAGTTGATAATATGGAGAGTACAAGTTGTGTATTTGTGTTGTATCTCTTGTGTTCTTGTCCCCCATCTCCTCCTCCTTATTGTTGTATTTATAGATGTCATATCATCCAATTAGGAGTAGAAGTCCTTTGTAAAATCACCTTATAACTGCTGAATCCAATTAGGAGTAGGAGTCCTTATCCCACCAAATAAGGACTCTCTCAATGTCAAAATAAATATATATTATGGGTCAACACCAAATCTAGCCTTTTAAATAAATTGGGTTACACCTTGACTAGACCCAAATAATCACACTCTAACAGGAGTAGTTTTGCTTCGGATTTTGGGACTAACAAGGGGGTTGTCGCCATCATTAGTTGCGGCTGGTGGTTGTGCAGAAGTCTGGCAGTGTAAGCAAGAAGTAGATGGGTTCTTACTTCTTCATCCACTAGAAAAAAGGCCTCTCAATTTGGATACACTTTTTGGGATAATTTGTTGTTGTTGATGCTTATCATCAATGGCTGCAGCAACTGATGATTTTGTGTTATTGTAATTATCTCTAGGGATTGTTGTGAAAAAAGCTCTTCTCCAACCAGTCCCCGTATTGCAATTAGAATTCGGAGAAGATATAAACTTTTTCCCAAAAGGAAGTCAGCTCCGCGTTTGTTCTTGATTTTTGACTTTCTTTTCTAAAATGAATAACATATTGTAATAGTTCTCATTGATACAAATTTTTTGATATATTATTTGTATTATTTAGAATTAAAACAAGAGCTTTATGACATTTAGGGGTAAGCATGGTGCGGTTCGATGCGGTTCGAAGTCCAAACCGCACCAGAAATCGCTTAGGTGCTGTTTGAAAAATTTAAAATCGCACACTGAAACCGCTTGTGAGGTGCGGTGCGGTTTTAAAATGTGCGATGCAGTTTTAATTGGTGCGATTTCGGTTCCAAAACCAATTGAAATAACAAAAAAATCTAAGCCTTCAATAAAATTTATCATAGAACTTACATCGAGCAATTAACTTAGTGACAGAGTCGGCAATGTGAATTATATTAAGCATAGAACCAAAGTTCCTTATGCCAAACATGTCAAATTTACCATCAAATCATAAAACAGTGAGACACGTAAAATAGTTTTAGTTTATAATAAATGAATGATGCTTTAAAACTAAAACATATGCTATATAAAATAACGGAAACCATATATTCGATAATAAGCAAGAATGTTTATCTAGTTTCCCAAAAATTAAAAGTATATGCTGGAGATAGAATGAAATTCTATCTTATATATTGCTGGAAGGACTTATAGAATATAATCCTAAATATACCTAATTTGAAAAATAAACTATTAGACTATTACTATTATAGCATTGACCTTATCCAATGCATCAAGTGCTCGTACCAACGAATTTGGCCCCTCAGCTATAAGCCCCTCCAATAACGCATCAAACAAATTCGAAATTCTAAAACCCAATTGATTAATTTTTGACTCTATAACCTCTAACAATATTCTTTCAATTGGTGAAAAAATGACAATGCAAGATTGAGGTTTTCTCTGAGTGTGTTCAAGTGAAAAGTAACTTTAGAATTTACTAGAGCTAATACATACATACACACACATGGTGCGGTTTTGGTTTTATGCGTGCGATTTTGGCTAGTAAACAAACCGGAATTGTAAATTTGGTTATTCAACCCACCTAAAACCGTCACATACGCCAAAACCGTTGGTGCGATTTTAATTGATGCGGTTCGTGCAGTTTTTAGTGCGGTTTTGATTCCAATTTGGTTACTTGCTCAGCCCTAATGACATTTGACCCTTTTAGTATGTGTACGGGTCGGGTTGACCCGACTGAAGGAAGAAGATGAGCCACCTCAGCATTTACATGTCATTTCTTTTATTTTTTTATTTTTGAACTGCCACGTGTGTAATAAATAGACGTCCGTCCAAGAAATTGGACGAAATTGCCTGAATTTTCATTTTTAGAAAGCACAATGGTCCAATTGCATATTTTTAAAGTTTAATGTTCAATTACGTACAAGTCGATGATCGCAGGGGGATAAAGGTGTTTTTTGCCGATGAAAAAGACATGAATTCATTTCAAATCAACATTATTAAGGCATAGGTTCAGTGAAAATGAAACCATAGGTCAAACTCTTTCATCCATTACTAAATAAATTGGGTAGAATCAGAATAATTCTAATCAAAATTTGGAGCCATTTACTAAAAGTTCAATTATACACAAGTGCTAGGAATTGTCAAGTCTAGGGGAGTGGCTATTAGTACCAGAAAAATATAAGAAAACATTTTTGTTTTATTAATAAAAAAAGAAGCATATTATATTTACCAAAACATTTAATAACATCTAGAATTTGCAGATACAAGAACATTAGAACAATAAAAAGGCATCTAAAGAAAAACAAGTATGATAAGGAATAATCATCAAGAAATCAGGGTAAAACAGAAAACAAATATTGCATATAATCACAAGCTGAAGGAAATGAATACATACATTACCAATGTAGTATATAAGTTACATATGTTTAGGAATATATCCAGCTATAACCATATTATAATGCTACATTTGTATCAAAAAATTGAACACACTTTTGCACCATATCTTCTGCAAATAAATCCAAATCATCTCCATTAAAATGAAGAATATATTGTAGTATATGATTTAGCTTTACCTCATTTCAGTTTTCACCATTTCAGAGAATACCTTACTCATTGATATACCAGCAAGATCAGCCACACTACCAGTACTAAATTGCGTAGACGAAACGCTGTTCTCAAAGTGATTGTTTGAGAGCTGATCGTTTGAGCTTTGCCTTACAGAAATGCCTTGAAGTTGGAGGGCACATTCCAATTTCCATAATATTTCTCCCATTGCAGGTCGATCAACACCGTGTCCTGCCAAACATTTCTCAGCTATCTCTCCAAACTCTCGCAAAGACTCGGGCTTTATCTCCCCTGCAAGATGAGGGTCAACAATAATTTCGTACTCGCCTGTCTTAATCCACTTCATTGCCCACTCAACTAAATTTACCATCTCCTTTGGCTGTGATGGATCGATAACAGGTCTCCCAGATAGGATTTCAAACATAACAACACCAAAGGAATACACATCTGATTTGACGGTCAATTGTTGTCGTATCAAATATTCTGGATCAAGGTAACCGAAACTTCCTTTCACTGCTGTACTAACATGAGTATGATCAATCTCAGGACCATTCTTTGACAGCCCAAAATCAGCAACTTTAGCCATGAGATTCTCGTCGAGAAGTATATTTGCAGACTTGACATCACGATGAATGATCGATTTTGTGGAACCAGTGTGAAGATAGTGTAGTCCTCTGGCTGAACCCATGCAGATCTCAAGCCTTTGTCTCCAATTCAATTTGGGAAGATCAGAGCCATACAAATGATTCTTGAGTGTCCCATTGTCCATGTACTCATAAATTATGATCATCTCATTTTGCTCATCGCAGTACCCTATGAAAGATACCAAATGGCGATGACGAAATTGAGATAACATTTCAATTTCTGTCCGAAATTCTGCTACTCCCTGTTGAGATTGAGGAACTCCTCTCTTCACAGCAACCTTTGTCTCATCCCTCAAAACCCCCTTGTAAACCTTCCCAAAACCACCAACACCAATGATTAAACTTTCACTGAAATTACCAGTAGCCTCTTTGACTACAAAAAAAGGAAAGCGATACCCAATTTTTGATCTGGAAACCATTGCTGTCCCATCAGTATATATACTCTCCTTTTTTCCGTACGAGGCAAAGTGATCCTGTGTTGAGTGGCTCACATGAGATAGTTTGCTTCTTCTTCTCCATACTATGAAAAGAATTACAGCCAAAATCACAACAAACAAAATCCCAACAAGGGAGCCTGCTATCGTCCAGAATTTCAGCTTGGATCTTGAAGTTGAGGTTTGCATTTTAGAGTCATTAAAATCAAGGCTGCCCCTAGAATTGCTAATTTTCATGATCTCTAGCCCATTAAGAATGCCATCTGGGTAAGCATTATGTTCAACATTAGGTCCTATGCTCACATTCAGCTTATTACTATTGCTTGATCTTGTGACAAAATCCATATAATATGGGGAGCGCAGAACGTTCGAAGTTAGCTTACTAAGATCAAGATCCCTATAAACTAACAAGGAGTTGATATAAACATTAAAGAACATCTTATTTAGCTCAGGGCTTACTATATCACAGAAATGAAACCGGACAAAATACTCAAAACCAGGATCAATCTCAAACAACCAGGTCATGTTGACAAGAGTGTTGGGATCAGATTCTGAATCCAACCTAGTTGCCGTGCCATAGACAGAAGGAGGAGCAATATCCTTAGTAGGCCATCCTGTGTAATTTACAGGCACAGCTCCAATATTTGGAACGAACTTGACAAGATTTCCATGTTTCAAATAGCTAAAATCAGAAACCCAAAGTCTCGACAAGGTGTCATTTTGAGGGGACACCATTTGGTTACCCATATTCACCCTCGCAATCGTCTCTAGTGCTTGTTTCCACAAATTATTGTGATCTCCCGGAGGATCAAAGGTTTTTGCACTATCAGGTATAAGAATATCTGGGATTGAAACAACTTCTATAGCATTCAAAAAAGCAAATGAATCCTTAGAAGGCACAATATTGAGGACAAGACTACCATCAGTGATGTTCAAAGAGTACTCCTTAACAACAGGGACACTTGGCGGTTGGAAATCTCTAAGAAGGGTAAAATCTTGGGCATAAATTGAGAATCTAGCAGTGCTTAGATTGTACTTATCATACACAAAAGGGTAGAAATAAAGGCGAATCCAGTGCCCTCCTTGTTTCTTGATTGCAAAGGTGTAATCGGAGGTTCCATTGAAAATTCTAGCACTTTGATACAAAGCTAAATCAATGGTAGATGAATTGGGCTTTGAATTTGTATTGACAAATAGTGTTTGTGCGGTTGAAAGACTAGTGGCATTAGAGCTATCAGCCATGAAAAGGCGATTGCCGACTGATTTACGCATGGTGGATCCACAGTCTATCAGATAGTTATCTACAGGATCAAATTCTAAGGAACAGCATATCAAACACAAAATGTACAACACCCAAAAAAGCAATTTCCCCATCATAATAAATCCTGAACAGAATCAGACAAACAAGATACAAGTGAAGTACAAACTATTTCAACAACAGCACTTGATATGAATCTATATAGTATAAACCCATCAGTACCCAGAAAAAAAACATGATCAAATAGAGAAAATCAAGAACATAAACGGAATAGATACCAAAAAGGGTCACCTTTGATATCACCTGAGCATCAATAGAGAAAAGACCCAAATTCTTTTCTTCACACCTAACTGAGAAAAACCCAGAATTTTCTTTTCACAATAAAGTGCTCTTGAAAGAGAAAAACACAACCCACAGCTTCTATTATTGTGTTTGGTATTGACAATAATGTGGACAGACCAAGATTTTATCTTGTTCTATAGTTCTTACATTTATTAAGACTGGCAACTATGTTTAATGTTTTTATTTGACAAATTCATGCATTCAAAACGGACCCAAAAAATACGTAATACTAATAAAAGTACAGTCAATGGACTCATATACAAACATACGTGTGTACGCATCAAAACTATGGAAATTGATGAGATTGAGGAAGACAGCTAATATTGGGGACTCACCTTTTCTATAACAACAAACATCTTCATGGTGTATAATGATTGAATACAGGAAACAAAAAGAGTAAGCATACATTTATATTCTATTTTATGTAAGCATTAGAGAGAAGAAGGTTCCTTGTTGCTGCTTCTCAAAGGATTAGGGACTTGTTTGTGGCAGCTTATTTGGAACAATTTATTAAGTAGTACCTCCGATTCACAATAATACTAATACTATCATTTAAAAATTAAAATTTATATAAAATTTCATCATTATCCTTTTATGAAAAAATCAAAAACTATTAATATAAGAAATAAAATTTATTAGTACCCTATAGCTTTTTCATTATTTTAAGTAATCACTTTTAATTCATTCGTCAAACATAACCATTTTTTATTATACAATTTGTTTTAAAAAAAAGTTGTGACAAACTTATTAAATACTGTGATAGTACTACTATAGAAAGAGTCTCATTTAATTTTGATTCTAGGTTAATTTATATAATTTTAAATTATAAATTATAATATAAATTTATTTTAAGTTTAAAATAATAATATTGCACTTTTCTAATCTTTAACGTGCTAAATAATTCTTAATGATATATAACTAGTGTCGTTGTTATGAAGTTGACTTAACACGCGGTTTTTTAAGTGGCAAACACAAAGGGTTACAAATTTATATGTTTGTTATGATTCCAATTAGTCCAGATTAGTTGTTGGGTGCTTGCAATTTTTCTTACTCCCACCAGCAAACTACTACAAAATTTACTTGACCTTTTTGGAGTTTTTTTGTAAAATCCAAAACTCAATCAATTCCTCATACTTTAATGGGAGGACTATTTTAATTTTTACAACAATAAATAAAGGGAAATTATATATATATATATATATATATATATATATATATATAGGGCAAGGATCAAGTGCATACCCTTATTTTACTCACCCGTGCTTACCCCCTTTAGGCGACGGTTTCGGTCATACAACCGTCGTTTATACTTTTAGCGACGTTATATGTTGTCCGTCGCTAAAAGTATAGACAACGATTGTATGACCGAAACCGTCGCCTAAAGGGGGGTGAGCACGCGTGAGTAAGATAAGGGGTATGTACTTGATCCGGACAGTATATATATATATATATATATATATATATATATATATATATATATACTGTCCGGATCAAGTACATACCCCTTATCTTACTCACGCGTGCTCACCCCCTTTAGCGACGGACCCAGCGACGGTTCGGTCATACAACCGTCGTCTATACTTTTAGCGACGGAAAACATATAGCGTCACTAAAAGTATAGACGACGATTGTATGACCGAACCGTCGCTAAAGGGGGATGAGCTCGGGTGAGTTGGATAAGGGGTGAGCTTCAGATCCGGACTATATGTATATATATATATATACACGGTCCGGATCTTAAATTCACCTCTTATCTAGCTCACCTTGCTCACCCTCCTTTAGCGACGAATCAGGCGACGATTCGGTCCGTCGCTAAAAACTAAGACGGCGATTCTATATATACAGCGACGGACCGAATCGTCGCCCGGTCCGTCGCTAAAGGGGGCTGAGCAAGGTGAGTTAAATAAGAGGTGAGCTTAAAATCCGGACCGTATATATATATATATATATATATAGAGAGAGAGAGAGAGAGAGCAAGGATCAAGTGCATACCCCTTATCTTACTCACCCGTGCTCACCCCCCTTTAGGCGACGATTTCGATCATACAACCGTCGTCTATACTTTTAGCGACGGATAACATATAGCGTCGCTAAAAGTATAGACGACGGTTGTATAACCAAAACCGTCGCCTAAAGGGGGTGAGCACGGGTGAGTAAGATAAGGGGTATGCACTTGATCCGAACCGTATATATATATATATATATATATATATATATATATATATATATATATATATATATATATATATATGTGGGAAATGATCTATGAAAAATGTTAGTTATGGGCACTGTTTCAACTAACTGTTATCCAGCCGTCCAAAATTAAAGTGAATGACTGAGATGAGGGTCCAGCCGCTACTCCCTCTAGCGGCCAGCCAAATTTTTTTATGTTAGCCGCTAGAGGGAGTAACGGCCAACATAAAATTTTTTGGCTTAATTACTGATTATCGTGATTATTCTTATACGTACTATTTATTAGTAAAATAAAATAATAAAAAATTATAAGTATAATCAATAATTATCCTTATACTTAGTAATTAAATAAGTATGTATAAGGATAATTACTGATTATCGTCTTATGATTTTATATTATAAATAGAAAATAGTGATTGAATTTATATTATATTCCTACTTAAATATATAAACTCAATCACTATTTCCTATTTATAATTAAAAATCATAAGACGATTGTAAGACCCCGATTTTTTTTAAATAAAATAAAATTTCCTCTAATAATAAGGAGTTAATTTGATATAATACTTTGGTTATGGGTAAAATGTGCAAATTTTATAAAATAAGCAAAGTGGTTATAAAATATTCATTGTTGTCGGGGAATATTCGTTTGGTCGTGAAATATTCTTGCTGTTTGAAATATTCGTACGATGGCGCATCCATTTGTGGGCTCCATAACGAAAAATAGTCGGATGAAGAAAATGACAAGTTTGAGTTTTTATAAATAACGGCGTAATTGTTACCGTTAACACTGTTGAAATACCTGGTGGTTAAAATACAGTAATACGCGAGGTTGCACAGTAGCACACGATATTGCACAGTAACACACGGTATTGCACAGTATTTTTGAATTATTAATTTTTACGTAAGAAGGCACTGCTCAATAATTGTTACAGTAATTACTGTTCAATATTTTATTTTATTGATTCAATAATTGCTGCGTTGATATTTTATATTATTATTGTTTCAATAATTATCACTGCATAGTATTTCCCATTATCAGATCAATAATTCATATTATTTAAATAATATTATTAGATAGCATTATTGACAATGTCTAAGGAAGTTCCGTCTAAGGAAAGGTTTGGTCACCTAATTGCGCGCCAATAAGGAGAAATCCTTATCGGAAAATTGTGATTCTGTAATATTATTTGTGAATAATTAACTATTGATTTATATGATAAGGAAAAATTTTATTTTATGTGGATATAAATGAAGGATAGGTAGTGGCGAAGCCAGAAATTATTGTCAGTGGGGGCAAAATTATTGCTGAGTTACAAATAAGTTGGCGGGGGTTCGGGGGCAGCGCCCCGAGCCAATTTTTTTTAATACTTTATACTTTCGAGTATATATATACTATATTATAATAAAAATATAATGAGTAATAATATATGGTATATATACACTATATTGCCTTGCTGTTGCACGTTCTCCTGGTTTGTGACTAAAGGTTGCTCCACAGTCTCGTACACTCCATTGTTAACGTTCTCAGCAGCCATTCTTAAATACTGCCATAAAACAAGGGTTAATTAAACATATCACATAATATCCCTATATTATGACCAACCAACAAATAAGCTTAGTAGGACACACTAGCAAAGGATTTACTCATCTCTCCCCTCCTAGTTCTATTCCCCGATCTCCGCCAAAGACCATATCCCTAAGCTTTGATACCAACTGTGACGCCCCCAAAATAGGTATACAACACCCATCCTATTCTGAGTCGCCAAATACATGGTACATAAAGCAAACTACAACTTCACTAATACAAATGTCGTGTGAAATACGACAATACCTACTGTGAGTTTAAATACAAATATTGTCTTCTAGATAATATCCACACGCAAATCAGTCCTCATTACAATTATTCAAACACTATTTTATAGAAATAGTGAGGACTGCTAAAACATCTTCCTAGAACCATCACTCCATACCCCGACTCGATCATGCTATGTTCTCATCTCCTAAGAAGAAAAATGGAACAAAAAGGAAAGGGTGAGCTCAACTAGCCCAGTAAAGAATATTATGACTAAGATAATATATAACAAATTATTGTTAGTCTTCAACAGGGAAAAATCTGATTAAATATAATAAACAACAAGTTTTAGATCAACAAATGCAGCGAAAACAACAATCCATTAGAAGAGTCACGTAGAGAATGAATTCTACTGTCTTCTAAGATTTAAAAGTCCATCATCAATATTTCATCCCTGTAACAACAATCAATACACATCTTTAATCATCTTTGCACTACAGGCCAAAGATATTCAATTGTATCACCAGTTGGTCATGTTCATCTCAACACCTGTTCATCTTTGCACTACGGGCCAAAGAGATTCATCAGTTTAATCATTCATCTTTGCACTACAGGCCAAAGATATTCATCAAGTATCACTATTAAGGACTGAGGATGATGAAAAATATTTTTAAGAACGAATCCAGTGAGATAGAAGGACAAATATTAGGGTTTCGTACAACAGTTTGTCCAAAATCAATAATATTTCATAACAACTGATTTTGAAGCAGAACTCAAAAATAACAATCAAAACATGGATACAATCAAAGATAGTAGCCAAAATAGATATTTTGGACAAAAAGAAGAAATTTCATTTTTTGATGAATAGTGCCGTATTCGTGAATTGTGTCGTATACGTGAATAGTGTCGTACGCGTGAATAGTAACTCTGATACCAAAAGATAGAAATTTCACAAAAACATCATCACGCTTCGTGAATAGTACTCGTGAATAGTAACTCATGAATAGTAACTCGTGAGTAGTAACTCATAAATAGTAACTTGTGAATAGTAACTCATGAATAGTAACTCCGACATAAAAAAGTTCCAAATTGATAAAAAGTTCAGAACAATATTTTGGTATAATGATATTGAAGAAGATAATATCATTTAAGAAGAAAATAACATCCCTTACCTCAAAATAACCGTACTTCTGACTGAATTTCGGTATAGTGCTGACAGAAACTCGCGCCGTATAGCAACACTCAAAGTATACTCACAAGAATATGCTCGATAATATAGAGAGAGAAAGAGAGAAAACTTTGTTTCTGGTGTGATTTTCAATTCTAACTTAGCCCTCTATTTATAGGAAAATGCTAGAACGCCAAAGGAGACTAAAGTAATAAAATATTAATTTATTTATATAATTTTCCTTAGCCCACCATTTTGACCAAAGAAATCAGCCACAACACATATTAAAGATGCCCACCAACCTTTGAAAAATGTTTTTCTTGAAAATAATAATTAAAACTTCTAAAAATTAATTATTTCGGAACTCCGGAACTTCAATAATTCACAATAAATAGCCCTTTTAACAGAGAATTAAAATCTCGTGATTTTATATAGGAATTTCAATTATCTACAACTTTACAGAAGAAAATTTTTCTAAATTCCAAACAGAAATAATCCAAAATTCACAAACGGGCGATTTTACAGTCTATAATCAATTTTCGGTCAAGAATTGTGTCCACCGACACACAAAACATGTGTTAAACATTTAATGCCACAAAAATACTCTTCCTTCTCATATACTCATATATCCCACATTCATTGTAAAAATATCACCGTTAATATATTATTAAAATAATATATTTAAATGAATTATTTTATCAGAAAAAGATAAAATATTATTTTTCAACAATTGTCACATTAAAAATTTTCTCCATCTATATCCACATAAAATGAATATTTTCTTTATCATAATAATCAATAATTAATTATTCAAAAATAATATTACAGAATCACAGTACTGACAACCAGGCCGTTCCCAGGATAGAGGGGGTTTTTCAATAAGGATTTCTCCTTACTGGCGCACAATTAGGTGACCAAACCTCTCCTTAGACAGAACTTTCTAGACATTGCCAATAATGTTATCTGATAATATTATTCAAAAAATATGAATTATTGATCTGATAATGGAAAATACTGTGCAGTGACAATTATTGAAACAATAATAATATAAATATCAACGCAACAATTATTTAATCAATAAAATAAAATAATGAATAGTAATTACTGTAATAATTATTGAGTAGTGTCTTCTTACGTACGAATCAATAATTCAACAATACTGTGCAATATTGTGTGCTACTGTGCAACCACGCATATTACTGTATTTTAACTACCAGGTAACCCAACAGTGTTAACGGTAATAATTTACGCCGTTATTTATAAAACTCAATCTTTTTCGTTTTCTTTCATCCAACCGTTTTTCGTTATGGGGCCCACAAATGACTGTGCCGTTGTACAAAGATTCCCGACAAAAGAATATTCCACGACCAAACGAATATTCTCCGATAATAATGAATATTTTATAAACACTTGCTTATTTTGTAAACTTTGCACGTTTCACCCATAACCAAAATATTATATCAAATTACCACCTTATTAATCAAGAATAATAATTAGAGGAAATTCGATTTTATTTATAAAAAGTTGGGGTCTTACAACCTCCCCTCCTTATGAAATTTCGTCCTCGAAATTGGCGTACGTACCTGGTGTTTCGAAAAGATGAGGATACCTCGCTTTCATTTCCGTTTCTAACTCCCAGGTCATTTCCTCAATAGCATAGTTTCTCCACAAAACTTTAACTTGTGGTATAATCTTCGTGCGTAAGACATGCTCCTTCCTATCCAAAATCTTGACAGGCACCTCTTCATACGTTAAGTCTTCGGCTATCTTGTCCGGTTCTAACTCAATAACATGGTTCGGGTCATCCACATATTTACGTAACATCGATACGTGAAAAACGTTATGAACACGCGTCATACTTAGTTGTAAAGCGAGTCTATAGGCCATAATTCCTATTCGATCTAGGATTTCAAATGGACTGATAAATCGAAGGTTTGATCTTTTCTCACCTTGCCAATTCTCGCTTTTGGAATAACAACTTCTTGTACCTCCTTCTTCATATTCATCAACTCCGGTGTGTAGCTTGAACGTTTTTAACTTTATCGATTAAAGTCCGTTCTACTTGTATATCATCATGTGAGTCCCTAGAGTCTTTAACTCTATATCTATCATTTGTAAATTATATAAAATGGTTCTTTGACAATATCGCACTCGTACTTGTATACGATCTTCTACTCAACACGTCAGCTACCACATTCGCTTTTCCAAGATAGTATGGTCAGAACCTGTGCCGAAATGAGTCTCCTCTTGAGTTCTTCGAAGCTCTTCCCACATTCCTCGCTTCATTCAAATTTTGTATCTCTACGAGTCAGCTGAGTTAATGGAGTAGCGATTTGAGAAAATGTTTCCACTAATCTTCGATAATAACCAACTAAGCCTAAAAAGTTACGTATTTCGATTACTGACTTAGGTTTCTCTCAACTGTGACTGATATCCCAATCTTGGATAGCACGTCACAATAGCACCTATTAGTTTACTACCGCACGAATATGGCGTCCCCAACGGAGAGTCTGGCTTCGGTGCATTCCACAAAGGAAGTCACCAGATAAAGGCTCGGGTACCAAATTCTATAGTTGATTTTTTTTAACTCCTGAAGTTCAATAGGAGCCATGAGATTTTAGAAATGGGTTTTGTACCGGGTTCAAAGTCGATACAAAATTCAATATCACACTTTGGGAGTAAGCCAAGAAATTCTTCAGGAAATACGTCAGGAAAGTCAATAACAACAAAAATATCATTCAAATCTGACGTATTATTGTTTAAGTCCATAACATGGCTAAGAAAGCTTGACATTCGTTTTTCAATAAACAAATAGCTTTGTAGTTTGATATGACAGTGACTAATTTTAGTGGTTTGGTGGTTTGAATTCATATGACAGGTTGGTTAGGAATATAAAAACTAACAACCTTATGAAAACAATTAATTTTGGCATGATGAGTAGTTAACCAATCAATTCCAAAAATCACATCAAAAGCAAGTATCTTTAAAGAGATAAAATCCACAGGTAATGTGATAGTGCCAACTTGGATCATGCAAGATTTATAAACTGTAGATGTAATGAAGGTTTCACCCAACGGAGTTTCAACAGATAAATCAAAATATAATTTCTCCGGAGTCAAGTTTAAACGTTGAGCACAAGCAGGAGAGATAAAAGAATGGATAGAACCGATATCTAGTAAGGTATAAACTTCGTAAGAATTTATAATTAACTAAACCGTGCTAACTTCGTTCGGGTTCTTCGCATTTTGACCAGTCACGAAAAACGCTCTTCCAGGAACCGTTGACTTTGACTTTTCTGGGACAACCTTTTGAGTCACCATCCCCACTGGGCTTGGTTTCGCTACCGTACAATCTCGAGCGATATGTCCTTCCTTTCCACAATTATAGCATACCTTGAATTTTTGTGGATAGTTTGGGCTGATGTGTCCCTCTTTTCCATATTTATAGCATACGACCGGTGGTCGTTCACCTCCCTTAAAATCAGTTGCTGCTAGTGCTGACGTCTTCGCAGTGTCATTGTTGAATCTCCTCTTTTTAAAATCTCCCCCCGACTCGCTTCTTCTATTTTCATGGCCACGATTACCACCGGAGTGGTTGTCGCTCTTGTCCGTATTTTTTTTTCTCCGCTGGTTATCGTTGTTCTGATGACTGCTGTCACCGATATGATCCTGGTTGCGGTCTCTTGTTTGAACGTACTCGCTATCTCGCTCTAATAATTGAGCCCTGTTGACAACATCTGAATATAAAGAAATTTTATGAGAGATAAGATATTGCTGAATCTCGGGTTTTAAACCTCTCATAAACATCCTCGTCATTCGTTCCTCATTCTCTACCAAATGAGGTGCAAACTTGGATAACTCTGCGAACTTCGCCTCGTATTGGGACACCGTCATGTTGTTTTGTTCTAGTCTAATAAACTCTACCCCTTTCATATGACGAATACTTTCAGGAAAGTACTTATCATTGAAAAGTTTCTGAAATTGTTCCCAAGACATGTTGAGTGCGGCTAGCTGGGAACGCTTCACAGATTCCCACCAGTAATCTGCTTCACCACGAAACATAAAGGTGGCGAATGGAACCTTCTGTTCCTCCGTGCAACCCAAGACATCGAATATCTTGATAATTTGCTTGACCCATGTTTCTGCCATGATCGGATCCGATTTTCCCTTAAATTCTGGTGGTCCCAACTCCTTAAACTGCTTGGATGTGACAGACCGCGCATTGCCATCATTTTCACCCGTATTTTGTACACGAGTCTCCCTCGTCTGATTTTGCATGAACTGAAAAAAGCTCCTAAACATTTCATCGTTCATCGTTTGCTTGGTAGTGTTGTTTACAGGAGGAATATTGCCTTCCTGTTGCACGTTCTCCTGGTTTGTGACTAAAGGTTGCTCCACAGTCTCGTACACTCCATTGTTAACATTCTCAGCAGCCATTCTTAAATACTGCCATAAAACAAGGGTTAATTAAACATATCACATAATATCTCTATATTATGACCAACCAACAAATAAGCTTAGTAGGACACACTAGCAAAGGATTTACTCATCTCTCCCCTCCTAGTTCTATTCCCCGATCTCCGCCAGAGACCATATCCCTAATCTTTGATACCAACTGTGACGCCCCCAAAATAGGTATAAAACACTCATCCTATTCTGAGTCGCCAAATACATGGTACATAAAGCAAACTACAACTTCAATAATACAAATGTCGTGTGAAATACGACAATACCTACTGTGAGTTTAAATACAAATATTGTCATCTAGACAATATCCACACGCAAATAAGTCCTCATTACAATTATTCAAACACTATTTTATAGAAATAGTGAGGACTGCTAAAATATCTTCCCAGAACCATCACTCCATACCACGACTCGATCCTGCTATGGTCTCATCTCCTGAGAAGAAAAATGGAACAAAAAGGAAAGGGTGAGCTCAACTAGCCCAGTAAAGAATATTATGACTAAGATAATATACAACAAATTATTGTTAGTCTTCAACAGTGAAAAATCTGATAAAATATAATAGACAACAAGTTTTAGATCAACAAATGCAGCGGACACAACAATCCATTAGAAGAGTCACGTAGAGAATGAATTCTACTGTCTTCTAAGATTTAAAAGTCCATCATCAATATTTCATCTCTGTAACAATAATCAATATACATCTTTAATCATCTTTGCACTACAGGCCAAAGATATTCAATTGTATCACCAGCTGGTCATGTTCATCTCAACACCTGTTCATCTTTGCACTACGAGCCAAAGAGATTCATCAGTTTAATCATTCATCTTTGCACTACAGGCCAAAGATATTCATCAAGTATCACCATTAAGGACTGAGGATGATGAAAAACATTTTTAAGAACGAATCCAGTGAGATAGAAGGACAAATATTAAGGATTCGTACAACAGTTTGTCCAAGATCAATAATACTTCATAACAACTGATTTTGAAGCAGAACTCAAAAATAACAATCAAAACATGGATACAATCAAAGATAGTAGCCAAAATAGATATTTTGGACAAAAAGAAGAAATTTCATTTTTTGATGAATAGTGCCGTATTCGTGAATTGTGTCGTATACGTGAATAGTGCCGTACGCATGAATAGTAACTCCGATACCAAAAGATAGAAATTTCACAAAAACATCATCACGCTTCGTGAATAGTACTCGTGAATAGTAACTCATGAATAGTAACTCGTGAATAGTAACTCATAAATAGTAACTTGTGAATAGTAACTCATGAATAGTAACTCCGACATAAAAAAGTTCCAAATTGATAAAAAGTTCAGAACAATATTTCGGCATAATGATATTGAAGAAGATAATATCATTTAAGAAGAAAATAACATCCCTTACCTCAAAATAACCGTACTTCTGACTGAATTTCGGTATAGTGCTGACAGAAACTCGCGCCGTATAGCAACACTCAAAGTATACTCACAAGAATATGCTCGATAATATAGAGAGAGAAAGAGAGAAAACTTTGTTTCTGGTGTGATTTTCAATTCTAACTTAGCCCTCTATTTATAGGAAAATGCTAGAACGCCAAAGGAGACTAAATTAATAAAATATTAATTTATTTATATAATTTTCCTTAGCCCACCATTTTGACCAAAGAAATCAGCCACAACACATGTTAAAGATGCCCACCAACCTTTGAAAAATGTTTTACTTGAAAATAATAATTAAAACTTCTAAAAATTAATTATTTCGAAACTCCGGAACTTCAATAATTCACAATAAATAGCCCTTTTATCAGAAAATTAAAATCTTGTGATTTTATATAGGAATTTCAATTCTCTACAACTTTGCAGAAGAAAATATTTCTAAATTCCAAACAGAAATAATCCAAAATTCGCAAACGGGCGATTTTACAGTCTATAATCAATTTTCGGTCAAGAATTGTGTCCACCGACACACAAAACATGTGTTAAACATTTAATGCCACAAAAATACTCTTCCTTCTCATATACTCATATATCCCACATTCATTGTAAAAATATCACCGTTAATATATTATTAAAATAATATATTTAAATGAATTATTTTATCAGAAAAAGATAAAATATTAATTTTCAACAATTGTCACATTAAAAATTTTCTCCATCTATATCCACATAAAATGAATATTTTCTTTATCATAATAATCAATAATTAATTATTCAAAAATAATATTACAGAATCACAGTACTGACAACCAGGCCGTTCCCAGGATAGAGGGGGTTTTTCAATAAGGATTTCTCCTTACTGGCGCACAATTAAGTGACCAAACCTCTCCTTAGACAGAACTTTCTAGACATTGCCAATAATGTTATCTGATAATATTATTCAAATAATATGAATTATTGATCTGATAATGGAAAATACTGTGCAGTGATAATTATTGAAACAATAATAATATAGATATCAACGCAGCAATTATTGAATCAATAAAATAAAATAATGAACAGTAATTACTGTAATAATTATTGAGTAGTGCCTTCTTACGTACGAATCAATAATTCAACAATACTGTGCAATACCGTGTGCTACTGTGCAACCACGCATATTACTGTAATTTAACCACCAGATAACCCAACAGTGTTAACGGTAACAATTTACGTCGTTATTTATAAAACTCAATCTTTTTCGTTTTCTTTCATCCAATCGTTTTCCGTTATGGGGCCACAAATGACTGCGCCGTTGTACGGAGATTCCCGACAAAAAGAATATTCCACGACCAAACGAATATTCTCCGACAATAATGAATATTTTATAACCACTTGCTTATTTTGTAAACTTTGCACGTTTCACCCATAACCAAAATATTATATCAAATTACCACCTTATTAATCAAGAATAATAATTAGAGGAAATTCGATTTTATTTATAAAAAGTTGGGGTCTTACATTGTGATTTTTGGATATGTTATATATATATATATATAAGTTGAGTATATGTCCACAAATTTTGAACCGTTAAAAATTAACGTATGATTTGTTATGAATTTTAAGCGGTGTTGAAAATCGTCCGTATGTGAATTTCGGTTATTTTTCGTTTGGATTTTGGAAAACTTTCTTCTACAACGTTGTAGAGAATTCGATTTCCTATGGAATAGACATTAGATTCGAATTTTTCTGATAAAAGGGTTATTTATTATGAATTATTGAAGTTTCAGAGATAAATATTTTTATTAAAAACATGAGTGAGCCCCACTTTTGTTTTTAGTGGAAAAATATGCTGAATTTTTTTCCCAAGTTGATGTGCTAGTCTTGGTATTTGGGCATGCGTAGAGAATTGGTTTTAAAAAATTAATATTTTATTAATTTAGTCTCTTTTGGCGTTCTAGCATTTTTCTATAAATAAGGTGCTTAGTTAGAATTGAAAATCACACCAGAAACATAAGTTTTCTCTCTCTATATTATCGAGCATATTTTGTGAGTATTTAGATACTTTGAGAGTTGTTATTCAGTGCAAGTTTTCTACAGCCTTATATCCTATATTTCAGTCAGAAGTACTGTTCTTTTGAGGTAAAAGATATTATTTTTTTTTGTAAATGATGTTATTCTCTTAATATCATTATACTGAAATGTTAGTATGAATTTTATTATGAAATTTTTATCTTTTCATGTCAAAGTTACTATTCACGTATACGTTACTATTCACGAGTATTGTTTACGAAGTATGATTTTTCTTAAGGAATTTCTATCTTTTAGTTTTGGGATTACTATTCACGTATACGATACTATTCACAAATACGACATTATAGAAAGGTACAACACTTAGTGATTGTGTATTATGGATTAATTGGGTTCCATTATGTTTTTCATTTGGGGGTGGGAAGGTGTGTGTATATGTGTATAGCAGGATAACAAATGTTGATTTGTGATAAGTTGTCCAGGCTTTTGAAGGTTGAAATTTGTTACTTTTATTAGTTTTGTTGCAATCAGAATCTTTTAGCTTGGTTTAGAGTCAAATCAGTTTCACTTTAATGTAGTATACTTGCTCCAGAGAGTCCTTTCTCCTAGTAATTGTCATGTCCATGCAATTGTGTGTGTTGTGAGAGTTGGATGGTTTGCACATTATAAAGGTCCAATGGCTTGAGCTAATTGCTTGTTATATGAGAAGCTAAGAATCACAGTTAAAATATTGAATTGAAATATTAAAGGTAATTAAAGAGAATTCTATCTCACTTGGACTTGTGGTCTTATTTGTTGGTTAATTTATCTGTCATACTCAGCTCAACTGATTTGATTTAAAAGTTTGTTTATGTGATTAAAGAGAATTTCATCATCAGTTGTTGCATACCTAATGGATGGATACTCTCTGTGGTTATAACATTAAATTTATCGTGTATAACAGGCAGTGGATGTCCTTGATGATCATGCTTTAGTTGATCAATGATGGTTTTATTGTGTTATCTTCCTTGCAAAGTTTGATTACTTGACAAAAGTATTTTGATGTGGTTTATTGCAGGTCACATCCATAGAGCAGCCATGTCCCATTGTAATGAGGGTTAGTATCTTGACTTAATAGCATAATGGGTTTAATATTAATGACACTGTATATTCCTGTTGCAATAATATTAGATCTATCGGTTTTCTTGTTCTGTTTCAACTTTTTCTTCATTGACGCAAATATATCTGTGTCCTGAAGTCCTATGCTTACACAGATCAGTTCTTAGTAGTTTTCTTCTGTATTTATGTCACAGTGGCATTTGCAAGATTACTTTTCCCATCCGAAGCCAAGCTAGCAATTGAGATTGCGAATGCTGAGACTACATCTCAGTATGCTGGTCTTTTGGCATCTATAGGTTCAAGTGGCAATTTGAGGGAGGTTGATTTGAATGAGACACCCATAGCACAGATCGAAAGAATCCTTTCAAGGATGGCTGCCCTTTCTAAAACAGGTATGTGCAAGCTCTAAAATTTTGAACCCCTTTAAAGGATTGGTTTTTTTTGGGTTGATTGAAATGGAGAATGTTGGTCAATCACCATCTGTTCCTTTTTCTTAATGAAGTCAGAGGCTATCAAAAATCCTGTCCCAGGATAGAGTTGTAAGTGGTTTCTCATTATTTTTCAAAACCAGTTTAATAAGAGCTTTGGTGATGAAATATGGGTACCCTCTTCCGGTATACATGGTCTTCTTTTGCTATGAATTTTGACATTCTACATCCCATTCAGTAACTCTGCATTTTTAGTCTGAGTTGGACAATTGCTTGGCGGTTATTACCACTAGTAGTTATCTTAAGCGGTTTCTCCATTCACCCTGTCACATTCTATGTTCTAGCAATTACATGGTGCTTACTTATTATTTTGTTTGGTACTTCTGGGAATATGTGAAAGTGAAACTATTATGCCTGATATCCTGTGCTAAATATAATTTTATATTTTAACTAGACACACAAAAGAAATTGAAGACTAAGGTCTAAGGGCCCAGGAAACATCACCCTTATGATTGTTGCCTCTAACTAGCAAAAGTGTTGACTCACAAAGTTTTCTTTACCTTGCAGTTTCCAATTAATTTAAAGCAGTATGTCAGAAGAGAGCTACTGAAGAAGAGTGGTCATTATATGAAAAGCATGACTTCGAAATGTATTCTATATGATTATTATGAGTTTGCTCATTGCGAGTTTTCTTTTTCTTTTGTGAAATTTGTTTTTGACCTATACCTTTGTTTGATTAATTTGAATTATATCTATGTGGAACTTCATTTGTATATGGGTTGTCTTGTAATCATCTATAGTTTTGTAACTTGTGACAGGCCAATGAATAAAACTGCAGGGATGCACTACAAGGATGATGATTTTGATTTGGCTGAGTTTTCACAGTATGTTGATTATACCCTAGTTAGGCTCATCAAAGAGTAGATTTTACTTTAATCAGGCAGTCTAATTGATAAAATACAATGTAATATTTTATGGATGTAGTAATGTGAAATTGTAAACGAATGGTATTTATTGGGATGTATTTTTGAATGGTTGATATATTTTGGCTTTAAATTTAATTGAGAATTTAGACCTTTTAGCTATATATCATAGCATTAGCATATTCCAGGTGCATTGGTAATGTAGGTGAATCACAACATTTTTTTTCTTTTTTTTAATCTACAACATTTTAAAAATGTTGTGGAATTATACATTTTACAACGTTTTTATCCAAAAAATGTTGTGGAATCATACCTTATAGCACGTTTTTATTCATCTACTAATTTTTGAAAAACAAATCTACAACGTTTTTTACCTAAAAACGTTGTGTATTGTGCTTAATTACAACGTTTTAAAAACGTTGTGTAAGAGTGTCAAATAGACAACACTCTTAACCACGACGTTTTTCTAACTGATACCACAACTTTTTTTCCGCGTTATCTATTTACTGTTTTGTAGTAGTGGTAGCAGACTTTTCTTTTTCTTTCTCTCTATAATTTCTCTCTATTATAATTGCTCTAAAGCTTTAGTGAATTGGTGAGAAATGAAGGAAGAATGAACTTCTATTCATAGAAAAATATAGTTTCGATAATTGCACGTTTTGGGGCTCAAAAAATTACAGTACAATACCTCCAACTTTTCTTTTATTTTTAATTTAGTCCAGCAAGTATTATCAAACTTGCACCACCTCCCCTAATAGTAAATAATGTGAATCAATAGTTCAATCATGAGATTCAATAGTTATAATCATGTGAAAATACGAATAACAATATAGTACCTCTATCTATACCTCCATCTTTAACTTAGTCATGCAAGTATTATAAATCTTGCACCAACTCCCCTAATAGTACAAGAATGTGATTCAATAGTACACATATATGAACAAATAGTTATATAAACATGTGAATTAGTAGCAATTAATTGCTCATTTATCTGATTAATTACCCGATTTATCAATATAACCCCTATAAATCAATTATCATCGGAATAAATGTCGATTTTCACTAACACTAATAATTCCAACACAATGGAACTTGTCAGGAATAAACATGTGAATGATATTCCTATTTATATATGATTTAATTATGATATATATATATATATATATATATATATATATATATATATATGAATATTCAAGTATGCCTGCATTAAGAAAAGCTGCAAAGTCCTTTGATAGATAATAGAAACATATGTACAATGACTTAGAATGAATTGATCAAATGTGTTAGGTTGATCCTACATAAGCAAAACAACTTTGTAAAGTCCTTAAAAAGAAATGATGTACAAGGATTATAAATATAGAAAGATCAAGCATGTTAGGTTGATCTTATGTTGTAATAGATAGGCTTGTCTGATCGTCGAGCACTGCACCAGAAATCGTAGTCTGCCGGGAGAGTCAAGGATAACTCGAGAGCTATTAAGGCAGAATCGTAGTTTGCAAGATAGTAAATCTCGGAGTTCGTAGACTGTCAGGAGAGACGAGGAAGGATTGTAGTGTGTCGAGTAAAGTCTCCTCAGGGCCGTAGTCTGCTGAGAAAGTCATGTTTAGAATCATAGAGACAGCCTGCCTACGAGCCGACCGAGTATCTGCCAAAGGCAAGTCAAGAATCATAGACTACACTCAGAGTTGTAGAGTCTACTTATCATACCAAAGGTAGAGATCGTAGTCGAGCAAGATCAGATGAAAAAAACAAGTACAACGACAGAAATCGTAGTGTCAAGATCTGATCTCAGAGTCGTAGTGTCTGCACAGCCAAATCTGAATCATAGAGTGCAGAACTAAGACCTCAACAGATGTGCTCACAATGCCAAAGTAGAATCGTAGAGTAAATACGATTCTCAACAAATGAGCACTCCCTGAATATCCAAAGGAATAAAGCCTCTGGTTAGTAATACAAAGATACATCTCACTTGAAGAAAGCCAGAGAGCACTCAATAAATGGCATACAAGCTAACAGAAGACCTAAGCACCAACCCAATCAGCATCAAGATTGAGTTGTGAAGCCATTCGAGATGAAGTCTTCCACAAGATGATCATAAGAAGACTTCAGTAGCTGACTAAGGAAAGTCAGCATATGCAGTAGCTGTCAAGTAGAAAGATGACAACGATCTTGGAAGCAACCAAGATCGTAGTGTTCGCTAAACGCAGAAGGAACTGATGGAGTACATACTGAGATACTGGTCAGCCTCTAAAGAACAAGGCTAAAATGATTAAGCATTGGGTCAGTCCATTGATGATAAGTGAACGAGAGATCACGAAGAGAAAGCGAGTTGGACACGCCACAAATCTGAAGTGTCTTGTTATTCAGAAGAGGCCAGAGCAAGGAATCAAGCCATCAGTTTCTAAGAACTGTCGAGGTAAACAGAAGTAATGAAGCAATGCACAAGAGAAGGAAGAGGTGTTCCATATTGGAGATCTAATGAACACTCTTCAAAGATCGTAGTGTTAATTCTACACATCAAAAATCAAGTCAACAAGACACTACGATCAAGTCCATGAAGACATGCATCAGAATCGTAGAGTTCGAATAGCTGAAGACTGAAGCATTGGCAACGGTTTAATCTGAAGGGTAATATTCGGACAAGAGCTCATTGAGAGCATCGATGCAAGTACAACCTCTGATCGAGAAATCAGAAGGGTAAAATAAAGTCGTCGACCTGCCCAAGATATCAAAGTATCATATCTGTCAGGGTTGGTGAAACAGTAGACTGCAGTGTCAGGAAGTCAGAAAAAGATGTCATGTCACATCTGCAGTCTGCACCAAATAACTCGAGATTTGTGAAGAAATTTGAATAGCTTTCAACGACTACTTTCCAACGGGAAGATTGGGAAGCAGTATAAATCAACAGAGCTTCAAAGATCAAGAGTTGCTGATGATTATGAAATTACAAAATAATTGAGTTGGTGAATGCTATTGTTGACTCTACGAGTTCCACCAAAGATTAATAGAACAAGTCTCATTGACAGTGAGACTACCAAGGTGGAAGTGAAGCAGCTTTGAAGAAGGACTCAAACAGATCGAAGCTTCACTCAACAAAGATGAGAATGCCACTAAAGATGGCAGCCAAGCTGAGAGCCGAGAAGGCCAAGAAGATATCATTTAGGAAAGTGGCTGAGTACAAAGAAGATCAAAAGAGCCACTCTACGAATCACCATGAACCGAAAGTTGAAACTGAACAAGTACAGAACCATGTCTGCAAAGTATTCAAGAAGGGTTCAGGGATTGCTAAGTGCCAGACAAAGTCTACTAAAAGCACAGAGACTTAGCAAACCCAGATGGTGATGGTGCACAGCTGATACCAGATGAAGATGAGCAGAAAAGAGTGAAGATCAGCTGCACCAAAGAAGATGTGGTCCAGACCCGAAGCAAAATGCGAAGAGGACCACACCAAGCTGCTAAGTACAAAAGATGTTCAGAGCCTAATGACATCTTAGCAGCTCAGCACCAACAACATCAACAATTGCAACAACAAGAAGCCACGGACTGAGGGGTCCTTGTTCGAAGGGACTAAATGAAGTTCCAAGCCTGCTGGGCTTGAAGAGTTCCTAGGGAACTAGAGAAGTCCCAAGGCTGCTGGCCTTGAAGGAATCTTAGTGATTCAGGGTGCTGCCCTTCCTTAGTGGAAATCCTGCTAGTTGAAAGCAGAAGAGTGGATTAGGAGCTTGAGTCTCTGAACCACTTAAAACCCCTTGTGTCTTTTACTTTATGTCATTTACATTATGTACATTAACTGCTATAACTGCTATGTATGTTTTAACTTCTTACTATTGAACTAACTCTACGAACAATGTATGTATGATTATGATTATATCAATGAAGGGGATCTTTTACTTATTTCGCTGTGCTTGAAAAGATTCTTATGTTTGTCATTTGCTAAATTATTAGCAATACGAAATAAATCAGAAAAGTATTTGAAATGAAAAAGGATCTATTCAACCCCCCCTTCTAGATCTATTGTGCCTACTGGGAACTAACAATTGGTATCAAAGCAGGTTCTCATGCTATATTCAAAAGCTAATCACTTTTAGTCTGATCCTAGGCACAAACATTGTTCTAAACTTAGTTTAGTAGTAAGTCATTGGTTGTATGCAGATGAGCTTACACGTTGGAAATATTATGTACAGGTAAATGTGTATATACACCTGAAACTGCTCAGATTGGTCCATGTTCTTGATTACCATATCAACAAGATCAAT
The DNA here is from genome assembly GCA_020205505.1 of Panax japonicus. Taxonomy (NCBI): domain Eukaryota; kingdom Viridiplantae; phylum Streptophyta; class Magnoliopsida; order Apiales; family Araliaceae; genus Panax; species Panax japonicus. The sequence continues at coordinate 63,805,061 of CM035114.1, forward strand.
CCTTGCTCGATGTCAATCTTATTGTCAGAAGACCAAGCTAGAAAGCTCAAGAGATATCAACAGAAAAGATTCAAACATCCACCAGCCTGAAAAGATGAAAAGGACATACATTCTAAGTAATGTTTATCCAAAGAAGAGAGAAGAACTTCTCAACCATATGTCTGGTCAACCTGCAGCTAGATGTAAATCTTTTGAACTCAAGGATGTCAAGGAATTAGAGATGCTGACACTCTCTTAGCTTGTGTCTTTAAGACCATAACCGAGTGACTGAAGATCAACTGGAGCAACTGGCTGTCAGAAGCAAATGAGAAAATATGCACATCAATGCCTAAACTCAGTATTTCTAAGATAAATGACTATTGTGAAACCAACAGCAAAAAGGTACGGTTCCTCACTAATATAGATATGAGCATCATATTTGCACCTACTTATGAACTATAACAGTTTTCCTTCAAGTACTCATAATCTATCTAAAAAGGTGAAGAGAGAAAGTACATTGATGATAGAAACTCAAATGTCCATAAACTTTCTCTCCATCCAAGTTTTAGGTGAAGATGACATCTTGAAAGAAATCTGAAATAGGTCATAAGAGCATCACAGGTTAAACTAATTTTATGTGAAGTAATCTTTGCTGATGGGTTAATATGTATGTACAAACCTATGTTCTAAGAGTTTGATAACCCACAGAGTATGATCAGTCCTGCAAAAGTATCCTGATGATTTGTAGAAACTGATCACCTCTATGAATCAACCAAATACAAATAATTTGTAGAGTTGATTCTCACTCTGAGAACATTTAAACTCTGTGAACATAACCAAGCAAATGATGAAACCATCAAAGAAAAAGAGTGCTTTATTAAAATAGCAAATCTTACACACACTCATCTTCATGCAACTTAAAATGTATTATCTAAATGAGTTACATGCATGAATATGACTGTTGGTGATCAATATGATGTTTATCTAAATATATGAGGAACATGGGTTTAGAAAACTAACCTAGCAGGACCCACTTAACCATGGGTACCAAAAATAGAAATCTATAACCTGTAGGTACTTGGTTTATCAGACCACACTAAGGAATGCTAAAGCAGAAGACTTCAGTCAAGAAAGATTCAACCAGCAGAAGGCTTAAGATTGTTCAAAAATGGTTCTGATAAAATTCCTATATGTCAAAGCCTATTCTTGAAGACCTGCTGAGCTAATCTGAATAAAGCTCACATGGTTGCTGATCTTTGTAAAGAAACAGGCTATTCAACAAAAGAAGAAAAAGGGGTCTTACATGCTCAATCATGCAAAACATGTTATAAGAGAAGAATCATCAAGGAAGCTGACTACAAAGGATCATCGAGCATCAATCATGAGGAACTCATTATGGGAGCAGAACTCAGCAAGCACAAACTGACAAGGAATACTACGTTCGTAGTGCTGTCAAAGGATCGTAGAATGAGCAACCCTGAAAATACCCATTTCTACGATACAAGAAGATTTAATGACTTCAGTCAGAATGAGATATGCATGGTTACCTTCTGCTACACACGAAGAAGAAGAACTAAGGTCTCTCCGAGAAGACAGTATCAACTATGGGGGAGTAGTAATCTGCTAACAGTACAGAAGCTCTAAACCATCAGAGATATACTATGAAGCTGTGTACCAGCTACAGAGTCCCAAAACTTTGTGACTGATGAACCAAATGAAGATCCATAGTCAGTAGGAACGTCTCAAAACTTACTATTGATAACCTTTCAGCCACCCAACTCAAAATCGTGGAGTACCTACGATCAAACATCTGATTGTAATGCAAGATCAAGAGGACACCACAATTGCAGCCAGTGCAGATATCTAAAGTTGGAAGAGGGACTCCCCAACAGAAAAGCTCAAATGAGATATCAGTGCAAATCACTTCTAAAGTATTTCATCTGGAAAGCGTCTCAGGGACAAACCTGACCCTTAGCTCACTCTAAGAGGTTAGCCCTTCCTGAGCTACCTTGACCTAGAAGGAATGCTTAGTAAAGCTCATCTCAAGGACCAAGTTAGTCAACGATTATAGAATAGTTTTGAGAAAACTAAATGATCGTGATGAAATCTCAACGATCATAGTGAAAACTCAACAATCCCAAAAGCAGACTCGACGATCGCAGACTTAACAAAAAGGCACTCTAGCTCATGAGGAGCTTGGAAGAACGAGACAATTGATCTACCATTATGAAGTATGAGAAGATTAGTTCAAATACAGTTTGGAAAGACATCTTGCAAACGCACATCAGAACTTAAGTACCCAAACTGGCTTGGGGTACATCAGTGGTTGAGCTATGCATTTTCAACCTAAGGAGAAATGTCAAAACCATCCGCTGTAACATCTTTCAGAGAATTGATCGTTGAGTCAACAAAGGAAAATGTAGGGACAATAGCTGTCCTATCATGCTACTCTACGAACTCAAGAGGTCAAAGGTCAATCCACGTCAATCAAACGTCCACTCTTCTAAAAGAGATAGCTAACTGACAAGTTACTGGGGAGTTACAGCTCGTTACTGGGCATTGTGCAACCAATAACTAGTTGACACATCATAGCGTATGCAGTGTAAGAAGGAACTGCCATAAAGACAAATTCAAAATCTATAAACAGTTACCAAAATCCATTGAACCTCTCTCCCTCCCATTTTCAAAACCTAGAATTCTCTTCGAAGCCAAACCACTGAAATTTCCAGAGTTCAAATCACAATCAGCCATACTTCATAAATCTCCCTGAATCAATATCCATATTCCTCGAATCATTCAAATGGAAGATTGTGGAGTAGTCACTAGCATTCAACTCAGAACCAAGTCATTTGAGAAATCCAAAAAGAAGTTCAAAGATATTCTTGAACTCGTGAATAAACCTGGATTCTTAGAATGTCTTGAGGCAAGTACTCGAGTATACACTGAACTGGTTAAGGAATTCTACTCAAATGCATCTGTAATTGTTGAAACTCTTTCAACCAAGGTTAAAGGTCAGTCTCTAAAACTGAAATCATCCGATATCAACCAATGCCTAGATTTTCCTGACCTAGGACTGAAAAACCTTGATGAGATTGACACTGAGAAAGCAAAGGAGATTATGGGGTACCAAAGAAACCCTAGTCTGAAGGACATGAAGAAAAAAGAGTTTCCAGAGGAATTCGAGTTTCTTGCTGAGATAGTGGGAAAATGTATACTGTGCAAAGACACTGCACACGACACTATACTCGACCAGCAGTTGAAGATTATGTCTGTAATAGTTCTGAAGAAGCCAATCAATTTTGGAGCCATCTTGTTCGACAAAATCTCCAAATGGATAGAAAAGGCTGAGTTGAAGAAATCTACAGACAAACCACTTACAAAAGTTTTTCATGGAAGACTGCTAAGCATAATACTGAAAAAGAAGCTAGGAAGCAAAATCAAGGATAATGAGGGAGAGCTCTTAAATGTTCACAAATTAATGTCTCTACAACTGTCACCAAGTCCCCACCAAGAAGTCTCTGCACCAAAGACAAGGATGAAGAAGAAAAAGTCTTGACTGCTGAAACCACAAAGCGAAGAAGCAACAGGCCGCTTCAAGAGCCATTCCAAAGAAAGCTAAAGTGGTAAACAACCAAGTTCCAGTTCCCCAAGGAAGCACATCTAACAAAGATGAGGACGTAGATTCAAAGGAAGAGAAGGGAACTGATAATCTCAAGACTGAGTCCCCTGAGAATGGATCCATAAAAGAAGATGTAAACTCAGTTGATAAAGACGAATATGTAGGCCCTATGGCCAACTCTCAGAGTACTCCCTTTGAAGTTGAAGAAAAGCTGCAAGATGACCCATCTGAATGTTCAGATGCAAATGCTTCAACAAGATCTCATGATGGATCAAATAATGATGAGGTTGAAAAAGAAATATCTGCCCCTGCTAATGATGAACTTCAAGAAAGTTTGTATGCTGACTCAAAGATCTCAGAGTCTGAAGAAGAAGAAGTATCTGAAACTCCTATTGCTGAACTTCCAACTAGAAGAAAGAGCTACATGACTACTTGCCCAAATTACCTCCAAAAGGAAAAATGATCACTCCAATGATGTCGTTGAATTTAGTGATGATGAGTCGGTATCACATGAAGTAAGTGCTAATGATGGATCCAATGATGAAGAAGATGAATCAAAGGAAGATCTTGTGACACCCCCCAAATAGGTATACATCACTCATCCTGAGTCGCCAAATACATAGTACAAAATACAAATACAAACTTAATTATACAAACGTCGTGTGATATACGACAAAACATAGCTGAGAGTTTAAACAGGAATATTGCCTTTAGACAATATCCACTCTCAAATAGAGTCCTCATTACATTTATTGTCACACTATTTAACAGAATAGTGAGGACTACTAGTGCTATCATCTGGACCGTCACTCCTTTCCCCGACTTATCACAGCTATATTCTCATTTCCTGAAGAGAACAGTGAAAGAAAGGGTGAGTTCAACTAGCCCAGTAAGAAATATTATGACTAAGATAATGTAGAATAAATTATCGTTAGTCTTCAACAATGTTAAACTGATAAAATACAATAGACATCAAGTTTAACTGCAGCGGAACAAACAATCCATTAGAAAAGTCAAGTAGAGAATAAAATCTACTATCTTCTAGTGATTTAAAATAGTTTTCATCAATTTTTATTGCTGAGACTCAGCTTAATAAATAAACCACATCATCGAATCATCCCTGCACTACAGGTTAATGATATTCATTAAATCATCAATGGCCATGACTATACCGAATAATCCCTAGTCATAATCATACCAAGTCTATCTCTGCAAGTAAGTCAAAGATATACAACAATAAAACCAATAATCTATAATCAATCTTTGCACGTAAGCCAAAGATATATAATTCAATAAACAACAGTCCATCATCGCACGTAAGCCAAAGATAACTTTCATCACCATATAAGCATGAGGATGATGACAATGATATAAGCATTAATCAAACTGAAATAAAGATAAATATTAAAGACTTTAATTTTATCCAAATATTATCCATCACTTAAATAACTTATAATCTAATATTTTTAATATTATAATAATATTTTAATCACCTCTTAAACTTATAAACAATTTATTTCAATTGTTTACACTATATCAAATAATGCCATTTAATCATTCAAAAATGTCATACTCATAAGATTTCATCACCAATGATCAAATCTCTTATCAACAATCAACATATACCTTATATAGGATTTCCAAGCCATAAAATCCTATTTTCCAACTTTGTTAATTCACATAACATATTTAACTCATATGTTCGTAACTAAACCATTTGGATGAAAAATACCAAATCAGTTCCAAAAATATTTCTTTTCTGGGATTAACATAATATAGTCCCTAAAAGAACATATATTTTTCTCGGAATTTTTAAAATTCATTTACTATTTTTCAAAAATCAATTTCCAATTAATTCCTTAAGAATTTAGTTACCTCAAGTTTAACTCTAAAAATTCTCAAATTTTGGCAGGATCTTACACATGTTAACGTGAGCTTCCAGTTTAAATTTCATGGTCATCGGAGTTATAGAACTCTGGTTATAGCATTTTTCGTCGGAAAAACCTAAATATTGAAATGGTCATAACTTGCTCATTTTAAGTCGGAATGAGCTCATTTTTGGAAAGGGAGGTTCTTTATACCATATATTTTCATGTCCCAAAAGACCAGAATTTTTCTCACAAATTAAGTGGCTGAAACATCCCTTCTAAAATCTGGACAGTAACATTTCGGTAATTTCCAGCTTTTTCATCCTTTACTAAAATCAGTCCACACGAAAATCTATAACACCTTTTCCAGTGATTTCACTTGGAGATGCTACAAAACTCATAGATCTAACTCTAGAACTTGACCACACTCAAAAATTCAAAATATAATAGGAGATATGGTCAATTAAATTTTATGTTCTATTTTCTCTAAAATTTGATTTTCAACCCTTTGTGATTTCTAAGAAACTCTCATGTTTTCACATAATAACCAACATAACTCATCACAACACTTACTAATGATTTTCATTAGTCCAAAGCTTTTATTATGACTCTCATCATAATCAACGTAACCAGATCATTTCCATAATTTAATAAGGAATGAATATAAATGATCATTCACCATGCATGTGGTAATCCACATAGACATGTTATTCCAACAAAATAATAAAGAATGGAATAACAGAAAGATTCACCATGCATGCGATAGAGACCGCTACAGACAGGTTATTCCCAACAGAATAATAAAGACGAACCAGGTCCGGGGTAAAATGCACATACAAGATATTCCAACAGAATAATAAAGAATGGAATAACAACAGAAATCACCATGCATGTGGTACGTCGCATAGACAGGTTATTCCAACAGAATAATAAATAATGGAATCAGGTCAGGCAAAATTCGCACCGACATGATGTCCCAACAGAATAATAAAGAATGGAATAACAACAGAAATGACCATGCATGCGGTACTTCGCATAGACAGGTTATTCCAACAGAATAATAAATGATGGAACCAGGTCCAGCGTAAAACGCACAGACAGGATATTCTGACAGAATAATAAATGCAGAATAATAATTAATGGAACCAGGTCAGGTAAAATTCGCACCGGCAGGATATTCCAACAGAATAATAAAGAATGGAATAATAGAAGAATTTCACCATGTATGAGGTACTTCGCATAAACACGTTATTCCAACATAATAATGAAGAATGGAATAACAACTCTTACGAGTATTAAAAGAAAGTAATTCTCTTCATGAATACGAAAGAATAATACCCCTTACAGGTACAATAAATAATATCCCTTGCCTCAGAAGAAACTGGATACTGGAATTGTAACAACCCGAAGAATCCAGATTGTTCAGAATTTAAGTTTAAAGAATTAGTTATTAATAAAATGAATTTTTATTAACATTATTCTGTGCTATATGTTTATTAATCGTTCTATAACCTAGAATGATTATAAATCGGGAGGATTCTAGCTACGAGCTAGACTGAACGAGTAAGAATTTTCAAGATGAAAATAAAATTTTTCCGGGAACAAAATATTTTCTGGAAAAAAGAAGAAATAGGCACTATTTACCCGACGAAACCCTAAGGGTTAGGGTTTGAATAACCTAAGCTTTTCTGAGAGTTCAGTATGTCGAAATGACATTTCGTCGAAAGATTTGACGATAATATATCATGAAAAGTTAAGTAAGCTGATAAAAGTTTTTCTTAAAAACGTGCAGAAATCGAATAAAATAAAAACGACGAAAAGTACTGTAATGTAATTTTCATTCGTTTAGCTACGTTGGGAAAAACATGAAGGAAAATGCTTGACACCAAAAAGTGTTTTTTAGTTTTTCAGAAATCTAAAGAATACGTAATATTTAATCGGTAAAGGAAAGACGAAATATACAAAAATATTTGAATTCCGATAATAGCAGTTTTCGAACTGTCGGACGAGATCTGAAAGATGGAAGCACGAAGCTTCCAAGGGAAGCTAAGTGAGGAGGTGGGGCAGCTACTTTGCCACCAAGTAAACTTGGTGGCTAAGTCATGAATAGTAAGGAAGTGGGGGTGAAAAGACCAAAATGCCCCTAGCTTTGAAAATCTATAAATAGGTAGCTTGAGCTCATTTGTTTGGATTTTTGAAAATCTTACACTTGAGAGAGAAAGAGAGAGGGTTTGGATGAAGGAAGAGAAGGAGAAGAAAGTGGAAAAGTTGGCTCGTGAGCAAACTTTATCTGACGGAACGAGATTAAAGAAGAACGGTAATCCGAACCCTAGTTCTTCTAATTTTCTTTAAGTTTATTATGTTCAAATACATAACTTAATGAAGATAAGAAGTAGACAATGTTAAGAATGAATTCATATGATTGAATTCATGAGAAAAATGAAGAAATAAGAATTTGAAGTTTAGTAAATAAATTTCTTAATGAAGTATAAGATTCGTAAGGATTTTGAGCGATCCAAATGAATCTTATGAATGATTAGGTCAAATAAGTAAGGAATGATATTCTATAACATCAAATTCTAAGAAAAAGTAAAATTATAATCCAAAATATCGATTAAAAATGAAGAACGAATGAAGAACACGAGAAGAACACGAAGAACGTTGTTGATGGACAAATTTAAAACTATCGTAGGATAATTGTTGTTGATGGACAAGTTTAAAACCATCGCATATAAGTTAGTTTCTTATTGCTTGGTTAGGAACGGTAGAAACGTTCATGAAGAACGGATTAAAATGGAGTTATAACGAAGTTATGGAGAAAATTTTGTAAAAGACGAACGAGAATTAGAAAGTTAGTAAATGAATCCGAACATGTAGGGTTTCATAAGAATATAAGATAACGTATAAAACATGAGTCATGGACTCAAGAACCAACCAATTCCGAGTTCGGATGACCGAATTACAGACGAACGAACGAAGAACGTTAAAAACGTAAAATAAATAAAGAGCAAAGATGAAGCCAATTGATTGGCATGTTAGTGGATTTAGAACAAAGTTCTGTCTATGGGTAATCGAAGTACGTAAGATAAGGAAGAAAATGGCTTTGGAACGACCTCGTTCTGAGTTATAACAAAGAAGTTATGAGATCGGAAAGTAAGTGTCTCAAAATGAAGTTAAAACTTAGAAAAATTTTCGAGAAGAAGGGTTTGGTGCCGCGGTGCCAGCCATGCCTTATAAGGTGGCACTGCAGTGCCAGACTGGAGAGCCAAGCACTGCTAACTCGCGCGTCTTAGTGAAGAGAGTGGCGCCGCAGCGCCGGTGCAGGGCAATGCCCAGAAATGAGATTTTTATTGCTCAAGTATTGGGGGATATGCA